>JAKRZM010000984.1:236001-258029 GCA_036379175.1 Heliconius cydno galanthus
GTGACTGCAGTTGTACCCACCAAAATACATCTAAGTAATTAACTCGAGATCGAAGGGTAGAAAAGTGCAAATAAGGGATGCGGGGATGAAATTGATTCCGCACCCTATATTGATTGTGTGTCCCTCTAAAAACACCCTATTTACAAGAAATGTATGGGGTATTAAGGGGGCCTCGGGCTTTTTTTGCACATTACATTTTGTTTTCTTTATGAAGTAATATAATATTAATTTATTTTATAGCGAAAATTAAAACTTAGTGGAAGGGCATACGATAAAACGATAGCTGATTAAAAAAAGTGCGAATTTGAATGCGATTTTGGAAGGATTATTTCTATAAATATACATTTTTACTATAAAGTAATTTTATTATAACCTTCTTATATGGCCGTCTATATTATGAATGACTGACTGTAACGCGACAATTGTGGGTTTGATTTCTACTTGGGGGAATTAATAATTTTTATTTCGTCGCTCTATTAGCAGGACAAAGTGCGCCGAGAACTGCCACCTCAACGCAATGTCGCAAAAATTGGGCGAAGTGTGGAAAATAAAATGCTTTTGCATTTGAAAAGAAAATAAAAAAAAATCTGTGCATACACCCTGTTTAACGCAGGATACAGCGTGAAGCTATTAAGCTATGATACGCATAGCACAATTTTTTATGATAATCCCCCATCAGCGAGAATCGCATCTACAACTTGTATAGGACAAGCAGTAGGTACACGCAACTGTACATTCGAAACAAAGTTTATCGTTGTTTGACTTTTAAATAAAAAAACTACTTGCGTACAAAGAATTTTCAATAGTAAAATTTTAAAAACTTAGCTATTGTGATTTACTAAAAAACAATAGATAAAGCTTATCGAACACTTCCATTGTCTCTGGTTTATCTCTTCCGGTCAAAATGGCTTCCTCATTGAAATTGATTGTTGATTTTTTATAGTATTTTGTCTTTTGGATAAACCTAATATTTGAACTTTTGATTTGTTGTTTCAAAGATAATGCCTATATACATACATACATTTTTTGATTAATTTTCATTTATAAATTTTTAGAGCCTTTTAATTTATTTAAAAGTAAGATTTTATTTGTATGTAATTAGTTTACACAAGGAGGGTAAAAAAAAGATAGTTAGAGAATAAAAAATATGTTTCTTTACAGATAACAAAACACAATGGCCACTCTACCAATATACCTATCATTGAGCAGGTGAGTTAAAATTGTAATATTTTTTTAAAATTTTTTGATCGGGGATCGTTTTAAAATGCGCTTCGAATAGGCAGTAACTTTAGTAAGCTGGTGGTAAATTGTTTGATGTTGAAAAAATTAAGGATTCACTTTTTATTTTTAATAAAATTATTTGAATTTGAATTTAACAAAGTTATTCCTCCTGCAACGATGTTAAGTTAGTTTTTCCTTTGTGTTCCTTTCTAATTAGGATTTTAAATGTACTTTTATTAGTTTCTAATGGTTATCTTTATGTCTGTGAACTTGGAACGCTGCTCCCACTGCTCCCTAAGGACAGGAAGCGATGAAAATGAACACATGTTGTGAGAATAATAATTGGAGTCGTTAATTTTGCTTTTATGGTATTTTTACATGTGAACATAGATTTATTGTTTGAAAACTAGATCCAGTATGTATTTTAAAATACCCTTTTATGTATCAAATATATCTTGAAAAGCAGTCTCGAAAATTGCGTGGTTCTTAGTTAACGATGTGTCTTGACATTAAGTTTCTCTACGTAAGCGTAAAAAAAATAATTTTTGATCTTTTGTATAAAGTATGAATTTTCTAAAAAAAAATAAGTGTTAAAAATAAAATGGTTCTTTTTTGGTATCAAAATTTATGTTAAATGTTTATATAATATTGTCCATAAAATAGCTGTTTAGCTAACGGATCTTAATGAAATCATCACAAGAGGCCAAATGACCGCATAGAAACCTGCAATTTGCCATGAAAGTAAATACATTAATTGAGGAGTGTAGGGGAACATTAGCACTTAACTTCCCAAAATTTCAATGAGAACGAAAAAGAAATCCTAATACCTTTTAAAGACAACAAAAATGTAAACATTATTTTTCACCTGGAATTCGAATTTACAACCATCACGTTCAGTAATACTAATGCCAATTTTGATACGATGTCTTACTTAACCTTATTTTATAGTCATTAAGTGACCGGAAGCAAACAGCATACCACCTCGTACTTTTTACTGGTCAATAATAACAGTATATTTATATTGATAGTCATATATGAGTCCAAGCTTTCGTCGTTTCCTGTCTCCCGGTAAGGAAGTAGCTTGACGTGCTTTACTATAGGGTTGCTAGTAAAGAAAAGCTCTTTAACGAATACTAATAAGTATTGTATTAAAATAAATTGTAACAACGAAAATAAACTCTTAAGTATTGGGGTAAATATACTTACAGATGCTTTTTTGATTCAATTGGAAAGATTTTCGAATGAAATGGTTTCTAATAAATCCATCGGTGGTTGATAGATTACACACATTGATCGTCGATAATTAGAAAAAAAACCAAAAAGTGTTTAATATTATTTATTTTTAAATTAAGCCTATGATTACCGTATATACATACCATATGGTATATTAAAAAAATATATATATATTTAGTCTGTAATTTTTTGACAACCCTGCTCTATCTAAGTGGTCAGCCATCGCTATCTGCAAGCAATTTATTCCACGAGGGACGCATATTGGCATAACCTTTTTTGTTTGTCAAAATCCTTCTCACATACTAATTACCTTAAAAATAATTTTATTTCCAATCATAAATATGTATGTCTGTGTTTAAGCTTTACGCTGTATCCCGAATACATACATTAGAGTAGGCAGAGGGAACCTAGTGTTGGGACTCTTCGTTACTTATTTTCCGCTTAATTTTTTGAGATATAGCGTACTGAGTGACAAAACTCTTCGGGCTTGGTCTGCCTACCAGAGCGAGGAAACGAAAATAGAAAATAGTCAGACGCCGCGGCACACCGCGGTGTTACAGTTAGATATATTATAGTGATTTTATCTACAACTACAACTTAGCTGGCTTCATCTTTTTTAAAGATATTTTTTCTAACTCTATATCAACATCTGTCAGCGCTATAATTAGCTCCTTGTTAATTTCACGATTCATTTATTCTATGTACCCAGTAACTTATGTTAACTCATCATAGTGGGTGTCATTTTCTTGAACAGGTTTTAGAGTAAAAATTAAAATGTCTTTTTATATAGGGGTTTCATCGATATTTTTAGTATGAGGTAATAATCATTTAGAAATGCAATACATATTTAATTTATTTATAATTAGTCTTGGCACTTATAAATTAGGAGGCAAAATTGTTTTTGTGGGGTTAATTTCCACTTTAGGAAAAAGTTTCATTTTAAAATGTTATCATTTCTTTTCGTATCGTAAGCAGTATTGGACTAAAACCTGACAAGTATGTAGCCTTGGGTAGAGTAAGAGAGTCTCTCCGAAACGGAAAAATATTTTATTTTAGGTATGTCATATTGGCCACATATAAATAATTGTAAAGGTAGTTGTGACTAAGATCATTTTTTTTTCCTACCTCGTTTCATATTCAAGATTTAACGATGCGTAGCTGTTATAATTAACATGACTTTATCACCTATTTCCAGATATTCATAAATAATTGTTTTTGTATGAGATCATTGTATGTTGATTTTTATAAGGTATTTTAAGCAAAAAGTCTATTTTTATTTTATTTCAAAGAATTATTCGTACAAAGAAACTTTATTTAATATATAAGGTACGAAATTAATGTATATATTTACAATAATAATTGTGTGAACATACTAAAATAATAAAATAAGAGAATTAATATTATTACTTAAAACTCGATGTCTCCAAAAAAAGATGGAACGTAGGGAAGTACATATATAGCAGGTCAGGCAAAGGGAACCTAATGTGGAACTCTACGCCGTGTTCAATATAAATAAAAGTCACGTAACAACAATAAAATTATAATAAGGTATATACTAAATATAAACTCGTCTGGGGGTCGCAGTTCAAGGCATGTGGTATCGTCCGTCACTGTCGGCGGCTATCAGCAGCGATATAAGACGTTCGCCAGATTGGCATTGCACGTGTCGTGTCGCGGCTTCCTGTTTAGTAATTCTTATGTTATACAACTTAATTTGTAGGTAGATATATTTAGGCCAGTTGTGGCGTAAGGACACAAGACCAGAATTTGGCGGAAGGTGGGGAACGGGAGTGTCTTAATGGGAACGGAGTGACTTGCTATATATGCGAGATACAGCGTGAAGAAGGAAAACTTTAAAGTTTGGTTAATGTTTAAGTCTTTAAACTTTAAAGTGAGACGTAATCCCACATGTCTTATAAATTGAATCTTTTAGTAGCCAGGTGAAGTGAGGTTAGCGTAGGAACTTGCCAGTTAATAAAACAGGAAACTGTCAGTTGCTAGTTAACTCTTAATTTTTATAAAAGAAATAAAATTTTAATATATTTCAGCAAACATGCCCGTCAAATGATATTGAAAACTTTATAAAAAATACATTTGTTCTGACTATAATATGTAAAATCCAATTTATAACGATGAATAATTGTGAAGATAATAATATTGTTTGAACGTCAATTCTTATAAGCGTATCTAATTAGTTTCTTGGAAAGATGTGTAACTTTATATAAACAAATACCATTAGCTTGTGCCTGCGCTGCGGCTTGACCCGAACGAAACCCGAAATAACTAAGATTTGTATATTTATATAATTTTTCTATTGCGTCTAAGTGCTCGAATATCTATTATAGCAACAATAAAAATTATTCCTGATATTGGCGTAATGAACCAAACAAATTATTCAGCATTTACTTCTTAAGTACCTACTGAATTTTCTTATAAGAATAATTACTAAATATTAAACATATAATTCAGTAAGTTTTAAACCTTATGCCTTGCCTTAAGATTTTAAGAAATTGATCTTGGTGAAAAAGCGATGCTTAGCGTCATCCTGTATCTCACATATCGTGGGGTAGGCAGAAGGCACGTTCCTTACATAACTTAGTTTTTCTAGATATTGAGACAATACGTGTTGCGTGGTGGAACTTAAAGCCGTGCTTTTGTTATGTTACCAGAGCGAGGTAAACGAAAATAAAATTAATATCGACTGGGAATTGAAGCCTCGAACTAAAATAGCCAATGTGTTTATCTTAGTGATTCCTTACAAAATTATACTTATTAATAACAATCTTTAGTAAGAAGTAGGTACTTATATTATTACAAAAACTTAACGTGGGCGTGGGAAACCCTAGACCAGTTGTGGGCGAATGTGGGCAGCCATTGATCAGAATAATAAACAGCTTACCTAGTAATTTATTAACCTAGACGTTTCGTATAATTCATAAATATCTAGACACAGACGTCATTTTTAAACTAAAATGGTAAAACAAGTGTTTTGATGAAACCTATTATTAATGTTCTAGATGATATTATTCGTAGGTAACACAGCCATTGAATTGAATTTTGCATGTTGTATTATAAAGAGATCGCTATGTAACAGTAAGAGGCTATGGAGGGGCAGTAGCACAGCTTGGACTGTAAGTGCGGCGTTGTGATTACCATTCGGGGAATAAACTATTTAGTATATTGATTTTCTCCTTCTGGTAGCTAAGAAAACCGCGGCTTTTAGTTACGCCTCTCCACATGCAATATCTCGAAAATAGTGAAAAACAGAGTGTTTTAACACTAGGTTCGTTCTGCCTACTCTGCTGTACACAGCGTGAAGCGAAAAAAAAACCAGTGATTCCCATATCCGAGTTGGGAATTGAATACGGACAGCATAATATGTAACTATATACAATAGTGCCGTTTTGCTTCATAATATTCAAGTCTTTTAATATTTGTGAAGTTACAATCAACTACTCTCTAAATGTAACACTTATACTGTATACAAAATAAATAATTTACAAATTTAATTTAATTATTTAAGTTGATTATCACAGGCGTACCTACTCTTTAAATTAACTGACACAACTTACAATACCGGTATACTGGTAGTGGTATTCAACACCCTAATTTCTATGTTTTAAATGATACCTTCATTAATCATTAGGTATTGGGGCAAGAATTGTGTTGGGGCAATACACAACCACACCTTATCCAATTAGATGGTACTTAGAGTGGGATTTGAATAACATCATAGTTATATTATATGTTTAATTTATATTAATCATACCGTCATTTATTTATTTCTTTTATTTTATTCAGCTTTACACTAAAACCCGCACATAGCAGGGTATGCTGAGGGAACCTGGAAAGCTATTGTTAAGACACTTTGTAGTGTGTGGCGGTAGTCAACGCCGCGTTTTGCCTAGATACCAGAGCGGGCAAAGGAAAATATTAAATATTCTATCCCGACGAATAGTAATATTATTTATGTCTTAAACTAGCACTTGTTCTAAATAAACTAAGTAAAGGTAGGGAAAGGGGATAGGGAAATGAACCCATTTCAATTGAGTCACAATGTCGAATTTGGAAACTCTTTACGGCTCCAAAATTGGCAAGCACGAAGAAGTGCAATGTACTTCTTATTAAACCCCTAAGCAGGTAATTTATAAGTGTCAATTAAATAAGCGATTGAGACCCTCGTTAAAAATCGCGGCTTCTAACCTTATATGGGGATGGACAAAGAAACATTAAAGTTTTATTTAAAATCGATTAATCGATATTGGGAATTGATTTTTTACTTGTGTGTATGTTTAACTCAATTGACTGTTATTCATGATAGAACCTGATTGTATTTAATTAGAGAGATTATCTATATTTTCCTTTCTTTTCCCTTTGTTTCCTACCGAGAGGGTGGCGGGCCCATTCAGGCGTACGTTGAGCTCGTAAAAGTAAACCTTTAACGTTCATTTCTTTTTCACGGTGGAAACAGGAGTTAAGAGTTAGGTCAGTTACTTCCTTTTCCGGCTTCACCTGCACACACTAGATAAGTCAAAGTGGGGCAGCACCTGATTGTAAAGACGGTGGTTGTGGTCCTGATTTCCACTCGGGAAAAAGTTTGTATTTGAATTATTTTAATTTTCTTACTTTGGCAGTTAACGGACGAGGTCGGGAAATGGGGAACGGAGTGTCCTAACATGCTATTTAAAATTAAGTAGGTCACTACACTACACACTACATTTTCATGAACACAAATGTAAAATTAACTCAATTATTTTTAACCTTTTTTGAATAGTGTTATTTCATACTTAGGTAAGTCAAATCTCTAAATAAGTATGTACCACAATTAGTAGGTAATATACATACCAACTGCGGCATGATACCGTCTCAAATTAATAAATCTTCTAAATACATAAATAACAAAGAATGTTCCAGTTAATAAGAATTTTCCATTGACTGCGTTTACTGGGCATGAGTTATGTTGGAAGTTCCGAGGTATTCGCAAACAAATGCAAATATTGTGGCATGTGTGTATGCATGGTAGGTANATGTCTCAAATATGTCATGGAGAGTGAGGAACCAAGTGTCTTAACACTAGGTTCCTTCTGCTTACTCTGCTATATGCGGGAAACAGCGTGAAGCTAAAACAAATAGTGGGTCGGATATCCCAGTTGGATATTCATTATGGACAGAATAATATATGTACGTACACTAGTGGCTATTCGCTTCGTAATATTCAAGTCTTTTAGTGTTTTGAAAGTAAGTTCTTATATTCATGAAGTTAAGTTGTACCATACAGTTGCACCGTATACAAAACAAATTTAATTTTATTATTTGAATTGATTATCACAACCGTACTTTTTATATTAATTGACCTTATAGAGGTACTCAACACTCTATTTTCTATGTTTTAAATGATACCTTCATTAATCATTAGGTATTGGGGCAAGAATTGTGTTGAGGCAATACACAACCACACCTTATCCAATTAGATGTACTTAGAGTGGGATTTGAATAACATGATAGTTATATTATATGTTTAATTTATATTAATCTTTCCGTCATTTATTTATTTCTTTTATTTTATTCAGCTTTACACTAAAACCCGCACAGAGCAGAGTATGCAGAGGGAACCTGGAAAGCTATTGTTAAGACACTTTGTAGTGTGTGGCGGTAGTCAACGCCGCGTTTTGCCTAGATACCAGAGCGGGCAAAGGAAAATATTAAATATTCTATCCCCACGAGTAGTAATATTATTTATGTCTTAAACTAGCACTTGTTCTAAATAAACTAAGTAAAGGTAGGAAAAGGGGATAGGGAAATGAACCCATTTCAATTGAGTCACAATGTCGAATTTGGAGATACTTTACGGCTCCAAAATTGGCAAGCACGAAGAAGTGCAATGTACTTCTTATTAAACCCCTAAGCAGGTAATTTATTAGTGTCAATTAAATAAGCGATTGAGACCTTCTTTAAAAATCACGGCTTCTAACCTTATATGGGGATGGACAAAGAAACATTAAAGTTTTATTTAAAATCGATTAATTGATATTGGGAATTGATTTTTTACTTGTGTGTATGTTTACCTCAATTGACTGTTACTCATAGAACCTGATTGTATTGAATTAGAGAGATTATCTACATTTTCCTTTCTTTTCCCTTCCTTTCCACCGAGAGGATGGCGGGCCCATTCAGGCGTACGTTGAGCTCGTAAAAGTAAACCTTTGACCCGTTCATTTCTTTTTCACGGTGGAAACAGGAGTTAAGAGTTAGGTCAGTTACTTCCTTTTCCGGCTGCACCTGCACTGACCCTAGATAAGTCAAAGTGGAGCAGCACCTGATTGTAAAGACGGTGGTTGTGGTCCTGATTTCCACTCGGGAAAAAAGTGAATATTGAAATTATTTTAATTTCGATTTAATATCTGGAGAATCGGTCGGAAAATGGGGAACAGAGTGTCCTAACATGCTATTTAAAATTAAGTAGGTCACTACACTACACACTACATTTTCATGAACACAAATGTAAAATTAACTCAATTATTTTTAACCTTTTTTGAATAGTGTTATTTCACACTTAGGTTAGTCAAATCCCGCTACGTTCAAATTTTTATACGTTCTCTAAATAAGTATGTGCCACAATTAGAATGTAATATAACAACTGGTACATACCAACTGCGGCATGATACCGTCTCAAATTAATAAATCTTCTAAATACATAAATAACAAAGAATGTTCCAGTTAATCAGAATTTTCCATTGACTGCGTTTACTGGGCATGAGTTATGTTGGAAGTTCCGAGATATTCGCAAACAAATGCAAATATTGTGGCATGTGTGTATGCATGGTAGGTATTGTTGAGAACGCGTTATACGGCTCAGTGGCTAACATAGATCTGGAGTAACTGATGCATTTTGTTATAGAAATGTTTGTATATCATGGCTACGTGGTTCAATTAAAGTGTAGGTATGGGTAGTGGAATTAACTACCAGGATTTTAGTTATTTACAGTTTCATACTGTTTTTCGCATAATACCTACCCTGTTAGGCAGAAAGAAATTAATGCCGAGACACTGTCACCATTTTCTGTCAATTTACATACCCTCGAGTGGGTATCTAACCCACTATGATCGTATATAGACTCTGTCCCAAGCGTTACGATTCCATAAGTGGTATCGTAACGCTTGAGACAGAGTAAAGATTTATTTCTAAATAGAAATTTTCATTATATTATTAACTTTGACTTAAACAAAGGCCGTCGTAGCTCAGGAGCACATGCGTGTCACTATAAACGCGACTGTTGTGGCTGATTTAATATTTCCTCGCTCTGGTAACGAGGCAGTAACGGCGTAAAGGCTTGCTTGAGAATTCGGTGAAAAATAGGGAACGGCACTTTTCCTTGATGGGAACGGAGTTTCTCAACGCTAGGTTTCAAGGTTCCCTCTGCCCTGAGATATAGTGTGAACCTAAATAGTAATAATAAATAATGCATTATGACAAAATAATTTCAATACTATATATTCAACTAATATATAATAATAATATCCATATATATGTACATATATTAAAATTAATACCAAAACTAAGATACGCGTTCAGTCCAAAATCGTAGCCTACGCCGTTCCTTGACGCGGGTTAAGTGCTGCCCTTTTACGGTAACTGGGCGATGCATAATAAATGAGTTAATGATATATTGAAGAATTACCCGTCGCGTCGCGTTGTTAATGAAAAACCTAATTTGTAAGTTATAATTATTGATTAGGACTATTGATACGCCCTGACATCGACTTTAGATTAGTATTGGTTTTGCTGCCTAGCGACTGAGCGGGAATCGAATTCATATCATTGTTTTAATGATGACAATTATACACAATAAAATGAGGAAGGAAGAAATAATCTTCTTATTTTTTAGCTTGGCGCTGACAGTGACAAGAAAAAGGAACCTAGTGAAAGAGTCCATTACCCATTTGACGCCCATATTTTTGATATATTGCTTGTTGAATGGTGGAACTCAACGCCGCGCTTTGCTTCGTTATCGGTGTGAGCAAATGAAAATATTAAATATTTCATTTCCTCCAATGGGAATCAAATCATGGCCCCTGCGCCACGACTGACGCCATGACTGACTGACTGACGCCTCAATTAGTTGGTATAATATACCAAGGCGTAAATTATAAGGTTTTTGACTCTAATACTTTAAATGTACAAAGAAAACTATGTTATTATACGAGTTTTGAATTTATGATCTTTTTCTAGAATATAAATATATAGACGCTAATAAATGGCACACCTTAACAATAAAACCAGTGGTTTAAACCTACCTATGTCCGGTAAGATATTCTGAGAAATGATTATTTACTATTATTTACAATGTACTAAAATGCGTTCTTGAGGTATCTAAATGCTATGTCATAATAAACACACATATATAAGCTACTAATAATATCTATTTTCGGGGTTTATGGATATCTTTTTCCTAGGTCGGCTTCGGGAACCTTTTCTAGCTGAGAGTGAGAAACGATGTGTCTCTACACTAGGTTCCCTCTACCCATCATGCTTTACGGAGAAAAGGGTGAGCCTTCTTCATCTTTTCTTTTTTAACAAGTTGTCAAAACATCACAAATGAAACAGGATTATCGAGCTTATATGTAGACACTGCCTATAGGCATAGTAATTCGTTCATAAATATGCATGTAGGCTCTATAGATTACCAATTATGGCATGTGACTATACCTTATTCTATTAAGATAAAAAAAATATCTTATCATTATATTTATATTACATTGTACGGTCATTGATTTATTTAAATTATTTTATTAAGTCTTCGAGGCTGTAGTGGCGCAGCGGCAAGGGTGTGACTCTAACGCAACGATTGTGGATTCGATCCACTCGAGGAAGTTAAATATTTATTTACGTTTATATTTCTATTTCTCCGCTCTGGTGTCGAGGCAAAAGTGCGGCGTTGAGTTCTGCCACTCATCACGTAATACCTCCAGAATTCGGCAGAAAGTGGGGAACGGAGTGTCTTAACACTAGGTTCTAAGGTTCCTCTGCCTAATCTAAAAAGAAGCTAACAAAGTGTTTGTTTATAATCAAGCAGAATCAGGGACGACAGCTAGTTGATATACAGACGTCGTCGTATCAACAACACATACTCGTAGGTATACAAGGCATGCCTGGTCGCCGGCGAAGCGCGAAATGACGCACGGGTTGATGGCCCTATAGCAATAATTAATTGTCTTAGATGGTATCGTCGTATATCGCGGCTTCATTTGTACGTGGCTTCGTCTTCTAGATAATGAACGTTCGTCTAACGTATCTTATTAATTTGTTCATACTCAGAGATGTCGCTTACAGTTTAAGTGGCATTAAATTTGAGGTCAGTCGTAGCGTAGGGCAACATGTGTGCAACAGTATATGTGACAGGTTGTGGGTACGATTCCCACTTGAGGAAAGGAAATATTTAATATTTACATTTTCTCACTCTGGTAACGAGGCAAAGTACGGCGTTGATTTCTGTTTCCCACTGCAATAGGTACTTTCAAAATTCAGCGGAAATTGGAGAACAAAGTTGAAACAGAAAAATTCAACTTAATAACATCTTTGTAACTTATGTAAAATAGAAGGATAAAGAATATAAAAGATTAATATAAATAGGAAATAAAAGTAATCTAGAATAATTACTTAGTAATAAACGAACGATTGTGATGAAGCTTTCACTAATTAAACATAATCTTGAACTACTCTGTAATTCAAGATTAAGGTTTATAATTAAGAACAACAAGCATATTGTATTAGCGTAAATTGAGCGGGCGAAGCCACGATTGGGTTAATAATAAAAACTAAAGTGAAATCCAGGGAAAATCGACTGACAGCAACAAGTACTTTGCTTTTATACTGACTTCTAACACACATAGCCCTGTCATAAGAAACTATAAGATTATAAGGTAAATAATAGAAGAGAAACGCGCCGACATTGTGCAGGAAAGCATGGGAACAGAGAACACACCGCAAGAAATACGAATCTATTTATGTTCAAAGAATTATGCGAATGACATTTTATAGCGGTTTGTTTTGATTTGATTGTATGAATGTTTGTTGTTTTTAGGTACCTATGTATTTACAATTTAAATCTTACTTAGAATAATTCTTAGGTGTCATGACACTGTGTTCTTTATTTCCTCCCAAATTCGATTGTGTCTTGTGCGGAGGAAGTAACAGGGCGCTTTGTTCTCTCAAAGAGAGACAATGAAAATAATTCAGTATAATTCCCTCGAGTGGGAATTGAATTGACGGCCATCGTGTTTAATAGTCAGTAGGTGCCGTACGATGCACTATTAATATAATAAATAGTTTATTAGTCATTAAAATAGTTATTGGGACAGATGAAAATGCTATATTATAAAGTATTTAGAACTCTTGTAACTTTTCCAACTTTGAGGCCGGTGCATGTTCATTCCCAATCGTTCATTCATTTATGCATATATTTTTTTAATAAATGTGTCTCAATTGTTACTATTTCACTTGCTTTATCACATGTTTTTTAGCTTCACGCCGTACCTCGCATTTAGCAGAGAAGAGAGAGGGTTAAACACTCCGTTTTCCTTCCAAATCTAAGACTTGCGTGTTAAACGGCGGATCACAACGTCACGTTTTATCTTGTAGACCGAAGAAATCATAATAATTAATAAGCATTATTACTCCTGTTGTTTCCACAAAATAAAATAAAATACAAGTTTTCTTATAAAAATGGATTATAATAAGTATAATATTTCAAGTAAAGAAGTTTTGAGATAAAATTAATTATAATAACTATAATTATTATTATAGTTGAAACAACGACAAACAAGAGCCGTGCGAACATATTTACATACAATGGATTAGCACACGACTTTGACTGAGTGCTGATAAAGCTGCTAAATGCACATTAAGATATATGTAATTACACCAAGTAATCGTTCTTGCGAATCTGGTGTTGATTCTTATTTATGAAAAGGGTTTAAATATTATTTATATAGGTTTTTTTATTATATAGCGAATTTTTCTTTTTAAATGCCGTTTTAAATGAGGTTCTCGTAGAGTGTTCAGACACTCCGTTCTCCACTTTTTGCTTAATTTTCGAGACGTTGTGATTCGTCTTGCCACACCAGAGAAATAAATTGTTTTAGTATTTTCTCGAGTAGGAATTAAAACCACAATCAGTTTTAAAATTTTTTCTGTACTGCGTGTTGAGTGGTGGACCTTAACGCTACTTTTTATGTTGCTTGAGCGGAAGAATAAAATTAATTCATTGTCATGAGTACAGAACGAACCCAGAACCACGCTCGTCTCATCTGTTACACTACTATAGCCTCAGGTTTCTACGCATATATGTAATTATTTATTTTCATAATATGATGCCATTTAAAGTTAACCACAAGTTCCCTTGGCCGCGTCATAAAATTATAGTTTTCCATCGCCCGTCTCCTAATGCAATGTTACGAGGGAATTGAAAATGTCGTGTTCCTAATAACAATGTGCATGTTTGCCATTTCCTTCACTCAAAGTTATTAAAGAGTTTGATTTTCAAATGAAACTGTTTAATTTCAATAATTGCGTATATTAAGAAGAATTAAAAAATAAAGGTTGACCGAGTCGTTTAGTCTACTTGTAACTATAGACTACTCCGCGAGGCTTAAGATAAGCTTTACGCTTTTATGAGTGAGAAATATTCAAAATTAATTATACTTAATTAGATTTCTACTCAATTTGCAAAATATAAAAAATGTACCAATTAAGAGAAGAAAAATCGATTCTCGTTCTCAAGACGCATATTTTAGGGATTACAACGCTGTAGCGTATATAATGGACCATAATTACGCATTAATTGAAGATAGAAATGTACGACAGAATGTTTTTAAGCGACTTCGGTCATTTTATATATCCGTTTATTAAAATATTAAGAACACCTTTCCTTTGACTGCTAGCGCTTACAAGTGTTTTTTTTTTCGTTATATTAAAGGTAAAAAAGTAATCTATGCTATTAATGGTAAAAAAAAATTCTCGCATAGTGGGCTAGGCAGAGCTGAGTGGCGGAAGCTAACGTCTTGTAACAACATCCAGGAAGGTACCCATGCCATATCGACCTGGAAACAGTGCCGCGCAAAATTTATGATTTAAAAACAAACCTATATAAATCTAAACACACACTCTTTACCACTGCCTTTTCCGGGTGGGAATCGAATTCACACTCGCCGTGCATACCGTGATGGCGTCTTAGAAATGTAATTTTCTTATCACAAAATATGTGGCATACACATTATACGACAATACACATCTCTTAATAACCACAACAATAGAAAGGTTTACTGTTTCTTTTCTCACAGACGTCGTTAGTTGTTACATTCTATAAAAATAGCTGTAACGGATTTATACAATAAAATTATACGTTTATCATCGAAAATGCTGTAAACCTAGCTTTTTGCTGAATTATAAAATTCTTTATAATGACCTAGTCGTGGCCCACAACTTTGTTTGTGTGAATTTTAAGAGGTAAAATGGAAAATCTCTTTTTTCCGATATGTTAATGGAGTGGGAGTTAAGAGAGGGACTCTTACATTCTCTAACTTAACTACATGCCAATTTAAAACATTCTAAGTCATACTAGAGGACTTAGAATCAATACTATTTACAAATACTAAACAAATACCAATAGTATTATTTACAAAAACCATTATTTAAGACCAGTCGTCGCGTAGGAACACCCTATAATGTGCAAGATACAGCGTGAAGCGTGAAGCTTAAAAAAAGCGTCCAGTTATCATGTACAAAATTGTATTTTAAAATTTAAATAAGATTTTTGTGGACTTGCCTTAAATATAGCGCGTTCCAACTAACTTATGTCGACGTTAGTCAGAAATCTTTCCAGAATATAAATAAAAATATATATTTTTAAATAACTTAATCACCATTATTATCTACTTAAACTCCAAACAACATAAGTTAATTAGATGAAAAACTAGTAGCTTTGATGTATATCGGGTGATTGTCCTAAGTTGTCGTTGGTACGGAGTTGGGTTCCTGTTTGCATTCCACCACGCTCATAAAGCTAGAACAATGGCGTCGGTGCCGACCGTAGTACTTCCTGTAAGTGTGGTGGAAATTACTTTAGTCGAAATTCAATTTCATCGTCTTGGTATAACTTGATGTGTTTGACGGGGCTTCAGTATTGTTTTTGTTACGCACATAGCAAGGTAGACAGAGGGAACCTCGGAACCTACCTAATGTTAAGACACTCCGTTCCCAATACGACACTTTCGTTCCCTAGTTTCTGCTTAGTTCTAAAGCTATTGCGTGTGCTCAAAGAAGAAATGAAAATATTAAATATTTAATTTCATCGAGAGGGAATCGAATCCAAAACCATGCATGTGCCCGCCATCTGGCCTCAATCTCTGCTTCTTTCTTCTTTTTATTTTTTAGTTTCACGCGTTATTTCTTATATAGCAAGGTAGGCAGTGGAAACCAAGTGTTAAAACATTCCGTTCTCTACTTTCCACTAAATTTTCGGAAGTCAACGCTACGCTACTTCTTACTGCGATTGGTTATCGAACCTACAACCGTCGCATTTACAATATAGACTCAGTGCCGCTGCACTAATCTCGAATGCAGAATGCAGTATGCAGTTCGCTTAATCAATTAGTTATAAATAAAAGACGGGTCTAACCACTAACTTGGATGTGTGGATGATGGACATCTGTCCTTAGTTCTCATGCAAACCCGTATTGAGGATTCTTGGCATTCCTTCTTTTAACAATATTGATTATTTTTTGTGCTTTTCACCTTTAAATGTGCATTTTGTTGCTAATATTGTGTTAAGTTCAAGTTAGTTTTTTTTTATCATTTTTATTTGGATTTTTTATAAGCTCTGTTCTTTTTATTTGTTGTTTGTCGGTCAGTTTTTTATGTTCTAGATGAATATTCCAGGCTGAATACGTTTTATTGGAGGCTAGTGGCTGTCAGCAACTTGGTTTTTGTGAATTATGATAGGTATTACGTTTTTTCCGTTTCGATAAATTTTCTCTGAATGTTCTCCTACAACCCTCAAGTAGGGTCCTTTAGAGCTGTCGAAGAGCAAAAGCTCGACAACAGTAGGAGAGCTTAAAATCCAAATGTCAGCGTTGCAGGCCCAGAAGAATGCTGGTCCTGTCTACGGAAATACGACAGGTTGTGAGTTCGATTCTCACTCTAAGAAATGTAATATTTAATATTTTAATTTCCTCGCTCTGTTAACGAGGCAAGCCGCAGCGTTGGGTTCTGCCACAAAGTGGGGGACAGAAAAACAGGTTCCCTCTGCGTATCGTGCTATATGCGGGATAGAGCGTAATGCTNCATTTTGTTGCTAATATTGTGTTAAGTTCAAGTTAGTTTTTTTTAGCATTTTTTGTTTTTTTTTTATTTGAATTTTTTATAAGCTCTGTTCTTTTTATTTGTTGTTTGTCGGTCAATTTTGTATGTTCTGGATGAATATTCCAGGCTGAATACGTTTTATTGGAGGCTAGTGGCTGTCAGCAACTTGGTTTTTGTGAAATATAATAGGTATTACGTTTTTTCCGTTTCGATAAATTTTCCCTGAATGTTCTCCTACAACCCTCAAATGGGATCCTTTAGAGCTGTCGAAGAGCAAAAGCTCGACAACAGTAGGAGAGCTTAAAAGCCAAATGTCAGCGTTGCAGGCCCAGAAGAATGCTGGTCCTGTCTACGGAAATATGACAGGTTGTGAGTTCGATTCTCACTCTAAGAAATGTAATATTTATATTTTAATTTCCTCGCTCTGTTAAGGAGGCAAGCCGCAGCGTTGGTTTCTGCCACAAAGTGGGGAACAGAAAAACAGGTTCCCTCTGCGTATCGTGCTATATGCGGGATAGAGCGTAATGCTAAATAATAATTATATTTAAACACTAATTGTAGTCTCTGACGTGACTAGATACGATTAATGTAATTAACATGTAATACGCAAGGATTGGCGTCTTTCTAAAATGGACAAGGGGCGCCATTGTTATTGCAACATTCAATTATAACATGACAATATACTCGAAGCGACAAGCAGGCGACAGTACAACAGATGGATTCGATAAAAATAATATATAAAATCGATTTTATCGCCTACGAATTAAGAGTTTTCTTAGTGATATATAGGACTTCCTATAAAACAAATATAATATGAATATTTTTAATGTATATTATTCTTTATGGCTATTGTTATAGGGTATATATAAATTGAATTAATATATTTGTTAGGTTGCATCCTGTGCGCGTGCGCGGATGTGGCGTAATAAAACCATAAAGGATGGGAAGTAGCAGCCTTGTACTTACGTTTCGTAGGGGCCAAGTACTTTTAGCTATAAAAAGTTTAAAAAATAAAAATACAGTTTCACGTTTTTCCCGCATAGCCAGGTAGCAAGAACCTAGTGTCGCCATTTTCTGTTAAACTTACTTCTATAAATAGGAATCGAACCGGCTAACGTCAGACAGGCTGAAACTTCTCTCATGACTTTTTAAAAATTTACAATTTTTTATTCATTTAGAATAATCATTCGTTAAGAAAACTTCTTTGCACATGTTTTTAGAGACGAAACGTGTTGAGTGTAGGAATTCAACGCCACGCTTTGTCTTGTTACTAGAGCGGAAAATGAAGATAATTCGATCCCATGAGCGGGAATCGAACCTATACCATATAACCTATTCATAATATGTTTATTTAATATTGTATTCATATAAGAATATATTTATAAAATTCAAATAAGGCACAAATTTATTTTATTACGCGCTAAAAATAAAAGCAAACGGTCGAAGCTTTTTTATAGATACCGTAATAAATTATCTGTCTTTATCTGTTTCCTCTATCTATTTCCTTTACAGATATTTAAAGAAATACTTTCTATAGTTCGAAAATTTCTTAAAAAAAAAATAGATAAAGATTAAAAAACCCTCAGTAAATAAAACAAAAAAATTCTTGCATAGTATTATAATATTTAAAAGTGCTAGCGACAGAATATTGTTGATGGCACCTGTTGTAATGTATAATAATTAGTCTTACCCATTGTTTGACTTTGTCACCACACCTCTCGCGACCGCCGCCCGGTTACCACGCATCGACCAAACCTCTGTGCACGCACAAGAAATAATTGAGAATCGAATTTAAATAATTTTATTCTAATTCTAATTTAATAATAAATTAGGACGTATACTGTGCTACTTAATTTAAAAAAAAAAAATATTTTCGGTAATCTGTGACAGTTTTTTCTAATAACATTTAAACTGTCATTTTGACGTTTCCAGTGTTTTAAAGTGTAGTGAGGGGAATTTTTTAAGTAAACTGAGATGACCCCAGTGGGACTTCTGTTTAAAGTGAACAGGTGAGTTGTTTTGTATGCGTTTGTATACGTCTGGATACGTTCCTCTTGTTTGTTCTATTACATATATAGTGGCTGCAATTGTTTGACTTAAAACGGAAAGACATCTTTTCTTTAAATGTACAAGTAGATACCTATTATACTGTTTAACATATTTCGTTTTGCTAGAATTAATGTTTAACTATCTTTTTAAGTATTTACAATAAGTTGATCTTCACCATTTTCTGCATAGAGGAGAGTATACTAAGGGAACCTAGTGTTACGACACTCCCCAGTGTGGGAATCAAATAAACAACCGTCGCGTTTACCAGCAGACGTTTTTTAACGTGCCGCTGCGACACAACGGGCTCAAATTGGCTGTTTTATATTAATGATAATTAAAATTACTTACCTAATCAATTATCTCTTATACTTAGTGGTAAATAATTAACTCCATATTTATAACTTTACAAATTATATCATCGAACATCACACCATAAATCTATTTAGTAAATAGCTTCTTAAATACTTACAAACAAAAATAAATAAATAAAACAATTCAAATGTATGTAAATCAATGACCAAATAGAAGTGTTTACAGCCGCGGAAGGACTGGTTTGCACGGAAGATCCGATTACTTGGGAACTAACGGTGATCTCGTTGAGATACCATAGCTGTCTATGGTAAACATGTTTAATGATTAGTTTTTATGTTTACATTGTGTTTCTTTTTCTCATTTACGCTCTGAAGAAGCAGAGTGCGGCGTTAAGTTTAGTCGCTAAGTAGTGTTTTGAATTCGTACGGAATGCAAAAGACGGAGTGTCTTATCACCGTTGAGGTCCCCTTCTATTTAAGTCTTAATTTATTTTATAAGGGATAAAACGTTAAGTTAAAAAAAAAGTTGTTTTTACATCTGAATGTTTACGGAGATTTTTTTCTTATAAAAAAAACGCGAGGTTGTTGGTTCGATTTCCGCTCGAGGAAAGGAAATATTTATTTAAATTTATATTAGTACTTTCTACTTTACTACTACTTTATTTTAGTACTTTAATTAATTAATTAATTTGTTCGATTTTGAGTTCCGCAACTTAATAAGCTTTAAGGACATTGAAAGAATGAGTGATGAAAGAATGGCAAACAAGATTTACGAAGAGAGGTGGGATAACTCGGTTGACTCTGTTTTTGTTTATCTCACATTTTTTTTATCTCTAATGTCAGCGAAACATATAAATAAAACCTGTTGAAATTAAAAAAAATAGTTCTGTAATCAATTTCACGCATTATCCCGCTCTTTTTAAACCAAAATTATAAAGTGAATATAAACGAGATAATAGTTGAACTGAATCGGCTGACTCAGCGGGATTCGAACCCGCGCCTTTTATAGTCTAAGCAGTTGTTATTCTATTATCGCATAGAGATAGTTAAATCTTACTTAAATTACCAAACAAAGTAAGTTTCATGTGTACAATAGAGGCCTTCTATTTCATAAGCTATCAAATGACTGTAACGCCGACTTATTTCTATAGAAACAGCGCTTTAAGACAACGCGGTAAATTTTTATCTAAAGTAAATTAAGTAAATACGTTTTATTAAATAAATATTGTGTTTTGTAATTTTTTATAGTCTTTTGAAGTTAGAACTATAGCTTTAATATTAATTTATAAGCCACTTAACACTTGCTTTGAGCATTTGGCGGAAAATGGGAAAAAGTAGTGTCTTAATGGGAACGGAGTGTTGTATCATTAGATTCCCATGGTTCCTCTGCCCACCTTGCTATGTGCGGGACACAGTGTGAGGCTAAACAAGTTTCATAAATAATTTTAGTAGCTCATTGCATGTATGTATGTATGTTTGTATGTCTCTACATACATATATGCGCAACAATTCGCTACGCTATGTGTGCCAATGAGATGCCGCATTATGCATTTATTAGGTACTGTCGACTTGCAACACTATTTACTTCTTACGTAAACTGTTTAGATTCTTTTAAGTATATATGTATGTTTGTATAACCGGGATATCGCTTGACCGTAACTTAGGGTTGTCATTGTGTGGAAGTGAAATATTTTTATACTTTTTATAGCTTCATGGCTAGTAACGTATTCCGGATATAGCGAGGTAGGCAAGGGGAACCTAGTGTTTAAGCACTTGTTAAGTACATTGCGTATTTCAGTATTCGAGACATCGAACCCACGACCGTCGCCCTTATAGCCAGACACCGCACCAACGCGCCATAAAGACTCTTATTAAAGTTGCATTAATTAATGTTTTTGCTTTACAATTCCTGTATAATATAAAATAGCTGCAGGCCTGATAAGTTAATAGTTTTCTTTTTTATTATTTTTTTATTATTAACGAAGAAAGCGTGAAATAAAATATATCTGTATATAATATAGCATAGAATATAATCGACGTCTTTGTAATATATCTAAGGTACTATAACTTTCCAACAGGCCTATAAGAGACCGTATTAGAGTTCAGCTTCTTCTCTTCTCAGCTTTTTAGTTTTACAATCAGCAAAATTCCTTCTGTTTAACTTGTTTTGTTTTGATACAGGTTGAAGCTGAAAAAAATGTCGCTTGGTCACGATATTCTGGAAATTTATTATACAGATTATTTATATTACAGAGAACCCTCCTTTATATTATTATTTTTTTTACTTTTTTAATATGAATTTATTACTATTGCCTGTATAATTACCACTGAGCCACTATAATATCTACGTTATGTATGTCAATACTATATAATGAGATTTGTTCAGCGTTCACAGCTAGCTTTGGTTTGGAGGTACCCCGCTATGTGGTTTCTTTACCTACTCGGACAATCTTAGGTTACAACAGGTTCCTATGCGACTGATACCTTTAATAAGAACTAATAGAAAATAAGAGATTTAAATACTATTGTTTAGTGAAGATTTCTTTGAGATTTTTCTTTGCACCTTTTCTTAAAGTTATTGTTGTTGATGTCTTCAGTTTCCAGTTTTCTAGTTGATTCTTGGTCGTCTAACCACAAGATAGATAAAATACGTCTGCAGGTAATCAGATTTCTAAAGTAAATAGGTATATATATTCTTTCTTTTATGTTAGTAAATAAAAGTAATAACCGCACTATGTCACAGCGATGAGTTCCGTCATTCCGTGGAGATTGAAAGTGTCCTAATGGTAACGGAGTATCGTTACACTAAGTTACCAGTTTTCTTTGTCCTATCTTGCTATGTGCGGGATACAGCG
>JAKRZM010000984.1:258039-276841 GCA_036379175.1 Heliconius cydno galanthus
TCTCAGATTTTGAGCTTTACAATCATCAAAATGGAGTGCCTTGGCACATGAATTCTCTCTGTTTAACTTGTTTTGCTTTAATACAGCTTGAAGCTGAAGAAAATGCCGCTTAGTCACGATATCCTGGAAATTTATTATACAAATTATTTATATTACAAAGAACTCTCGTCATATATATATTTTTTTACTCTTTTAATATGAATTTATTACTATTGCCTGTAGAATTACCACTGAACCACTATAGTATCTACGTTATGTATGTCAATACTATATAATGAGATTTGTTCAACGTTCACAGCTAGCTGTGGTTTGGAGGTACTCCGCTATGTGGTTTCTTTACCTACTCGGACAATCTTAGGTTACAACAGGTTCCTATGCGTCTGATACCTTCAATAAGAACTAATAGAAAATAAGATACTTAAATACTATTGTTTAGTGAAGATTGCTTTGAGATCTTTCTTTGCACCTTTTCTTAAAGCTATTGTTGTTGATGTCTTCAGTTTCCAGTTTTCTAGTTGATTCTTGGTCGTCTAACCACAAGATAGATAAAATACGTCTGCAGGTAATCAGATTTCTAAAGTAAATATGTATATATATTCTCTTTTATGTTAGTAAATAAAAGTAATAACCACACTATGTCGCAGTGATGAGTTCCGTCATTCCGTGGAGATTGAAAGTGTCCTAATGGTAATGGAGTATCGTTACACTAAGTTACCAGTTTTCTTTGTCCTATCTTGCTATGTGCGGGATACAGCGTGAAAGAACCTTATGTTAACACCATCTGCTGTCCATTTTTCGCTTATTTTTTAAGTTCATTGTGTGTTGAGCGGTGAAACTATATGCTGAATCGAACCCTCCTCGATTACAGTCACACCTAAAACCGCTACGCCACGACGATCCAAAAAGCTTTTTGTTATAATAATTCACATTACAACAACATAATGGACTATAATTAAATTATATTAACTATGGATAAACACGATCTACATTAATAAATCATTTGGAGATCACGCATGGCCGCGTCGATTATACCGATTATTAAGCAAAACGCTAGACCGGAAACACTGGTCACTCTGCACGGAGAGAGATGATCACGCGACAAAAAACACCGATATCTCATCCCGACAGCGTTCTGTACAGCATTTGTAATTGCATGTGTCGGTGGTACGTTTGCTGTGTAATTTGTTTGTAGATTTTTGCCTTTTTTAAATGTTTCTCTTGTAATGTGATGCTTGTAATGAAATGTGAATTATTTGAGTAGAGTTGTGTTATACCTGTTAGTTGTGTCTATATATCTCTTTCGCCTCGTCCACTGTCATCAACTTCTTCATACATGCCTTCCGAGGGGTCCTCATACGTTTAACGTGACCTTCCTCCAGTATCTTTGATACTGTGTTTTCGAAGGTCAGCTGAGGTCTCCCCATACCTCTATTACTATTCACTTTTCCGTCATAAATCGTTTTTGCCATTCTTTCATCACTCCTTCGTTCGACGTGCCCAAACCAGCTGAATTAATTTAATAAATTTTCTTATATATCGTCCATGAACAGATACCGCTCATTACAATTTTATTATATGTATAGAGGTAGATTAACTCTTTATTTCTGTCTATTTATCTAATTTTTATAACGATGGAATTCCTATAATGAAATTCCTATGCACATACATTGTGTACCTATTGCTAATTATACTTTACTAATTAAAGAAAGAAATACCACATCATATTGGTATGTAATTATTCGCATTTAAGCAGCGGTTTTACGACTGTAACGAAACTAGAACACAGAAAGAAACTCGGTTTTAGTACAATTTTTTTGTTACTTAAGTGTTTTTTTTCTAATTTGCTAATAAAACGATAATTTGATGCCCGTGGCGCAGGGCACAAGCATGCGACTGTAAACGCAACTGGTTGTAGGTTCGATTCCCATAGGAAATGAAATATTTTCATTTCCTCACTCTGATAACGAAGCAAAGCGTGGCGTTAGTTCCGCCACTCAACACGCAATGCCTTCTTTTCAGCAAAAAAAGTGGAATCGAACCTATCACCACTGCATCTATTGCTTTTGAATAACAGCAGTTGCCCAAAAACCTCGATCCATACTTATACCTATAAATAAAACTAAAATATCCATTCTTTCTGAGCTAATGCAGATCTAAGAATAATGTTAAACATTAGAAAAACGTAGTCCAATGATTGATATGCTGGTATAATCAGTTCGGCTCGCGTGTTCAACGACAATGTATACATTTACAATTTTATAACATCTTTCATCTTTTTCGCACGTTTGTTAAGAAGAAATGACAACTCATATTTTCACGCTGTATCACGCACTAGCGGACCCGGACGCGGCTACGCCTGCTTGAAATATAAGAATATAATTTCAATCTAGATGAAATGCTAAAAGTGACTATTATATTTATTTTCATAAGGATGAACATCAAAATGACGCGGTAACGAACGCGGTCGCGTAGCGACGACGGTTGTTATTAACATGGCAGAATAAATTGCATGTCAAATTAGAAAGTATTTTAATTTATTAGTATATATGTGTAATGTAATATTATATAGCCTATAGCACTTCTGAAGAATGCAGCTTTCATACAAAACAAAAACAAAGTAAATCGATCCAGTAGATCCAGAGATCTTAGCGTTCAAACAAACAAACAAACANATTCGCATTTAAGCAGCGGTTTTACGACTGTATCGAAACTAGAACACAGAAAGAAACTCGGTTTTAGTACTATTTTTTTGTTACTTGAGTGTTTTTTCTTTTTAATTTGCTAATAAAACGACAATTATACTATACGTTTCATTTGAGGCCAGCCGTGGCGCAGGTGTACAAGCATGCGACTGTAAACGCAACAGGTTGTAGGCTCGATTCCCATAGGAAATGAAATATTTTCATTTCCTCACTCTGATAACGAAGCAAAGCGTGGCGTT
Source organism: Heliconius cydno galanthus (assembly GCA_036379175.1). NCBI lineage: Eukaryota > Metazoa > Arthropoda > Insecta > Lepidoptera > Nymphalidae > Heliconius > Heliconius cydno. The sequence goes on from JAKRZM010000984.1 coordinate 260,981, forward strand.
AGTTCCGCCACTCAACAGGCAATGCCTTCTTTTCAGCAAAAAAAGTGGAATCGAACCTATCACCACTGCATCTATTGCTTTTGAATAAGAGTTCTTGCCCAAAAACCTCGACCCATACTTATATCTATTAAGAAAATTAAAATAGTAAATATCGATTCTCTCTAAGCTAACGCAGATCTAAGAATAATGTTAAACATTAGAAAAACATAGTCCAATGATTGATATGCTGGTATAATCAGTTCGGCTCGCGTGTTCAACGACAATGTATACATTTACACTTTTATAACATCTTTCATCTTTTTCGCACGTTTGTTAAGAAGAAATGACAACTCATATTTTCACGCTGTATCACGCATTTAGCGAGGTAAGCAGAGGTAACCTAGTGTTATGATACTTAATTCTTCATTTTCCTCCGAATTTTCAATTCCGTTAAGTGAAGTTCAACGCCGCGTTTTGCCTCATTTTGCCTTTTGAGCGAGGAAATGAGAATATTAAATATTTAATTTATTCTACTGGCAATCGAACTCACAACCTATCACACTTACAGTCGCGCTTCTGGTCACTACTTGTCTCCATATAAATATGGCTGTAGTTTAATCATAATTTTATTTTGTTGCAGCGAGGGTCTATTCACCAGTCCTGTGAATGCATCTCCCGTTGACTACGCTAAGGTAAGGATCTTAAGAATAATTATTAATCTATGCGTATTTATAATTTTCTGATCGCATATAACAAATTAATTGCTGTTTTTTTTATCAAATTTTTAAAACGTTATTTCACATAGGAACGAAAAATATATATTTTTTAAAATGTAAAAATATTTTAAAGAATTTTATCCTGTATGTCTCTGCAGGCGGAAGGCAGGACAGAGTATTATAACATTAGGTCCCCTCTGCCTACACTGCTATATTGGGATACACTGTGAAGCTACGTTGTTGCATCATAAGTTAGCACCAGGACTGTAACGTCCTCTATATTTTAATACTCAACTTGGGTGGTCAAAGCTATAAAGTAGTTCATCCACCTGCCGGTAGATGGCGTTGTTTGTATAACATGCGCACGCGTACGCCGCGCCCGCAACAACACCATAATAACGTTTTATTGTACTTTAACGACCCTTAAAAGGAGATATAAACAAAAGATCAGATTTCTTTGCTGTTTATTTTTTAAGTAAATCTGGTAAAGGGCAAATAAAATATTTATTTCTACTTTAGGTTTTTAAAAGTTAGCTTTGTTACTATCGGGCTATCTTGTTTGTGTTATAATACTCCTTTTCGCCTATACTCTGATAAAGAGGAAAAGTATTCTGAATAAAGGCATTTTTCACAATCAATAATGACGATTAATAAATTTAGTTAATCTTGATAGTATATACCTCAACCTCAAATAAGTGATAAATTTAATAATAATTTTGAGCTTATAGATGTTTTTTATTCCATGTTTCATATTTAATATGATTTTAATACAGATCCATGACCTTTAGATTTGATATCAATTTACCGCTTCGAAAAAGTAAAAAAATAACAAAATCTAATTGAAATACATTTCCCAGAAGAAGAATTAACATTTCTAAATTCCGGACGTTATCTAACACGAATGTAATTGAATTTGAAATTACTGATTATAGGGGTGTCAATAAAATAAACGGTGTTATTATAAAAATATATATATTTACATAGTATCCCGCATGAAGCGGGGCAGATTTGATTGTCTCCAACCACTCCATCCCCCACTTCCGGCCTAATTTTTAAAAGGTTAAAAAAATGTTGAGTGTTGAGTGGCAGGACTCAACGCCGCGCTTTATCTTGTTACCAGAATGAGAATATAAAAATAATGGCCATTCCTACATCTATAGTCAGATACAGTGCCGCTAAGCCATGACGATTTTTCAATGTCTTTAATAATTTTTTCATAATTATAATGTGTGTAAGTTTGTGAATGACCTTCAAATTGTGCTTGGATACAGAGTGTCTTAACACTAGGTCCCCTTTGCTTATTCTGAAGCTGAACAAAATCGGTAATAGTTTTCCCATTGTACATTTTTTAAATTTTCAATTTTAATCTCAATAGGCAACCCTAGCCTCGTGTGAATCGTTTACGCGTGCGCGGAATCCATACATTTTGTATCGCCGCGAATTGTTCAAAACCATCGTATATTTATGTGAAAAACACAAATGGCCATGGGAATTGGAAACTATGTAATGAATAGAGTCACGAACAGGTCATCACCGTTATATAGAAATCTTAGAAAATGTTTATTGTTTATATGTTCTATGAATTGCGGATATGCCCGCTTTTTTTAGGTTGGCAAAGGGAACCTAGTGTTAAGACACTCCGTTACCCATTTTCCATATTGGCACTACACGTTGAGTGGCGGAAATCTACGCCCCTTTTTGTGTTGCCAGTGTTGAATCTATTTTATTTACATGATGATGTTGACTTACAGATATGAAGTATTTTCTTGACAAAATCTCTATAAGATTCTAAGAAGTGAAATATAAAAACCACTCTTATGATAACACTAATAGACCCCATAAAGAATTTCTTTCTCATGTCGTGACAAACACAGAAACTAAATGAGCGTTAAATATAAAAATGAATTACGTATTTTTAATTTTATCATATGAGACTAGGCGTTGTCGGTTCGATTCCCACGCGGGACAAAATTATTTAATATTTTCATTTTGTCGTTAGACAAATATCTAAAAAATTGGTTCCCTCTATCTACCCTATTATATACAGCGTGAATATAAAAAAATATGTTGCTATGCTGCTCAGTGTATATACACAAAAATATAAATAAAAAGTAAGGGATTAGCAACAGCCAGCGGTCATAAAACAAATCTAACACGCTTTTTTACAAGGTCGCTTTAACCATTATTCTTCACTTTAGTAAAATTAAAAAAATATGCTACAGTATTTAATATTTTGAAGTGTTTTTCTACACCAATAATAGAAAAATATTATGAAAAACGAAAATTTTAAAGTAGTGGGGCTCAATTTCGTGCGAGGGTACAGGTTTAACGGGATTAACCATACAAACATTATCAAAGGCTGCCCCGCGGGATAAAGCGTGAAACATATTTTAGAAATTGAAGAATAATAAGGTATTCTAATAATTCTTTCTTCGCTCTGCTGTCGAGGCAAAGCTCGGTGTTGACTTCCACTCAACACGTAATGCCTCCAGAATTCGGCAGAATGTGGAGAGCGTCTTTACCTATATCCTTCTATCCATATGCTCCTTCTACCTATTCTGATAATTGTGGGATCCAGCGTAAAGCTGAAAAAGAAATTATTTTTTGATACATAGTGCTATGCATACAGGGAAAAAAGGAGAGCTCTGCATGTGGCCTTTTTAGATCTGCAGAAGGCCTTTGACTGTGTGCCTCGTCAGTGTATCTGGTGGGCATTGCGATCCAAAGGGATCCCTGAGGCCTATATTGAGATTANTGACACTACACGTTCAGTGGCGGAAATCTACGCCCCTTTTTGTGTTGCCAGAGTGTTGAATCTATTTTATTTACATGATGATGTTGACTTACAGATATGACTTGACAAAATCTCTATAAGATTCTTAGAAGTGAAATATAAAAACCACTCTTATGATAACACTAATAGACCTCATAAAGAATTCCTTTCTCATGTCGTGACAAACACAGAAACTAAATGAGCGTTAAATATCAAAATGAATTACGTTTTTTTAATTTTATTATATGAGACTCGGCGTTGTGGGTTCGATTTCCACTCGGGGCAAAATTATTTAATATTTTCATTTTGTCGTTAGAAGACAAATATCTAAAAAATTGGTTCCCTCTATCTACCCTATTATATGCGGTGTACCATATACAGCGTGTATATAAAAAAATATGTTGCTATGCTGCTCAGTGTATATACAGAAAAATATAAATAAAAAGTAAGGGATTAGCAACAGTCAGCGGTCATAAAAGTAAATCTAACACGCTTTTTTACAAGGTCGCTTTAACCATTATTCTTCACGTTAGTAAAATTTTAAAAAATATGCTACAGTATTTTATATTTTAAAGTTTTTTTCTACACCAATAATAGAAAAATATTATGAATAACTAAAATTTTAAAGTAGTGGGGCTCAATTTCGTGCGAGGGTACAGGTTTAACGGGATTAACCATACAAACATTAACAAAGGCTGCCCCGCAGGATAAAGCGTGAAACATATTTTAGAAATTGAAGAACAATAAGGTATTCTAACAATTCTTTCTTCGCTCTGATGTCGAAGCAAAGCTCGGTGTTGACTTCCACTCAACACGCAATGCCTCCAGAATTCGGCAGAATGTAGAGAGCGTCTTTACCTATATCCTTCTATCCATATGCTCCTTCTACCTATTCTGATAATTGTGGGATCCAGCGTAAAGCTGAAAAAAAAATATTCTTTGATACATAGTGCTATGCATGAACTTGAATGATCTCATTACCACACATTTTCATTTTTTAAGAATTATTATTATTATATTATATTTTATTATCCACAACATATTTAACGGAACGGAATCAATTAAACTATCTAAAATATGAAAAAAACCAAGAAAATTGATAAAAAGTATAAAATATCTAGTAAAGAAATATGACGTTTTGGCACGACTGCGTAAGTGTCATTTACCCCGCGCCGCGACCTTGCAATGCTAACCGGTTGTGTTGTCGTTGCTCCGTCTCTGTCTAATTACATAGTGTTGTGTTGCTGTCCCTTTCGCATGTGTTAAGCTATACTTTGTAGGGGACTTGATTGTTATTTTTTTAATATTTTTGTTTTTTTTTTACGAGATTTCCTCATTTTGATTGTTTGTAAATATAAAATATAGAAATTAAATAAAATATAGTAAACATTATTATTATATTTTTTTACAATAATTTTTAATTTGGTACTGATTTAAACATATTATTTGAATTTGGCTACCAATGCTTTCAATTTTCGCTCAATCAATAATATAGGTATATGATTTCTCCGTGGTGCAGAGTCTGAATGTAAGCACGGCGGTTGTGGGTTCAATTCCCATTGAAGGTAGTGAATAATTTAAAATTGTTCGTTCTTGTAACAAGACAAAGCGCGGCGTTGAGTGCCGCTACTTACTACGTAACGTCTTGAAAATTGGGTAGTGTCTGGCGAATGGAGTGTCTTACCACTAGGTTCCCTTTGTCTACCATAATATATGCAAACAACAATGAATGTATCGCGACGTCATCCCAAGCAAGTAATAGTTACTAGACGCAGGTCGTGAGAACGGGTGCTACAGGAACTAAATTGCTCACATATAGATAACTTCGTCGTTTAGTAAAAGCTTAGGAAATACATGTATATGTTAGTTGCTTTTAGTTTAACTTTATGTATGCGCTCATTTTGTATGAAATGAACTACTCTTTTTTCAGATTTTTTTTGTGAAATGCCTATTAATTTTCACTTTTCAGATTTTTTCCTTTATTTCTATTCTAAGTTCTCACTTCATGCCAAATTTCATAACTATAGGTAGACTGGAAGTAGCTCATAGGTTTTGATTATGCGATTTTCATACAGTAAAAACAATGCATAAACGCACGTCTTTTGATTGAGTTGGTTTAGAAGCTTAATTTTTTCTGTTGTATACAAGGCGTAGGCTTGAACATTTGATATTAATTTCAGTTTGATACCTTTACGCGATCCCGAGATAAGTTGTCTTGACAGACGGACAGACAGACGACAAAGTGATCCTATAAGTTATTTTTTTTTTAGTCACGAAACCCTAAGAAAACTGACGATAACATATTTAAAATTTAAGCTAATACATAATATTTGTTTGACAAAGAACAGCTGCACTTACACTATTCAACAAAGAGGTGATATAAGATTATGCATGTTTAACTAGACAAGTAGAAACTCGATCTTAAACTAGAAACTACCCTACTCACCCCTTTAATATTAAAATTTATTATAAATTCAATCGGGATTTGAACTTGATATCTCACATCAAGCGTGAAAACGGTACAATGAGCGTATACGGTTACTTAAATCTTTTATGTGAATCAATTGACTACCAATGACAATAGAGTTTTTTTCTCATATTTTCTATAGAATTTTTGAGTAACACCATCGTTGCGTGTTCAGTGGAGCTCAACGCCGTTCGTTGTCTCAACAGAATGGGGAAATGACAATAAAAAAAAAGAAGCACCTTTGCGCTTTTCTTCGGATAGCAGTACCTATAGGCAGAGAGAGAGAGGACCTAATGTTAAAACACTACGCTCTCCACGCACTGCCCAACTTTCGAGATATACATATATAGTGTATATTTATGATTATAGGAATAGATGGGGATCCGCGTCGACTATAGAGTAGTCTTGTGCCCACTCTAGAAATTTTACTAACAAAATAATAACCAAGGCATCGAACCCACAATTATCGTATTTACAGTCAATCACTAATCTACTGAACCATGACGGCCTTTTTTACTTTGTAATATTAGTATAGAAACAAAACAAAGGCTGTCGTAGATCAAGACATGCGTACAATAAATAAATATTTAAGTCCACCTCAATAGAATGATTCAGATCACATCTAACAAGAGATGCTATCTCATGTATTACGTATTTCGACGTTAATAAATTCTTTAGCATTTCCCTTAGGACTTTAGGGTGGTTGTACACGAATATTGATTGCTGTTCCCACATATAGTAGAGGAGACAGAGAGAATTTAGTGTTAAAACACTTCGTTTACAGCTTCTAGTCCAATTTTGAAGACATCGTGTAGGCCAAGAGAACATTTTCGTTTCCCACTTTCCCCTGTATTCTGAAGGCTTGGTCTTGTTACCAGAGCTAAGAAAATGAAAATAAGTGATTCCCCCATGGGAAGCCGACAGCAGTCTAGTTTATAGTCATTCGCTGTACCACTGCGCCACGATGGCCTCAGATTTTGTTTTAAATAATGTATTTATTTAGAGCAAGTTTAAGAAGTCAGTGAATATTTTTTTTTTGTAATTTTTGGAAATTGAAACATCTGGTACTTAAATATTTCATTAAAAAAAAACTTTTTTAAAGTATAGTTCTAAATAAATAATAATATTCAGTTTTTAATATTCTAGTAAATCAAAATAAAAATATATATAACATGTCAGCAATGACCCTAAAAAATGAAAGATTAATCTATCCAAACGCCGGGTTCACTGGCCCGCTCTGAAAGGACCCAATTTGACGATATTCATAAAGGTTTATAGGATAGCTTTTATTCGTTCCATTTTAATGTAAAACAGCTGTAAACAATTGTGGGGACGCGGAGGAACCCCGATGACCGTTTGACATGTCCCTATTGAAATTAAAAACTTAAAAAATAAATAAAAGATCTTTATAGAAGCTCTTTGTTGATAGTGAAATGGGATCAGAGATATGCAGTCATTAGTATATTAATATGTATGTAGATTATGATTTAACTATCTAACTGAGGGTTTGTTGTGTGAGAACTACTCGTATCTAAGCGTGTTTTAGAAGTGAATTCAACCATGTATGTGGTAAGACTATGTGCGGCGTTGTGTTCCGTCATTTAACGCGTTACTAATTTCGGCGCGGAATACTTGCTAGGTTCTTGTGCTAATCTTATTTTGGTAGACCGAACTGGAAATATATATTGCATACATTCCATTCCAGAGTAAGAATTGTATAACACAATAAATATAGGTAATCTGCCATTTAGAGTCTAAATGTACCACAAAAGTGCCAAAAAGTAGCATAACTTGGATTCCATAGTCTTTTGTTTAAAGATCCTACACGTTATACATACATTTGATGATCTCTAATAAGAAATCATTTAATTCTATGAATTAAAAGATGCCGCTAAATTGAAACTTGCGTTATCGCTCTTTCTCACGCTGGCTTTTAGTGTACTGTGCAAGATAATCTACTTATCTATACATATTATATCAAAATGTGGGGACTTGAGTGATAGTATTTCTTACAAGTATATTTTAGTAGTGTTTTGTTGAGAAATTCCCAATGTAGCTTCACGCTGTATCCCGCACACGTCAGGTAGTTTAGATGTTTACCTAATTTAGCTTTAATTATAATGTACAAATTATATCTATTAGCAAGTTATATCGTAATATAAACCGTATTTTTATATATAACATTAATCACTCTACACGTAATATCTCGAAAATAGGAAGGACAAAACGGAGTGTCTTAACACTTATTCCTTATGCCTTCTCTACTTTTCGGTAGTTGTTTTCACATTATATAAAGGAATATTTCAAAAGTATTTTTACATACAAAAATGTATTATCTATATCTAAACAAAGCCCTTTCATTGCATACCAACGTCAGCTTAGTTGAACGCGTTCCCGATATATGCTTACTGGATCATACCAATAGCCATAGGTCACGCGTTTGACTCTTTTGTACGAAGAAAGTTGCTCGGGTGTTTCTTTATCATGTTTGATGAACAATTTAAATGGAACGTATTATTTTATTATTTTTTAGCTTCAAGTTGTATCCGCTATGTAGGAAGGCAGAGGCAGCCTAGTATTGAGAATATTTTTCGCCGAATTCTTGAGGCATTGCGTGCTGAGTGGCGTAACTCAACACCGCGCTGAACCTCGACTCCATAGCGGAGAAATGAAAGCATTAAATATTACATTTCCTCGAGTGGCAATCGAACTCACAACCTGTAGCGTTTATAGTACCACGAATAGCACTTTGCTGAGTTCTCAAAACGTATAAATAATATTATTTTTCATACATTTAAAAATATTTTTAGACTAACCCTAAAGTGACAAGTAACATTTTGAGGCGTCAAGAAGCCATAGCGTTTAGAGCGTCCAATAAATAGTCCACGTGATAGATTATGATTACTTCAGATAACTAGAGTATGGTGACCATGTGTTATTATTCTATTATTATAAAACCATATAATAAAAATAAAAAAAAACTAATTATACTAAAATAATGAATCGTTTATAAAAAAATATTTAAAAGGTTCAGACATTACCAGACTTATTTTTAATATATTTTATCTATAATTTCAAGTACTTAAAACAATCATTTTAGCTATGATTTTTATTTTGAAATATTATCAAGATTATGACTTTTTTATTTTCCATTACTGATAATTTTATATTTATAGGAATATTTATTTCGAGGCCAGTTGTGAGTTGTGACGCAGGGGCACTAGCGTTAACATGACAAATTGTAGGTTCGATTCCCATTCGGGGAATGAAATATTTAACATTTTTAATTTTTTTTATTCTGATGAGGAGGAAAAGCGTGGCGTTGAGCTCAACCCCTCAACAGGCAATGTCTATAGAATTCGGCGGTAAGTGGAGAACGGAAATGTCTCAATGTGAATGGATACGGAATACAAAGTGAAGCTAAAAAAATATTTAATACGAACATGTGTAATAACAACGACAAAGACAAATCGACAGAAATTAAAGACACGTCTAAAATGACTTCCTGAGACACACTTAAAAGTTGAATGTATGGTGCACCTACTCTACCTATGAAACATTATGTGACAATGTGATAGATTCCCCCATATACAATTCGAAACGTTTTGTTTGAATATGTCTGATTTATAGCACATCATTAATCCACGTTATAAATATGGAGGTTATAAGTGCTCCAACTCTATTTATTCATCTCTACAGCCGTTTTTGATGGTACCTCATAATATGGTCTTTATGGGAGTCATTTTTAAATTGTTGTAACTTAATGTACTTTTGACCGTTGGGAAATACAAAGGAAGTTATGGTTACTATTAAAATGAGCTCATAAGTCATTTTGTCGAGCTCTATGATGGACATTCATATAATAGAGGACCTTGTGGCGTAGTGGGGTAGCGTTTAACTGCAAACGTCAAGGTTATGGGTTCCAACCGCACCGGGGGGAATTATTAATAGTTAAATATTGTTATGTTTCCTCTATTAAGTTAAAAGATACTAGAATTCGGTGACAAATGGGGAACGGAGTGTCTAAGCACTAAGTTTCCTCTGCCTACCCTGCCGTGAGAGGGATACAACATGGGGATGAAAAAAAAAAGATACTTCGTAAGTTACTATATACGACGCACTGGATCTGCGTTGAACTCTTTACCTTGAAGATACTCAAAAGCTCGTATCAACTATAGCATTTTAATACGTTTTTAAACGTTTTCCTATTTTATAATTGCGACACCGTCTTTATTTAGCCATTAGTCACACAATAACTACTGGAACGACTTAGTTGAGTTGATGAGATTTTAGTTAGTTTTTATAAACTAAAAGTATAGATAACAGTTTATAAACTAGTATAATAAGCTTTTAAATTCCAAATATTAGTAACTAATTTAAAGCAAAAAAAAAAATAGTTTTTTGTTATTTTATTCCATTTCTAGTTATTATTCATGATGAATAAAGAAGTAATAACTTATTTTTTTCACGGTGTGACCTGAAAGTGAAATATGTCTTAACACTATTTATCTGTAAAATATATAAAATCTAATAAACGTTAATTTTAAATACCAATTTTAAATATATTTAAACCACAAGCAGTATTTACGTAACACAGATTGACCTCATGTTTCTTACACCATTGTCTGTCACTAATGAATAATTCAGATGAATTTTGAGTTGAAGCCGTTTGTTAGTCCACTGACTGACGACTTTAAATGGTTTTAGATCGAAATTTTACAATTTGTTTAGGTGTTTTTTTCTGTTGTTGCTTAATATTCTATGTGTGGTTCTTGTTGTTGAAGAAATTTGTAACTTTTAAAGTTCGTTATTCTTAAAACGCGGTGTTGAGTTCCGCTACGATTTTTTTTAAATTGCTTGTCGATTTATCTAACATATTGATATGCTTTAACAAAAACTGATTGTAATTTCAAAATGTTCATATTTTTTTGAATACATTCTAATACCATTTATATTCTGAGTGTAATTCACATGAGAAATATTATAATCTCATAGTACAAGCGGGCGCAGCCACGAGCAGGTCGCTAGTCTCATATAAAATTACAGTATTTTTCAAGGTCGATTGGAGTTGCCTATAAATTCGTTATGGTTACATTTTTTTGGGACTATTACAACTTTCATAATATGTTGGTGCCAGGTAAGGATATCGAGTTTTAATAGTTGGCGCAGTAGTTTTATCCTCGAATGTATCCCAAATCTTGAGACATGTAGAGGACGATCTAATTCTAGTTATAAGGTAATCTTTTTACGTTCGTTCTATTATCAAGAAAATATTTACTTGCTTACCTTTTACCTTTTTTTAGCTTCACGCTGTTTCAGAGAACTTAATGTTAAGATATTCCGTTCCCAATATGACAGTTTCCGTTGAGTTTTGGAGGTATTGTGTGTTGAATAGTGGGTCTAAACGCCGCAAGATTTATATCATAGTTAAAATATAGTAGAATATGTTATTAAGCTGGTGAGGTCTAGGGACTCTAAATAACTGTGAACGTGATGGACGAGATTCGATCCCCACACGGAAGAATTATTGTATTTTAAACCTTGCTTATTCAACAGGTAAGCGGAAGGAACCTGAAAACCTTCCCCCCTGGCACTTTTCCCTCGCTCCCAGAGTGAGATTTAATATTTTCTAAGGATCATTCAATATTCAATATTATTATAATATCGTGACTATAACTCCTATCTAAATTTTAATATTATCTTTAAATACATAATTGTTAACAAATCATAAAATTACTTCTATTCGCTACTGGCAGGTGTTTTCACCAGATTCCTATAGGTACATACGTACGAGTGTACGACCACTTTAGTTAGCTAAAGGCTGTAAAGGTGAGATCGAAGGCAATGATTGCAGCTGGCAGCACATCTGGCGCAAGGTGCTTAGCACGCTTATATCTGGACACTGGTACATTTTGTATGGAAAAATCATTAAAATATTCATACAATCAATCATTTTGTTGATGGCTTATGGTGTAGTTTTTAATATGTGTACAGATGCTGCGTGTTTGAAATTGTAGTGATTATTTATATTTTTGTTTTTAGTTTCTCGCTATATCCCGCATTTAGCTGAGAAGGAGAAGTTAAGTTAGTCTCAATTTTTTTTGTCTACCAGATTATGGTAATTAATAGCTTATTCCCCGAAGCGGGGATCGAACCCACATCCATTTACTACGGATAAAGCACATACTTATAGATATATGTATGTATCTCATTATAGTAGTAATTATCTTCTTTTCACGGAATAAGCGGAGAGTGGATTATTTATTCACTTAAAATTCCGTCGTGTCACAGTATATGATTCTAATGCGACAGCTGTGGGTTCGATTCCTACTAGGGGAAATTAAATTATTTTCAATTCCTCGCTCTGGTAACAAGACAAAGCTATATGGACTTCCGCAATCCGCTCTGAGCATGCAATATCTCGAAAATTGAGAGACAAGTTGGGAGTCATTTACTCTAGGTTCCCTTTGTCTACCTTCCTACTAAAATTATTGACATAATGCAAAAAAAATATATTTCAAAGATATTTAACAAGTTGCATTAGCAAGTGTCGGCTTTATTAGAAAGCTACGCATTTCGAATCAATTTATAACGAAAGTTCGCACCGTATTGAAAACATCTAACAAAATCTCGGCAATTTGCGAGTGAAACTAATCGAAATGCAAAAAACTGTGGCGGTTCTAAAGAAAATAAATTATTTAAATTGTGTGAATTTGAAACACCTATATTTTATTATTATTTTATTAATTTGTATAAATACATATATAGTGTAAATTATGAATGAAATGAAATCTTGCAATGTGTATACCCCGCACATAGCTTAGAAACTTGGGAACCTACTGTTAAGACACACAATACCCACTTCCCTAATTCCCATCGAATTCTGGAAACATTGTCTATTGAACGGTGTAACTCAACGCCGCGTTTCACCCCGACATCAGAACTAAGAAAGCATTCGGTCAATCATTCAAACGAGTTGAATTCGAATCCACAACCGTCGCGTTTAAAATCACATGCCTGTGTCCCTGCACCAAGGCGGCCTCAGTATATACTTCTAATACATAAATTAAGATTTTTTAAGTTAATTACTTTTTAAGTTAATCTCATTATTGTCTTCCCATCTTTTAATATAAACAATACTTCGTTAGTATAATACTAACATGCAATTTCATTCATAAGTCTCGAGATAGACTAGGACGCGGCAAGGTCGGACCGCGGACATGTTACAACTTGTCGAAAGTGGCTCTGACGAGTAGGTACGTTAAATACATACTTGTTTTAATGTATCGAGTTACCGCTTGCTGCCTCCACCTGCCTCTTGGTAGTTGTTGAATGTGGAGAATGTGGAGAAATTATTAAGTTTAACAAAAACACAAGGTTTTAACATTTTATATGTTGCTAAGGTGAAAAATGGAAATTACAGTTTTTACAGACGATTTCGCTTTTAGTGCTCTCTACATATCCTACCTTGCCTATGTGTAATTTTTTTAGGTAGAGGAAACTTAAGGACCCAGTGTTAGGACACTCTGTTTCTTTTAAAAGAAGTGAATATCGCAGTAGACTATTTTTAAAAATAGTAATTTATAAAATATTTATTAGTGTCTATTACTTCAGACGTCGATAAAAATTAAAGTTATCTTAAAAAAACGAAAATGTGTCTATAAAAAAACGAAAGCCATCTTACTACAGTGTCCCGTTTTCAGACGATCAAAAAATTGGTCACGTTATGTATACGGTGTACCGTACATAGCAGTGTAGACAGGGAGAACCTGGGAACCTAGTTTTAAGATACTTCCGTTCCCCACTAACTAACTAGAGTTAGAGAGAGAGATATAAGAACATATGTATGTAATATATATATATTGATTATTATATTTAGTTATTCCTTCTAGGCTTCTAAATAGCGTGCAGTCGTCGTGAGGCGAACGTACGACCTTGCGAGCGCACCGGCTACGGTCTTTACAATTGACATTTAGATATTTTTATATTTTATCACTAAAATGGTTTAGTGTTTGCTTCGTAATTTAGATTTTTTATGTTAATTTGTTTCGACATATTTGCAGTCTCTTTCTCGTTATTCTCCTAAGCCCTTTTTTACAGATTCACGCTTTTTTTCGTGTAACTAGGCAGAGGGTCCTCCTCAATTCCCGCATTTTGTGGACTGCTGTATATCCAATTATATTATTGGATATATTTGGCGAATATAAAATTGATTTAACATTCTAAAGGTGTATTTAGTTAATTATTTAAAACTATAAAATTAATTGTGCCATCGTGGCGCAGATTTAAAGCGTGTGAGTATGAACAACTCTACGGGTTCGATCTGGATTCTGGGTTCGAATCTCGTGGAATTTTAAGAACCACGCGTTATTTACAAAATTTAAAAAAAAATGAGTTTCCGATTGTATCATGTATATAGCAGGGTAGGCAGAAGAAGAATTTTTCGAGGCATTGCGTATTGAGCGACTTTTGCCTTGGTGCCATAATGAAGAAAGGAAAATATTAACACTAATAAGTGAAATACTTAACCGATGCAATGTTAAGCCAAAAAAATGATATCTTACACAAATGAGCACCAACTAACCAACAAAAACCAACGTTTATTCACTCTGTCACCATACAATAACTAGAAAAGGAAAAATATTTATCGCCAGTAACGGTAGTGTCTAAACAATTGAGATGCAGTGAACTGCTGGGAACATAACAAAAAAAGTATAGAACCGATAACACGCGAGTCTTTAAAGTAACTTTAAAGTAAACAAAAGTTTGCCGAAACCGAGCGATAGGCTTTTTACGTTTAATTCTTAAATGACAAGACTATGGCTAATTGATTGAGTAAGGTACGTGGTGATAGCTACGGTATTTTTTTCTTCTATTTATATCAGAAAGAACGTTGTGTTACAGTAGAAAAATTTTTTTTTTCTGCTTCACGCTGTTTCCCGTATAGACCAGGTTAAGAAAAGAGAACTGAGTGTTAAGACACATTGTTTTAAACATTCCGGCCAATTTTCGAGCAACTTTACATTCTGATATGAGTGCTAGTAATATAGTTTAACTTTTAAATTTAATACTTAAAGTAAAACTACACTATATGCCTTTATATAGTGTTGCTATTTTGATAGTTGACCAAAAACCAATGCTGATATTTGAGTCATTAGGAAAGACTTATACGTGTAAGCAAACACGTATCAATATAATAAATTTAAAATTTTGGTAATACATCAATTAAAGCAATATCAGTCGGTATAAATTATAAAAGTTTGTCCTTTTGATCCATATAAATTCTAGTTAGTTAATATTTTTAATTATGTTACGTTTGTAGCTATTTTAAATTATTTAGAATTAAAATAGTGATAGAGCCTTTTCACTATTCATCAGTAAAATAAATATAATAATTGAAAAGATACACATAATCAATAACAATAAAAATATAGTTATACCAAAATCCGGAAAACAATACAAAACAAACGCAACGCTTATCGTAAATAATACACTGGACAAGTGGTTAGTACTTGAAAGATAGCGCAGGTGCTGCGCCCGCGCATGCGACTGCAGTGACCGTTGAAATCTTTTGTTCGAAGGTAGACAACTTCTGTACCCACCTTCTGTAAAATTCTTTGTGATTTAAGAACATTTGTATAGATTTTTTTTCTTTTTTTTATATATATTGTGGGTCTCTTTAAGAGAGATTTTAGTGATCGAGGTAGTGCCTTTTGTCTCTTTATTATTTATTATAATATTGATATTGAATAGAGTGATAGAATGAAACATTTTAATAAGTTTTTATGAATTAACGATTTTGTTGATATCACGATTGTTCATTAAATAAAATATCTTCTTAACAACATAATTAGTAGAACCCAAAGTCTATACTAAAAAGCAATATAAATTTTATTAAAATTATTTTCAGTAAACGACTGAATGAC
>JAKRZM010000984.1:278186-322910 GCA_036379175.1 Heliconius cydno galanthus
AATTCCCATAATAATTAATTCCCATAATTGATCACTGTTAACTCAATATTCGTGCCCCATAAGCTTTTCAAAGAAAGTGTCACCACGGTGACTCATACGAACTTTACCAAAGTGGTATAATAAATTCACACGAAGATATAACAAGACTATAGGCGGCACCTAATTTATCGTATCTCATGCTTCTATTTGTTTACACGACGCCGACGCCGCCCAACGGTTTCATTACGAAGAACCAGACCTCCAGCAAGACCCCCATGTAACATACATTTTGTCGGAATCTTTAGATTTTTTTCAAAGGATTCTTGCGACTTGCACCCGCTATAATAGAAAGTAATCTAGTTAAAGAAGAACCTTTATTATTATTTGTTTAAGATTTATATTTGCATAAAAATTGTAAATTACTTCATATTAAATCATAGTAAACAAATTTGAACTTTAGTTTTATCTTTAGAGGGTTTAATTCAGTTCATCAGTTTCTTAGTGATAAACAAGGTGTCAAACTACGATTTACAGGTTAATTGTTACACCACCCGCGTAGCGTCTCAAGGAATCTTATAGCTCTTAAGTATATGCAACTAAAGTGTAAATTAAACCGATTTTGATAACAATTTTGCCGAAAAGATAAACTATCTTATTGAATAACATCCAGTCAAAGTATAAAGGAATTGGCGACGTTGAAAAAGCTATTTTGTTTGGCGAGATCGTAAATATTTAAATGGGTGTGGACAGATAGAATCTTTTTATGCTTCATTATGTTAACACTTAACAGTTAAGTAAAAAAAACATAATATAAAAATTAGGCAAATTGGTAGTCGTTCCTTCAAAGTACAATAAAGAATTACACGAGTGACGTTATGGGGTACAATTTGAAGAAAATATTTTAATTAATTAAATAAAATGGGGAACGGAGTGTCTTACCACTAGGTTCTTTTGCTACCCCGCTTTATGCACATACATACAGTACAGAAATTTCTACTGCGTGAAGCTGAAAATAAATTAAATAGTTTCATGCTATACCTATAGGAAATAACTGAGAAATGTATATGACACACTCTACGTACGTAAGATAACATAACAAAAATATAGGCTTTCAATAAATGATCGAACCCACTACTGCCGCGCACACTGTGCCGCTACGCCATAACGACCCCAATTGTCTTTAATATTATTTAAAAAGTCCACTGCACTATAGAGGTGTCACATATCGTTTATCATTTCTCACGTTCACAAAGCATATTGACCGAGTTATAAAAATTTATTCATTTTCGACATAATTTATTGTGTACACAATCAACATTGATATTGAAGCCGCTCCTTTGAGGGAATTTGATGACAAACAAACAAACTTTAGGGTATATGATTGTTTTATTATATAAATCACTTAGATACTTGTTTACAAGCTAAGTGATATATTCGGATTTGTCTGTAGTATGTGTAAATTTTGATGTATATAAATGAAAGTATACGAATATTATAAAAATATGAAAGACTCTCAGCTGTGTAATTGGGTATGCAAATCCTTAATGTTATATTGTCGTCATTCTCTCTCTATTATACTTTCACCTAAACGAGTTTTTATCAAATCCAAGAGACCGTTTTCTTCATTTTTGTATGACGATCATGACAAACAGAACTATTGCCATAAAGTGACTTGTCATTCGTATTTCCATTTGTTTTCCCTTTTTGTATATTTTTTATTAATAAAATTGAAATAATATTTAATTATGTATAATATTTCATTAAGTTTGTTTATAAAGTAGCGGAAAATAAAATTCTTACTCGCTTCCAAATAAAATACAAGAAATCCGCTAGCACTCGCTTACGCTCCCTAATCTATCTTTAAGCCAGGTTTCAACTTTCTAAAACCAGTAGTTTCGTCTGTGTTATGTCAACGGGACGCAAATCAACGGAATTCAGGAATGAAAAAGTTTCATATATAGATATATACAAATAGATGACAAAAGATAGCTACAGATAAAAGATAGATGTAGTATTATAGAGAATCTCGTTTTGTTTGCACTCTCATCGGACTTCGACGTATGTATGTAAGTATGTATGACTCATAAAGAGACCGCTATGACAAGTTGAAATTCTTTTTACCAGCGACCTGTGTGACTTTTAGATAGTCTGTATGGGAATCGTTTTATTAATAAATTTAGAAATTAAATAGGTACAGACAAAGAATGATAGTAAATAGATAGATAAAATGTAGAGTTGCCGCACTAGGTCTGACTGTAAACGCGAAGGTTGTAGGTTCTATTCACACTCAGCAAAATGAATTACTTTCCTCAGTCTAGTAATGAAGCCCGACGTTGAGCTTCCATTCAATACGCTTTATCTCGAAAATTGGATAAAGAGCAGAGTATTTAAACACTAGGTTTATTGTGCCTACCCACCTATATGCTGGATAAAGCATGATTATTTAAGACTCTCCGTTCCCACGCAAAACGCAATTTTATAGACATTCAGTGTTAAGAGTAAAAATTGTAGTTCCGTTATTCAAGTTATTGAGTCACAAAAAATGTTTTATAGTATAGGTGGGGAGGGTATTCTCAATTTATCAATATATATATATATATATATATANCTAGGACGTAGTCATGGAGACAGAAATTAATAATAATATAGTTCACGCGGGTGAAACCGCGAGCGGGCCGCTAGTATGTATATATAACAAGGTAACGTCTTTATGAGCAATCGTAGGCCTTGTTGCGATACTGATTTTGAACCGTTGAGACGACCTTGTTATTCAAATTTTTTTTTATAAATAACGTTAAAATTTATGTTGGTATATATGTTAATTAAGTTTATTTATCAATTATATTGTCGCGAATATACTATGTATGTCTAATATTAATTTTGTTAGCCTTTAGGTACATTTTTTTACCTTCACGATGTATCCTGCACCTAGGATGGTAGACAGAGGGAATTTGGTAACTTAGTGATAAGACACGTCCGTTCCTCACTTTCCGTCGAATTCTGGAGGCATTGCGTGTGTGGAACTCAACTTCGCTCTTTGTCACCAGAGAATTGAAAATATTCAATATTTCCTTTCTCTAGTGGGTATCAACAAGCCACAGCCGTTTGCAGAACTTGTGCCTCTGCGCCACGACAGCCTCCTCCTAGTATCCCATCGAACCTGCGGTATGCAGAATGTTACATGATCAAATTCTAAACACACATATACACAAAAGCAGAGCTAATAACGAAAACCTTTTTAAATATTTTTGCAATGCCAAATTTAATAACTATAGCCGCGACCTATTATTCAATTAATTATCTAAATTGTTTTATTATCGTTATTATAAAACAATTCAATTAGTGGTTTTATTAATTTTAAAAAAGTTATTCATACACTAAAGTTATTTATCTATTTAAAGACTTTTATTTTGTCTGTTTCTTTATGTCATCAAGATGAATAATTTATTAGATATAATTTTTCTACATTCTGTTTAGGAGACACTACAAGGAGTGAAAAAGATAGGTAAAGCTTAGGAATATTTAGCACAGACATATTTAGATGCTTTTAGCAACAAGTTGGGCATAGAAAACTTAATGTCAAAACACTTGGGAACCTGGGAACCTAATGTTCTTCAATCTCAATGTTACTCTTCATTTTTCGCTAAATTCTTGGAATTGAAATTTGACCCCTCATACCGTTGGCGTAACTCAACGCCACGCTTTTACGAGAGACGGGAAATAAAGGATCCCACTATCTCACGACCTTTGATTCCTCTAAGTTGATTTTGAAGGCACATGCATCATTTTATGATAGACAAGTCCCAACTGGGCCATTATCGTTTTAAAGTTACTATTAATTTTTAAGTCACATAATGGGTGTGACGGTTAGCTGTCTCCAACCTGTTCTGGTAACGGACAATTTTATTCCTACCGGTTGTTGATGACGGAACCTTCCGTTGATAGATACTAGAAATAAAAATGGAGATTTTCTTTGTTTGTAAGAAAGATTTTTTAGCTTCACTCATAAGCGGGATAGGGAACTTAAGTGTTAAGACACCCTGTTCCCCACTTTCAGATTAGAAGTCTGGAGACATAGCATGTTGAGTGATGGCGTGGGTGGAACTCAACGCCGCGCTTTGTTTTATTACAGAGAGAGGAAATGAAAATAAATTGCAAATGAAATAAATTATTTGACGATATATATATATACTAGTGGACCCGAACGCGGCTACGCCCGCTTGAACTATACGAATATTTATTAAATATATTTATGAAATTATTTTCAGTTGTCAATAGAGAGATGCGTTAAGCAAGCTCATTTTGGGTGACGTTTTCTAACAAAAAACTTTGCAAATCGTTGCTTAGCAACGGCGGTTGTTATTAACATGGCGGAATAAGTTGCATGTCAAATTAATAAGTATTTTAATATATTGATATATATCGAAAATATTACAAATATGAGAAAAAAAGTATCCTATGTTCATCCCGAGACCCTCAAGTATCTGTATATGAGTATTTTATCACAATTAAATTAGCGGTTTGGCCTTGATTGCGTAAAAGACAGACAGACAGACAGAGTTACTTTCGAATTTATAATATAGGTATGGATATAAATACACATTACGGAGTAGCTAAAAAGAATCTAAGAAAGGAGGCCGTCGTGGCGCGGCAGCACAAGGGTGTGACTGTAACGCGACGGTTGTGGGTTCAATTCCCACTCGAGGGAATGAAATATTTATTTACATTTATATTTTCATTTCTTCGCTTTGGTGTCGAGGCAAAGCGCGGCGTTGAGTTCTGATACTCAACACGCAATTCCTCCAGAATTTGGCAGGAAGTGGGGAACGGAGTGTCTTAACATTAGGTTCCCTTTGTCCTGCTGTGTGCGTGAAGTTGATTTGATTTGATTTTTATTTTAGCTAAATATTTAACTAGGTAAGGAAAAAAATATTATGGAAATATAATTGTAGCCTTCAATTGAACTTGAATCGTCAAATCAAGACAGGTTCCAAATGGGGCCTCATTGGGATTAGGTATTGGTATTGTAGTTTTCTCACAATATACAAATTCAACTCCCTAATTAGCTAAGTGGTCGTCTTTTGTTGTAGTTTGTGAGAATGATAGTTTTACATATTTTTTTGTGCATTTCTTTAGTATTAAAATATTATATAATTTGTTAATGACTGAGATTATGTTTTTCTAATATATTGTTTAAGTTTAAATTGAAAATAAAATACATCGTTTATTTTAGAAGGTAGGCTTAATGAATATTTATTTTTTTAGCTCCACGCTGTATCCCGTACATAGCAGGGTAGGTAAGAGTAGCATGGGAACATAGTGTTAAGATACTCCGTTACCATTAAGACACTTTCGTTCCCCACTTTCCGTCGATTTCTGATGGCACTGCCAGTTGAGTGGCGGAACTCTACGTCGCGCTTTGCCAGAGTGTGTGTGTGTGGAAGGAAAGGTTCTTTTTTCCCAAAAAGTAAAAAATATATTCTTTATATCTATATTGATACAATTTATTAAGTAAAACTGTAATAAAAAGAAGAGTAATGTGTTTGACAATGGAGCGGTCACGGTAACGGTTGGAATGTGAGGGCGTTATGGTATTCTGTAGTTCCGTTGCTGTCATTGAATATGGTATTCTGTGATAAAGTTTATAAATATTGAGGGTATTAGGAATAAAGAAAATCTAATATGATGTTGTCTTCTAGTATTGTTATGTAAAAGAACGTTAGTTTGCTGTTTTTTTTATTAACTAAATATTATTTTGAAAATAAACAAATGAATTAAAATTAAAATTGTTTTATAAGGCGTTTCGAATTACATTATTGTAGATAGAGATTGTCGTGGCAAAGTGACACACCAGATACATACCAAAAATCCATACCAGAGTAAGTACATCGTCAAACATTTTTAATAAATGTATAATGTTTAAAAAATTATTTATTTTTTATTTTTATTGGACGAAAAAACAGTTACAACGTACAAGTTAGCCAGTATCTAAATTACCGACATCAACAAGCTAAAACGAACGCGACAAAACGCAGTAACTGACATATTTTAATTGACGGAGGTCGGACAACAAATAATAGTTCAGACTCCAGACCCCAGTGTTGCGGGACCACCCCGGCCCTGCCCGGCCCTGCCTTATAAATACCCCTAATTGGACCACAGATTAGGTAGCGATAAAATACCTTAACTAATTTCCTTGTTGACGCGAGTGACGTGTGTAATATTGAAGTCTTTTAAATCTTGTGGTCGTTTGAATACAAAACAAAAAAAAATGCTGAATCTGGTTTTATCTGGAGAATATGAAATTGAGGAATTGGATTCAATTTTCTGTATGAGTAAAGAAAGATTTTTTTTTATTTCTTCGCTCTTGTAACCAGCTGAACTGAATCAAACGAAGTTGCGGGCGATGTCTAGTATTATATAATGTAACTTACGACATACAGCTATAAACACATGTAAAATGTATTCAAAAATCGTATTCAATATTAATAAAGGAATTCAATTGTCGAATAACAATTTATTTAATGTCAATTTAGCAATGTTGCAAGTCAACCATTCCCTAACATTTTGTATTGTTAACAATATGGCACATCTGTCGTTTTTTTGTAACTAAACACAGCTGACTCTTTCATTGTATTGTAGTTCTTACATTAAATGTTATATAATATATAGTATATTCATTTTTATATTGAATATTCTATGTATTTCATTTAATGTATACATATATTTGGAATTTTAAATACGGCATATGTAGAGACAACAGAAATTGTAAAAAATCTATTACAATTTTTCCTAAGTTAAAAACTAGAGGCATTATTCATTAGCCCGAGTGGGAATCGAATCCATAACCGTGGCGTATAAAATAAGATGCTGTCCCATTGGGCCACGATACCATCTCTATACGTAATCGCAATAAAGTAAAATAATTTTTATATTAAAAATATTTTTAGAAAAATTACTTATTATTTCGAATACAAACGAGGTTATTGGAAAAGTATTAAAAATTCTGTTTCCGTTGAAACATTTACACGCGGGGAGTGGAAGGGACCGGAATGTCTTAATTGCGTGTACGGGCGTTGATAAATTGATAATACCGCTCTGTTACCGGATGTTGGATACTTTAGGTTATTGAATGTATTGTTATTGATAATACAAGATTGTCTTTTGTTTGACCTGAGTTAATAACTTAAGTATATATTTTACATTCATGGTTTATTTAGCGTCATGATTTATCTCTTGCTGTCTCTGCATGCACACCTCCCCCCCCCCCAAAGACTACTATGCGCAGTATTCAACGCGAAGAAAAAAAATGACAGTATTTTCTAATTTTTCTTCCAATGTTCTAACAGAAGCGAATAACATAAGTATATCAAATTTTGTTATAACAATTTCTCAACTAGAATTCAAACCTATAAACACAATAAACTAAAATTTATATAAAAATATCTTGTTCTAAACTCCTAAAGAATAGGTGTGGTTTATTCTAACGACGCGTCTGTCAAATGAATTAGTAAAACTAAGCCCCCTAATGCTTCTAGCCATATTGTCAGCATTGTAATTGGTGTTACATGGAGGCAGCGAGGGTACGGTGTTCAGTAAAATTATATGACATCTGTCATTTTGTATTATGAGGTTTTTGGTAGTAATGACATAATGGATTGTATGGATTTTTTTTGTTAGTACTAATTTGATGTGGTTTAAATATATTGTTTTCATTAGAAATTAAGTAAAGTTTTATCAAAATCTATCTAGTAGTTTCACGTGAAAAGTAAACAACTGACAGATAAATAAAAATAACACTAATTATATTTTTGGCTCCACTAAAGACCAGGAGATTTTTTTTTAAATATATTTAAGGTAATTGACCACATCTACAGTTTTTGTTTTATTAAATTTATAGATCAATCAGTAGTAGACGTATTAAATTCAATAATTTCTAATAAATAAGGCATGTTCTGAAGTTTTAAGAACTTGACTATAAAAATTATTTTCTATTTTGACTATTCTGTAGATAGGAATATTCGAATACAAACTTACCCCAGAAACAAGAATAAATCTACTTTCAACCGTATCCACCAAATTAATGTGAATACCCGCACTTATTTACGTTTATCTTTTGTTTTAGTGGCAGTAGACAAAAGCAACGCACATAAACTTTTACTAACTCCAAACAGACGCATTATCACCCGTTACAACGATTTGTTACTCACTTTTAAATCCAATCATCGATTTTTATTTTTAAAATCAACCATTTCTAATTTGAAAATGAAACAAAGAAAGGGCAGAGCACTCTTAAATCATGGATATGTGACGTTGATGGCGCGTGAAAAAAAAATATAAATTCCATGACACATTTATTACAACTGTCACTTACGTTTGACAGCCAGTTTGGGAACTGTAATTTGTGATAAGCCTAATGTGTGTTTAGATGCGGACGGATGGGCTACCGGGTACAGGGTTTTAAACTTTCACATACAAAATGACCTCTAAATGGGGCATTGTGGACGAGGGTGATTATAGTTTATGTGGATTTCATTATTGAAGAATTATTTAGGATGTCTTTGTATAATAGAGATGGTTGTAGGTATATTTTTTTACCAAGAAGGAAGACAGAGAGAACCCGAGATTCTGATTTGGAGCTACGAATTTTGAGTCATAATTCTCGCTAGTGTCATTCAATAGGATTCTATTGAAGATCTCTTATCATGTTATTACGAATTAGAAATTTCCTATATCTCTTATATAAATATTTAAAATAAAAACCAATCACGTATTCACGCGACGTGACCGCGTCCACAATTATTATAAAACAATAAAACTTATTAACCAAAGAGGTCAACCCGAAGTCCGACATTCCCCAGTAAATGCGTGCGCGTGGACACGACTTTTTTTATAATTTATACGTGTATTATATAATAATGCTATACATTGTTACGTTTGAATGAAATCTACTTATTAAATTTCATTGATTACTAAAATGTCTTATTTTTCACTTACTTTTGCAAACGTGGCGCAGGGCCATAAGCATGTAACTGTAAACGCGACAAATTGTGTGTTCGATTCCCACTCGAAAAAATTAAATATTTTCCCCCAGAATACGACGGAAAGTGGTGAGTGGAGAGTTTTAACACTAGGTTAGGGATGTAGCGTGTAGCTGACAAAAACAAACATTTAGCATTATCGTTAAATTTGGCACTCCTTGCTCTTTGGCTTCTCCACTAGGAATAAAGAACGAAGCATAAAAAAAGCATTTAATTGCGGCACACTGAAAAGAACTGGTTTTGAACCTATAACAATCACATTCACCCAGTCAAATATCAACGACACTTATATTTCATTGAGACTATATTCACGCGGTCTCCCCTAACATCTTGGCCAAATGGTCATTAAAAAAGAACAATAGCACTTAAAAAAGCTAAGGGTTTCACATAACTCGATATATTTATTCACATGTGCTAAAATCCCTTTAAGATGCCACATGGGGCGGGTCAGTCGGGTATTTTTAATTTTTTTTCTTAGTGTATGTGTGTGTCACATGGCGAGGCGGTCTTGGCGGAGTCTTTGTTTGAATACTGGCATGGAGTTACCATGTGGCAGGGTGTGGCCTAGTTGTAGAAATTGGGACGGCCTCGTGTAAAATGTAGGTTGAAATTTGTTTAAGCTAAAACTTTGTCATTATTTTTATTTACATTTAAGAAGACTAGCTAATATAGCTCTTTCGATAAAGGGACCATCCGACAAATTTTTTTCAGTTCGAACTAGTTCCTGAGTTAAGCGCACTTAACTAAACAATTAAAGGGGTAATTAGGGCTTTATAATATTAATATAAATTATATGTAGATGTTTTTATATTAGCATTTTGGTTAAACCGGGTGATGTGTTCTGTAAAGGCAAAAAGTATTCAGTGATATATCTTCTTGTACAAACAACTAAATTTGTTCCTTAACAAGACTTTCTGAGATATGTCAGGGTCCATTATTTCTATTTTATTTAATTGCTCATTTTTCCTACTGACTGGTTTTTTGATATGTTGGATCCTAGATCATAAATTGAGTTTTTAATTTTGTTTCTACGATAACAAAAGTTAATTACAAAAATGTATTTAAACCAATCGTGTTTCATTTAACCCCTAGTGTATTTTTTCTACAATGAAACGACCTCACAGGGTGAAGTGCTGCCTTCGCACGCCAACTTTCAATAACACAATAGGAAGCAATTTTATATTTATGCGATAATTAAATTTCATATTCATTTCTTACGGAAATAATTAAAAGAACGAATGTGCAGTTAACGAATTTAATTTCGATTGATTGTCTTTAGATATATGTTTTGTATTTAGGGTAAAATTGGTCACCGGTAAAATTGTATAATTTGAACAATTGCCTCCCTTTCCCTTTCCTGAGATCAATTCGACAAAATAAACTCGTCAGCTTTGTAATATCAATTAGAAAAATATAGATTTATACAAATATTACAAAAAGATATATATATATTAAAATTTATATATCATAAATAAAATATTTAATATTTTCATTGCTTCGCTGGTGTCAGTGCAAAGCGCGGCGTTGAATTCCGCCACTCAACACACAATGCTGCTAGAATTCGTCGTGAGTGTCCTAACACTAGGTTACCTAAATGGGGAATACAGTGGAAAGCTAAAAAAATAAATAGATTTGTACAAACATTACAAAAGCCGATACAAAATTACCGATAAATAAACTAATTTATATGTTAGTTAGGGGTACAATTTTTCGGAAAAATAGTGTGGGAATACCGGCAGCTACGAGTATCCGCTACTCATTAAATAACTCATTTATAAATTACTGTTTGTTTGTATCTAATATGTTTACCTTCTAATGTTCATTGAAAATTAACTTATTAGCGTTAGGGATAGCTAATGAGGGTTTGTAACGAGAACATTATTAATCTTATTTACAGAGGTTGTTGTTGCACCGTGATAGGGTCTGACTGTAAAAGCGACGGTTTAGAGTTCGGTTCCTGCTCGGGGCTATTAATTATTTACATTAACTCGCACTGGTGAGACAAAAGGAATGTTGAGTTTTGACACTAATACAATATTCAGAAAGATGGACGGAAAATAGCGAAAATAATAGGTATCTTGTCTCTTATCTTAACAATAGGTTCCTTCAGCCTATCCTGTTGTGAACGGGATACAGCGTGAAGGTGAAAAAATATTGTTTAATTTTTTATTTTCATGATTTACTTGCATCTTTCAAAATAGGCAGTGATATTACCTTCATTATAAGATTATTAATTAACTTTAAAAGAAACATAAACAAAAACTAAAAAAAGCTTAGTTGAACTAAAAGGTTTTTTATTTAATTCCCTCATATTGTAACAACTAACAACCTACATAAATTTTATTATACTTTATGATTCTTTATGACACTTTCAAGATAGTTAAAAATCCGGCCAAGTGTGAGTCGGACTCGCGTACGCAGGATCCCGTCCCGACTATTATCTAAAAAATTTTTAAATATTTACATTATTTATGTATAGTATTTTTTAGTATTTTTTTTTAGTACTAGTTGTTACAGCGGCAACAAAATTACATTTTTTGACATTCTCTTCTCTTTCCGCCCAATTTTTAAAACGTTAGTGTTTTACTTTCTTGAGTATAGCGGATATCAACACCGTGCGTTGTCCACCAAAATAAGAAAAATGAAAATATTTTTAATTCTTTATAATTAATTTATTAAGTGGAAACCGAACACACAACCGTCACCTTTACAGTCAGATGCGGTCCTATGCGCTACGACGGCTTTTAAGAAGTTTACTTACCAATATTACCCGCCACGCCATTTTCCTTCCACTCGTTCCATGTTCTACCTTGTCACAATATAATTTATGATGTACTAAAATAATGCGAACAGATTGACGGGCGACTAATTTCATACACGTATTTAGAGAGTTTTAAATAATAGCACCCTCCCGATATTACGATGTTGGGTGTAGGGTGGCTATTGTTAGTGTTAATTTGTGGATACGTAAAGCTTGGTAAGTTTTGGTTAGTCTTAAGAAATTTTGAGTGTGTGACATAGTTAGATTATTAATTTGCTTAGATAAATAAAAGTTTTTGGATTTAACCATCTATACTCTATACTAATATAATAAAGCGGAAGAGTTTGTTTGTTTGTTTGTTTGTTTGTTTGTTTGTTTGTTTGAACGCTAAGATCTCTGGATCTACTGGTCCAATTTACATTGTTTTTGTTTTGTATGAAAGCTGCATTCTTCAGAAGTGCTATAGGCTATATAACATTACATTATACATATAAACTAATATATTTTAAAATACTTTCTAATTTGACATGCAATTTATTCTGCCATGTTAATAACAACCGTCGCGTCGCTACGCAACCGTTACCGCGACATTTTGAAATTATAGTTTACTGTATAACATTCTAATAAATAATTAAGGAGATGTCACTGATTCGAAATGACCTAGCCCTCGGGCGCCATAGTATGAGTATGACTGATGCGAAAATATTCTTATAGTTCAAGCAGGCGTAGCCGCGTCCGGGTCCACTAGTAATATATATAAAGAAAAAATCAAAAAATAGACGGTCTTATGCTTATATTTGCATATAATTATTTTTTTATCAAGATATTAGAGTTAAGCTAATTAAGACACTTCCGTTTCCCACTTTCTGTCGAATTCTGGAAGCATTGTGTGTTAAGGGACAGCAGAACTCAACGCCTCGAGTGAGAATCGAAATCGAATCCACAACCTGTCACGCCTACAGTTACGCGCTCGTGCCCCTGCGCCAGGACTGGCCTCAAATAATAAAGAAATAATAATAAAATTATACTTAAAATTTTACAAATGAACATGTGGTTGACGTAAAGCGAGACACGCTGAAGATCCATCACGCTGACATTTACAAGGTCTTAAAATTTTACTCTACACACTAAGATTATTGTTTTTAAAAGTTTTTACATCTTAAGTAAAAAGTTACGTTAAGTGATGTAATATACATTTTTGGTTTAAAATAACTCAATCTATATTTACTTATTTGTTTCTTAATGTTCATTGGAAAAGTATTTGAAAAAGTATTTAGTTGCAAATATTATTTCGCGCATATAGTAGTATAGGTAGGAAGGAAGAAGGAACAAAGAGTTAAGACACTCTCTTTTCGAAACAATGCATATTGAATGGTGGTGTTCAAGGCTTGACCTCGACTTCTCTCCCAGGGATAATCGAGTAAAAAATAATATTTGAATGAAAATTATTTATATATATATTTCCCCGAGTTGGTATCGACTTCACAACTTACGATGTCAGAATCTGTCTCATTCCGCAACGACGATCTTTACTAAGGAGTAAATTAAATTGATAATATATGAATAATATCAAGAAAGTATGGATTCAAATTTTTACATACATTTTGAGTATGTCGATTGTAGGTATGTATGTCGCATTATTTAACTTGGAATTTAGATTATTTGGCAAAACAGTAGCAGCTGGTGGACAGGTGACATAAAACATATGTACCTATCTATACCTATATTATTACATACATTAATACTGAGGTCAATTTGTTATTAGATACGCTTCTCACCCGCATACTTTAATTAATTTGTTACAATTATTAAGCTTTATGTATATTATGTATACCCTACATCATGAGGGGTAATTTAAGATAACTAATTAATGTAGTGATACGTGGGTTTCCATTTATCTATTATTTTAAAGTATTTGGTGAGAAATTATCTCACATATCTCTTACATATTAGTTTTTCTAAAAATTTGAAAAAAAATTTATAAACATGGTGTTAGGAAAATATAATGCCATAGCGTTTTTCTGCTATAAGTATCATTCCTTATTATAAAACTATGTTAAATCAATAAAAATATATGTTTTTTAGAAGCTTGAAGTTATCAGCGAACACAAATAGTGTAGAAAATTAAATAACATTAGGACAGTCATTAATAAAGACATTAAACAATAAGGGGCCCAAGTGCGAACCCTGAGGAAGTCCATATGTTATTTTAAATCTACTAAATTCATGTCTGTTTGCAACTACATAGATATGTCTATTGTTTAAATGTGACTCTAAACAGCGCAAAGAATGGAATCGAACTTGTGACTTTCGTTCATCATAGTTCAAAACTGCACTACGATAGCCTTTATGTCATTTAATTAGTTTGTACCCTCAAAAATTGACTGTCAATCATCCTTTAACCCCTATACAATATTAATGGGGGTTGCTCTAAACTTTAGTTTTGTACAATGGCTCTCGTACAGAAACAAGGGGTTTTACTGATAAGTGTTCCGTTGTAGTTCTCATTGAACATAATGACCCCCTTTATATTAATGACAGGATGTAAGGATAGTTCGATTTTTTATATCTTCTGCTGTTGATACGAGTGGTTTATAAGTTTGTTTATGTTTATTATTATTTTGTTATAGCAGGGTAGTGAGAGGGTATGTTAAGGCACTCCGTTCCCCACTTTTTGACCAATTTTCGAGATATTATATTGTGAAATGGATAACCATTTCCCCGAGTAGCGATCGAATCCACAACCATTGCGCATGTAGTTAGACTGCCACTGCGCTACGACGACCTCTTATACAATTATTGAGGCTTGAGTGAGGTAAAGTTATACAATTCAGTGCTTTGTTAAACTTTTTAAAGCATTCATGACTGTTGATTTATTGTCAGTAATATTTCTATAACTTTTGTCTTTGACTTTTATTTTATTAATGAAAAATATATTCTTTTCTGAAATGTCTTTATCGTATCGAGCTTCTTTATCGTACGTAACTTACAGACACAAATAATAAATACTGTTTTCTAACTTACAAAACCTTGAAATAACACTTAAAGAAATATAAAAAAAAAGCGTTAAATATCGCACAAAATGTCTCAATATCTTCACATGGCTGCACAAGCCCATACGCAGTGGGCGATCGGTTCAGGACTCAGGCAGCTGCACTCGCACGTGCGGGAAGTAGGTACACTGTCGCTAGCGACGCGTCTTGTTGCAACTTTGCATAATGCAGGATACCAGGGTAGAGGAGCGGTTTTGAAAAGATTTTTATAATTTGCTATACGCTATACATATTATATTTGACACCATCTTGGTGTTGCCATAATGGTTAAAAAAATCGATTTCCACTCGTAGGTTGAGATTCTATTTGAAGGTTCGTTCATATTATTATTTTTACTTTAGCCTGGGTGCACAAAATTCATCATTGTAATACAGGCGGTCGTATCGCAGCACAACAGCGGATTTGATTTCAGCTCGAGAAATTTATTTTTTTCATTTATTTCTTCCGGTAGCAGCACAAAGCGCGACGTATAATTCCGCCACTCAACAGTCAATGTCTCGAAAACTGGGCGGAAAGCGGAGAAAATAGAATCTTAACTCTAGGTTCCCTATGCTTACCCTGCTTTATGATACAATACTAAAAATATATAATAGATATATATAACAATACATATCATATACAAACAAGTTCATACGGAATATTCTTATAGGTTCAGAAACAATACGTTATATAAGTTACAAGACATGCACAGACATGTTGATACTTTGAACTAAAACCTGAGCATCGCCCAGGCTCAAACCTGTTTCGAAATGTGCTTTTTATTAATGGCTTTTATAATTTTTATTATGAATAATATTTATTCAAATAGATAAACTGTAAATAGTATTTGTATGATAACTTTAAACAAAGTGATGAAAGGAAATGTAATGTTTGTAATTAAGTTAGGATAAACCAGCAAAATTATATGATTTAATTTTTTTCTTATAATAATACTCTAAAAGTGATAGAAACACGCAATGTCTCGAAAATTGAATAGAAAATGGGGGGGGGGGCGGAGTATTTTAACACAAGATTCTTTCTGTCTTTCCTGCTATATGCAGGAAGCTCTTCACGTTTTAACTTAAAGCTAAAAAAAAATAACACACTTCCATTATATAGAAATTTACTTCGATATTTAAACATTTTATTCCCAGCTGATAATGACGTACACAACTACTGAGCTGCTGTTCTGTGTGATATGTCTCCCCCATTTCGCTTACATCCATTTAATTAAAGGGTGCCACCCTATTTCGGATTGCCACGTGCAGTTATTTTTTGCATTCGTATACTTACCGTAACTAATTCTTGGTTGGATTCAATAAATAATGAGTTTTGAACGGAAAAGTAATAATAATAATTGTAGAAATTTACAGGATATAGAAGTTTTTTTGCAAAGAACAATACTAAAACTGGCGTTGGATCGAAATTTCCATTAAGGAGAAGATTTTTTTTTTAATTTATTTTTTATTTTTAACAAAGGAAAATGTTATGTAATAGAAAAAAGAAAAGTTTTAACACAAATGTAAAACCTACTAAAAAGTATTTGTAATTATTAAGCACAATTTCTACAGCAAAATATAAAACGATAAAAACAAATCTGTCTCAATTTAACAAAATAAGTTATAAACAAAAGATTGCATCCAATCCTATACCAGTTTCTTTACTGACCAATAAAGTTGCATCCACACGACGAGCCCTAAACGTATAAGGAGAAACGACCGTATTGACATTATCGCGGAGCTTCCAAAAGCTGCCAGTAACAACTACAGTGTGGAACCGACTTTACAGTTTACTTAGCCAACTTAGCATCGCCATTCGTCCGCCGAGCGTCGCACGGTGCGCACGTATTGCGCGAGTTAAACAAGTGTTAGTGAGTGTTGCACGATGGTG
The DNA here is from genome assembly GCA_036379175.1 of Heliconius cydno galanthus. Taxonomy (NCBI): domain Eukaryota; kingdom Metazoa; phylum Arthropoda; class Insecta; order Lepidoptera; family Nymphalidae; genus Heliconius; species Heliconius cydno. The sequence goes on from JAKRZM010000984.1 coordinate 294,890, forward strand.
CGAAGCTTATCTCAGTGGACGAAGACGCTCAGCTTTCCGGCTCGGCTGTCTCCTAACAGGACGTCCAAGGAGAGTGTCATCAATGTCCAGCCGACGTCGCCAGGGGTCTCCCCGACCCCCAGCGCCTCGTCGCTTCCGCAAGGCTCCGATAAAACAATTTCGCCTATCACAGAGATCAGTCAAATAGTAAGTCCCCAATGTTTAGGGTGGCTACCCCAATTTTTTACCCTATTTTCTTGTGAACTTGTATGCTGACTTTATTAACATGTTCGGGCTTGTCGCGTTTTCAGAATGTTCTATGGGTTTTTACACGATTCTACCTAACATTTTAGTGATTGCACGTATCCGATTGTTTTGAAAGTTACTACGCTTAGTAGGACTTTTTAAATGGAATTTCATATATTTTATTATGTGACCGTTAAAATTTCTCAACATTACAACTATAATAAGAAGACTTCTTGTTACTCAACTTATGTAATATACAGTTAACTTGTGAAATATGAATAACCATCTTAATTCACCATTGTTCTCACACCAAGTGTAATATTTACAATCACTAAAGTAGACCCTTAACCGTAACAGTTACTTCTAACTGGGTTTTCCATAACAGACAAACAAATACGTGTTCAAAATGATCAACTGAACGCCATATTATTAAACTATTAACTAAAGTTGGCTTGAAAGGAAATGACTGATACGTGTCTCATCATTCCCACGTAGAAAGCATTCGTGACATAAAATTACGTTATGCTTATTGAAGGTTATGTACGAGACGTTCTTTATATCTTTCTTTGCAAACCATCAATGGATGTATAGTAAGGTGTCGTCGGCGAGGTAGTCGAGGCACCGTTATGTCCCCCTTGCAGTCACCTTGGCAAGGCCGCGCAGAGATGCGAGTTTTTGCAAACGAATATACCGAGTACATGACTTTCACCTATGAAATACCTTTCTAAAAGCAATTTAACGATATTTAGGTCTCATTTACTGAAGTCTAAGTCTTTATTAGGTATAAAATATAAATAGACTTTTAGAAGGGCCGATTTAACAGTTCAATTCAATATAATGTTAGTGTTTTGTGATTTTGAAAGTGAACCGGATAAGTGTGTTTGTTATATTAAAATGTATGTCATATTGTTACATACAAGTGCTTTATTAAAATATACTTCAATATAGTAAAAGTAGAAAACAACTGATCTATGAAATTAATTCATATATTATTTGAAACATTTAAAGGCCCCTCCTTTATAGATTTTGAAAATTCAAATCAAATAAAAGTTTTAAATCTCTAAAAGACTTTTAAATTCTTCTTTCGTTTTTTTAAATTAGTGAAATACAAATCCACGCTTGATCTTTATACATGAAGAAGATGAAAAGATTAGATACTAAAAGCACTCAAAAAAAGTACTATGACATATTACGATATAAATCTTTTAAACTTATGACAAACAATAAAAACCCGCGTCAAAGTTGCTTAATTCATTCAAATTCAATCTTTTAATGGGGTTTTTCTTTGAACCAATTCCATGTTATTTACAACCATAAACTTTCGCAATAACTAATAAAATTTTATATGAATATTTTTATTTAACAATATGTCAAAAAGTCCCTTCGACTGTAAATTAAGAAACGTGCAATAAAATAAGACCATAATAAGTAATAAAGAAAGCCATCAATCCGAAATCTTTTTGGCTTTATAGCGCGTTGTCTTCGAATGATTGTAAAGAAACAAGAAAAAGAAAAAAAGATTAAATATTCAAACGTCATTTTTTGGCGGTAAATAATTTTTAAGTGCAAATTTTAAACGTGGAATGCGGATTGCGTTTCAATGGCCGATGTTAAGTTTAGGTTATGAAACTCAAGTTGTTGTTGCAATATGGTTGCAATTCACGCCATATTATATAATAAATATAAATATTATATGTCTGTTTATATTATTTGAGAAGCTAGTTGCAGTGGAAACGTATTTGTAAAATGAGAATATGTATATTGGTTAAAGAAAGAAATAAACTAAGAACATATAACTTTTAATAGAATTGATTTCTTTAGTTTCACTTGGTATAGGGAAGGTAGGCAGAGAGAATATAGTGCTTCAACGTTCTCCACTTTTATACGTTGAGAACGTACGGCTTAGTGGTGCGGGTTCAACTCCCACTACGTTCATGTTTAATACATTTTCTAAATAAGTCTTTCAACTTAGTCGTATGCGTGTACGGTTCGCTTCCCACCAGTAGCCTGCACATGCCACACTGGAATTTGACAAGCAGATGTTTCGTTCCGCCACAGTCGGTACAATAAAATACCTAAATATGTTATGTTGGAACTTGGTAGTCACTTTCGTTATATTATAAAAGTTATATTATAATTTATTTATTATCTGTGGAATAACTTGCAGAGTTATGTTTAAATTGGTGTTATTAAAATACAGATAAGTAAATATAAAATGCTGCAAATTAAATGTTAAGTTATTTACAAACAATTTTAAGTTTTTTTCGTATATTACGTATAGGCTATAAATTAGAACGCCTAAAATACGTTTAATTTTTATTTTATTTTATTTTAAAAATAAATTGACGTTTTATCTAAATTATCCTCATTGCTACTGCTAATATATTATAGTTCATTTTTAATTATTATGACATTTAATTATAACAAAACGGTACACAGTTGCAAGAAGACTAAACAACTGTAACACTAATAGAGATGCGTGTAAAAACTATTTTAAATGGCAGGATCATTGAGGACACTTGTTATATAAGAAAATTATTAAATTCTCACTTAAGGCCGTCATGTAGTAATGGGATAGCGACGGTTCTGGGTTCGATTCTTACACGGAGAATTACTTTAATTTGTACGCTCCGGCAACGAGACAAAGCGCGGCGTTGAGCTCCATCACCCAACATAGTCTCGGAAAATACAATTTGGAACTTCTTTACTTGGTAAAATTGTAAAATTAAATATGATATCACAAAATATATTTATTTTTTTTAAGAGAAAAGTTAAATATGTATAAGAATTTAACTTATTGAATATTTTTACTTCCAACAGATAAAGCTTAAGGTGCCTGTAATGTAAGTGGCATTGAATAGTGACATAAAAGAGGGTGTATTTTTTGTGCCGTCAGCTGTTCAGGGCTCGCCTATAGAAACCTGTAAGCAGTAGGTACCTCGAATACCGCAAAATTTCTTTGTATCTCATTCAAAATATAATTTTCTTATTCAATATATTTTATAAGAATATAGAGACTTTCGAAAATCTTAAGTTGAACGGTGGTTTTGTTTGTTTCGATGTATTATACGCATTGGAAGTAAAACTTTTGATTTTTCATATTAACATTGTAGCTTAAATACTTAAAATTATATAGGTAGATAAATTACTGTTGTATTCACTTTTATTATTATTCGTCTTTCTGTGCATTTTAAGCTCAAGCAAGATAATGGATCTGGAATTTTTATCTAACAAAACGTCTCAAGTACATCACAAAACGCAAGAGGTTGTGGGTTCGATTCCCACTCGAGGAATTAAGATATTTAATCATTTAATTTCCTAGCTCTGGTAAAGAGGCAAATCGCGACGTTGAATTCCGCACACCATTTATCACTAAATACGCAATCCAGAATTCCGCTGAAAGTTAGGGAATGGAAGTGCCTTAAACGGAGTGTCTTAACACTAGGTTCCCAGGTTCCCTCTGCCCATACCGCTATGTATGAGATACATCGTGAAGCTAAAAAAATATAAGTTAATTTACTTTAATAGACATAAAGGTATGCACGACTATTAGGCATAGTTTTCAATAAAATTGTGCAATATCACATTATGTTTATGTTTGAAGGTTGTGTTTAATGCTTGGTGGCTAATGTAGTAATTTGCAAACGTTATAAAAACATCGCATACTGTGTGACCATTTAATTCCAATGTTTTTTTATATAAGTAATAAATTAGATTAATTAAGGTAGGAGGGTTAGTGTTTAGTCACTCCGTTCTCCGCTTACCGCGAGATATCGAAATGGAGACTTTCATGGTGTGTCGTTTTAAGTAGGAAAATATCTGTATTTTAATAGTTTTGTTTGTTAAAATAAGTTTTGTTGAACGTAAACTAGGTATTTCAAATAACACAATTACTAACAACGTCTATTTGATCTCGTTAGATAATATTATCTGCAGATACAGGATAAGGTATTCAACTAATCTTGTCAACAAGATAACCCAAAATATTTGAGCCGAATTTTACATTTTTCCTTTAAATTATCAGCTACACTTTTTAAATTCGGGTCAGGGTTTGCGTAAATCGTGACATTCGCCTTTTTAACTTTAAGCTATATTCTTCACTTAGCAGGATAGGCAGAGGGGACCTGAATACATAATGCTAAGACTCTCCTTTTCGTTTAAAACATCCGTTCCACCGAATTTTCGAGGCATTGTGTGTTGCGTGGCGTAACTCAACGCCGTGCTTTGCCTCGTTACCTGGGCAAAGGAATGGAAATATGAAATATTTCGTTCCCCTGAGTGGGAATCATCCTGCGCGACTACCACCACAAGTTAATACGTGCTTATGATATTGCTCATTCGGTGTACCTAATCCAAGTCCATAAATACAGTTAAAATTCTAATTACAGTTAAAACTATCTTCATGACATTTTTTTTTTAATTTTAATATCTTTTCTTACAAAAAAAGTACAATTACGTCATTGTTGCAGCAAATAAGAGATATATGATATCTAACGGATATGACCCTCAGAATATGCGAGGAAGATATCCAATATAACACACATGGGTGCGGATGCGAAAAAAAAGATTTACAAGTGATAAGCCCCGGATGTATGTAGAAGGGATATACTGATATATACATACTTATATTATTATTGCCAAAGGTTTATGTATTTGTTTAGTTTTTGTATCTACTTTTTTTACCTTCACGTTGTATCCCGCATGTAAAGAGGATTGGCAGAGGGAACATTTTCATTAAGGGTACAGGAGTACTGTTTTTCTTTCTTTATTGCACTTAAAATATATGGGAAATACAAAATTAAGTGTGTAATANTTACTAACAACTTCTATTTGATCTCGTTAGATAATATTATCTGCAGATACAGGGATAAGGTATTCAACTAATCTTGTCAACAAGATAACCCAAAATGTTTGAGCCAAATTTTAAATTTTTTCCTTTAAATTATCAGCTACACTTTAAATTCGGGTCAGGGTTTGCGTAAATCAAGCAAAATGCGTGACACTCACCTTTTTAACTTTAAGCTATATTCTTCACTTAGCAGGATAGGCAGAGGGAACCTGAATACATAATGCTAAGACGTAGGCGTAACTCAACGCCGTGCTTTGCCTCGTTACCTGGGCAAAGGATTGGAAATAAGAAATATTTCGTTCCCCTGAGTGGGAATCATCCTGCGCCACTACCACCACAAGTAAATACATGCTTATGATATCGCTCATTCGGTCTACCTAATCCCAGTCCATAAATACAATTAAAATTCTAATTACAGTTAAAACTATCTTCATGACATTTTTTTTTAAATTTTAATATCTTTTCTTACAAAAAAAAGTACAATTACGTCATTGTTGCAGCAAATAAGAGATATATGATATCTAACGGATATGACCCTCAGAATATGCGAGGAAGATATTCAATATAACACACATGGGTGCGGATGCGAAAAAAAAGATTCACAAGTGATAAGCCCCGGATGTATGTAGAAGGGATATACTGATATATACATACTTATATTATTATTGCCAAAGGTTTATGTATTTGTTTAGTTTTTGTATCTACTTTTTTTACCTTCACGTTGTATCCCGCACATAGCAGGTTTGGCAGAGGGAACTTGGGAACTTAGTGTTAAGGCACTCCGTTCCCATTAAGGGAACAGAAGTACCGTTTTTCTTATATATATTTGGGAAATACAAAATTAAGTGTGTAATAATTAAGGTGGTAGTATTTACTTATGAAAAAAAAATTAATACGAGAATTCAAATTGAAAATAATTCCAACTCCAATTAAAATAAAATATAATATACTTCACATTTTAAGATATAAAGCCTATATTACATCTACTACATTTTTCTGATGAAATTGTTATACATGTATGCACATACATACCTACATAATTGAGTTACATTCTTCATTAATTCTTTATTACTTAAACGTATAGCGAAACAAAAGAAATTTCATCAATAGTGAACCAAAAAACATACACAATAATCAACATTCCACTACAAATACGACGTTCCGCAGAAAGGTGCTTCAAATTTCTTCAAAAACTCGAAAAATTGCTATGCCCAAAAACGTCCACGCATTTTCATACCACTTATTATTGTAATACGGCAGATGTTCGAAATATCTTGAAAGGTATCTTTAATTTTTGGTGAATGCGAGTCACCTGCCAGAGCAGATGTTAGGCTATCGGTACTTTGAAGATTTGAGGCACGCGCAGCAGCTGACTGTTGAAAAACGTATACCTGAACGAGACCATGGACCATGATTTCAATATCGATCAGCTGATCTCGACAGATGCTGCTTTTTTGTTACCGAATTCTTATTATGCTCCCTGTAAAGGATGTTTTGAAAAAATCTTTATTTACTTTGATATATTGTAAAAACTTATAAACTTTAGACTTATCTAAACCTTTACAAAGGAAATAAGGAGAAAATAGAATTTAGCGTGAAGCTTAAACAATATTTCTAAAAAAATATATTCTTAGATAGGTCAAACCTTACAAAGACCAGCCAATACATATTGATATTTTTAAAATTAATATTCAAAGTAGTTCAAAGGGCACTCGAGATTTATTTACACTGTGTTCGTATAAACAGAACTCCCCTCGCGTCTGTTGTATGTCGAGGCAGTGTTTGTTAGTGCCCGTCTGCAGTACAGGCCCTCGGTCCCCAGAGCGGCTTTGATATTTTATGGAGTACTATTTTGGTGATCTATTGATCTAGTCGTTCAATTTTAACAATCGTGTCAATATTTCACATAATAGAAGGATGGTGAGGCAATTTAGAGTAGAGGTTATGGGTTTGATTCCAATTGGTTTTCTTAAAGATCCTTCATTTTGCAAGATGTCTTAAAGACATATAAAATTTGAGTCGTTCTTCAATTAGATCTCTTACTTATGTTTGAAATTATTAGTTTTATATTTTACTATTTTAAGTACTAGATTTAAGTCCGAGATCACTTTCGTCAGTAATAACCAAAGAAAAACAAAATTTTCAGGGCTTTTAACAAGAAAACCTGATAAAAAAATCAATTACACCGATCAACAGAGTGAGTGATCGTGTGAAATAAAATGAATGCAAGGGCTTATCCTTTATTCATGCCATATCTAATCCGTAATTACGATACAATAAATAACTGACAACGTATCATTTTCCGTTCATCTTGAACGATTCCTTTGTATAAATGATAGAATTTAATAATAAACTACCTTTAATTATTCTGTCCATCCCATGGAAGATATATTTTGTCTTCTTTGTTGCTTTTAATGCCTATTGATATTTGAATAGTTTAAGTTGATCGCCCTTCAAGTTGAGTTAATGCTTTAATTTTTCCTAAGTTATTATAAGTTAATGTACTGCTCGTGGCGTTGCTTGGGATACAATGATAATTATCATATGCATTGTATAAATGTAAAACTTCCTATTGAATCACTCTCTCTATTGGAGAAATTCGTGTTAAAGTCTGTTGAGTGATTTTAAAAATTTAAACGGAAGGAAGAGATTTAGTTTTATATAATGTGAATAAATATTTTAATTATATTCTTTTTCGAGTTATAGTAGATATGTATTTTGATTTTGTACTCAAAACCAATATCTTATTTGGAATTATAATATAGGAATAATAATTTACCACAATTTAACTATTTATAGGAAATCCATTATAGGAATAATAATTTATTACAATTTTACTATTTACATATATTTATATAATATATCAATCCGTTATACATACTGGCCCGTCTAAGATAACGGTGTATTTTCATTAACACTTCCGTCCTGTTTCGCATTACGTTGAGTGTTGACGTTTATTATGAACTAGTTATTTCGCGATATATTATATTAATGTATCAGTTAATAATTATGACTCTTAAAATAAAGCAAAATATTAGATAATTTTGAGAAAATTATTTTTCTTTTTGTTCCTGTTGCTTGAAGTGGTGAAAACTTCACCTAAAACTGACACTACATTTTTTTTTGTGTAAATTAACAATTAATAGAAATTCGAGTACTTTGCTTCAAAATTTATTTAGATTTCAAAGTTGTAAATTTGCTAAGCAGCTGCGAGCCGCCGGCGTCGGCGTTTAGTTTTGCAACTCTTTTGCCAACTCTTCATTTCGTCTACGATACCTTTATCGCATAATATGTATGATAGGAATATATACTACCTGTTTAGCATATAATTTAAGTTTAAACGCCGAAATATAAGTTTGTTGCCTTCGGATTAGTCACTCACTAGTTCCCATTGATTTATTATCTGCACCCATGAATCCTTAATTAGTAATTTTGAAGCTCAATTGACCGGATGCGAGTATAAAACCAATCGCGGACCGAACGACTTGACCGCGTCTACATCCGGTGACCTTCACAACGAGTTTTGGTCTATTCTTACTTATAATGCTTAAAAATATATAAAAAAAACATTAATTGTTTTAGGATGTATCCCGCACGGTGCAGGGGAGCACCTGAGAACCTAGTGTTAAGATAGCCATCCCATTTTCTGAAAGCATTGTGTGTTGAGTAGCATAACTCAACGCCGCACTTTGCCTCGTTATTAAAGCGAGGAAATGAAAATAATACTAAAATTGTCATTCAATCCACAATATTCTCAACAAAAGCAGAAACAACGTTCAATTTTAAATGTACGTATGTATGTATGTAAATCACGTTATATATAATTTAGTTTACGTTTTTCTTGAGACTGTGAGAAAATCTCTCGAGCGTATCGCATTATGCCATTCCAGTTAATTCACTGGCACACATATTTATTAAGTAATGCTACTTAGTTTTAAATTTTAATTCTGTTATTACAGTTTAAAGTCATTGTCAAGGCGAGTCATTTTGTTCGTACGCCGTCAAGTTGACTCGTACCGTGTACTTTTTAGTACTTATTAAGTAGTTATTAAGCTATAGTTGGGTGACATTTGTGAGATTTTTTTTGGTTGGTCACTAATTTTCTATTCTTTTATAGATTTCTTATGTTTATAATGATTAATGATTATGAACTGAATCAGTTTAGGCTGTTATTTTCTGAAGTGGATTACTTATTATTGTATGTTTCACTAGTTATTTCTATATAGAGGAGCGCGATGTGTAGCTTTATTATTAAACTAGAGAAATTGTTTAGTTAATCGCGCTTATCTTAGGAACTATCGATTTTTATTGAGAAGACGTTTTCTTATTAAAAATATATACGCTATATTACAAGAACACTGAACTCTCCATCAAAGTTACTGTTAATTATTATTTGACCGAGCGAAGCCGTAGCTAAAAACTAGTGTTTTATAACTTTATATATACAAAATAAAGGTGAATATTTACAATCGTGTCAAAGCCAATTCTTCGTGTTAGTCATTAACGATACACAGGTTGTGAGAGTCGAAAATATGCCGGTTTAGTCATCGTGTTGTAATGCGTACGCGATTCGCTTTAATATTTATCGGCAGTCTTAGGTAGTAGGTACTAGGTAGTAGGTAGTAGGTAGGACCGATGTTGCACATCTGAATGCTAAATCACCTAAAACAAAAGTTTACCGGGTTGTTAATTTTATGGGTTAATTTTAGTTTTTGGGCTTTGGAAGTTCTGTTCTTTGTATATTTCTTTAAATTGAAACGAATTTATAGTATTTTATATTCTGTTATCCCAACTATGTGTTTAAATATTTAAATATTCACGATGTATCCCGCACATATAGCAGGGTAGGCAAAGGGAATCTGAGAAGTTAGTGTTAAAACATTCCGTTCCCGTTTAGACATTTTGGTTTTCCACTTTCCGCCGAATTCTGGAGGTATAGCGTGATTGGCGAAATTCCACGCCGCCCGTTACTAGAGGCGAAGTAAACATATCTATGCTAAATAATTACAAAATCAATTTTATGTAATTTAAACATTAAGCGGTTGTAAGCATAATTACAGTTTCTTTCTTAGCTTTAAATGTTTTAATCCGTTGTCACATTCGTTTCGCCATTGTGGTCAGAATTCATAAAATGCCCTTGGCTTCCAAGATTTAATTCTTTATTGATAGTAGACAGTTGTCAAGTGTGTCACTGTAAACGCAGTGGTTGTGAGTTTGATTCCTGTTCAACCTAGTACCCAGTCTAGTAAAATAAACCCCGGTGTTAAGTTACGCCACCTAACAATTTCTCTAAAATGGACTAATAGTGGATAATTTATCCATCTCGCTAAAATTAAGATACGTAAAATTTTTAAAAAAGAATCCTTCAGCCCCCAGGCGTTATAAATCGAAATTTGCGACCCAAATAATTGGTTTGAGTTTAATATCGTCCTCTCTCACGTTCCCACGGAGTTTGTAGGAATAAAAACAAAAAGCGCATCCGCGCCTCGGGCTAAAACACTGTTGAGATCGTACTTTTGTCAGTCATGGACTGTTACTCGTCTATTATTACAGGGTGTTATTATGTGTTGTTCTACCGATTTTAAAGTAGTTTGATAGGTTTAAGTTAAGTGGTATTGTTTATTTGATTAAATTGATGAGAATTATAGCACTCAATGGAGTTTCGATTATGTTTTTGGACTATTTTTAATTGTTTTACATATATTTTTCTTGTGTGACTATATAGATAGTGATAAGTCACTAAGTACAGTATATTCCCATTTAGAAACACACCGTGCCAGATGGCGGAACTTAACGCTGCGCTTTATTTAACAGACACATTATAAATATAATAAATTTATACGACTGCTTATATAACATACGGGATTCGAACCAGCGACTACTTCTTTTAAAGAGCCATTAAGAAACATTCATTTATTAAATTTAAGAATATTTTTCAATAAAATTGACCTCAAATTATAAAAATAACTGTTTTATCCATATAACCCTTGGTCGAGACTGTATTAGTTACACTGCAGTCTGCAGTCTGTAGTTCTCTTCTGTACGGTATAGGAAGTGAATTTTACAAGCCTACTTTTGAGACCGGTTTGGTACAAGATTCGCCTCACTTACGCCAATATGTATATGTTTCTTTATATCTTAGTTGGGTACATTTTGAACTAAAATACGTACAATTTAAAATATATATTTCATTTATTTTATTATTTAATATAAATACAGTAATGTACGGTTCTTTTAATTGATCTTTAAAGGGGGCAATGATATAAATTTTATATTATGTTCAGACTTTAGACATTATGTATTTTTTTAGTTAACAAATAATATTTCCAAAATATATACATATATTTATAGGTTGACTAGATTGACAAGATTATTTTAAAAAAAATAATAAAAATTACGGCATAATTTCATGTATTACCTTATTATTAAGGTAATTTTACCTTAATTTTTATATACCTTAATATTATAAGTAATGTTGATATTACAGTAATATTAAAACTTATACCTATAGTATTCTTTGTAATGTTGTATACCCCAAAATTATTAATGAATAATTAAATATTTAAAATATTCACCTCTAATTAGCACCTTGAATAGAATATAGAAATGTGAACCTGTTAATACCTACCTTATAAAGCATTCCGCGTAGGTAGATCAGGTGTGGCATAACTCGATGTTACGTTAGCCAATACATTTTTTTTATTTTAGTGTTTATTGATCTTTCGTTAGTGATTGTGCTGTTTGTGTCCATTAAAATGAGTTATGTTGATTTTTTGTACGATTTACTTGAGGTATGTATTGGTTTTTTAGTTTTTATCTTTTTTTGTTATCTTAATTTTTAATAATTCTTTAATACGATTAGAGTTCTTAAGTTTCTATTAATTCTTAAATTTTCTTTTGTTATTTTCTTAGTTTCACGCTATAACCCGTAGCTAGTAAGAGCAATCGTGATAAAACCCTCCGTTCTCCACTTTTGGCTCGTTTTCGACAGCAAGTTAGCGAACGAGGAGATTAAAATAATTTTATATATTATTATTATTATAACATTGATATGGAAATGACAGTAATTAATTCCCCGAGTCGGAATGGAACCCACAACCATTGAGCAATAGATTAACATGTCACCATTAAGTTAACTGTTTAGTTTAATATTTAACCGACGCAATTAGCTTTGAAGTTAAGTAGGGGTTCTTAGAAAGGGGTGTCGCAAGTTAAGAGGCGTGGGAACTTTGACTGTTTCAAATCAATTGTACGTTTAAAATATATGTAGGCACCTAACTATGACAAAATAACAATTGATTGTGATAATCTATCGGTGACTGTTACCGTTGTCTTTGAATTCGATTCCCGTTTGGGGTATATGGATAAACGCAAGTAAGAGTTTCTTTTTTGTTAGAAATGAAATCAACATGAAATCGTATCCCAATATTAAATTTACTAAATGTAACCTGCGCTGGATCCCGCATGTAGCAGGATAGACCGAAGAAACCTAGTGTTAAGCATTCCATTCCCCGGTTACCACCGAATTTTCCAGACATTGGGAACTCAACGGCGTTTGTATTGGTTGGTACCAGAGCGAGGATAATTAAAAAAAGCGTTAAACAATGAAAAAAAACACCGTCGTGCTTACAATCACACGCTGTAGCACAGAGCCATGACGGCCTCACCATACTTAAATTTGATAAAATACAATAGATTACTATCAATAATCCTTTACACCAGCTACGGTAGCCGCGACCTGTTACCACCCAGAATACCCCGTTACATCTGGACATGTCCAAACATGTCTGATTCTATGATATGAACTAATGCCGTTGTTAAACCATATTTAACCATGAGAATGGGAATGGCCGCTCCACTAAGATCGTATCCGTTAGAATTTGACTAAAAGGTTAGATAGAAAGCTACCGTTTAAATTTTTTGGCTTCTTGTTAATGTCTTAAATCTGTTGTATTTTGTACTGTAGGTTTGTTTATGATATAGAAAGGTCTAAGTAAGAAAAAAAACAAAATGATAATACAAGAAAGGAAAGAAAGTAAAAAATCGATATAAGAGTCGATAATTTTATTTATAAAAGCAAAAATTGATTAATTGAACATTAATTCTTAAATCCGGACGGAAACCGAGTGTCTTAACACTATGTAATGATAAAGCACATATTATTTAATCCACATTCAAAGAATTTTGTGAATATTTTCACATATTAGTTAGTGATGAAATCCACAATGTTATAAGACCAAGGACACAATGTTACAAGAAAATTAGCAAATTTCGTCAAAAGTTTTGGTAAATCATGAAATATGTAAATCGTTATAAATTAATCATAACCGTTTACTTTTATATTTTAACATATAATATAGTATGATGAAACGTTCGAATCGCAACAATTAATTGAGATAATTTGTCAAATTCTAAAATTTACAAATAAATTTTTGTTGTAATTTTCTGATTAATATAGAAGTATAGTTTTTTATTTCTATACTAATCTATATTTAATATTATATAAAGCCAATAGCGGTGTTTAGTTCCGCCACTCAACACGCTATGCCTCGAGAATTCGGCAGAATGTGGTTAACGGAAGTGTCTTTATGGGAACAGAGAGGGTTAAAACTTAACACTAGTCTAATAAACTACTGGTTTGAATTGAAAATATATATTTTTGCATAGAATTCGGTCAAATACCTATTAAATAATATCTTTAAATATATACTAAATAGATACGTACGTTTGTGCTATTCAAACATAAGATGTGGGTCGTTTACGCTCTCTCTTGAATCGTACCATTGCGAAAATAATCGCGAAACCCATTTTGGTACATCAACTTCTTTTTATTAGGAAAATGTCGTAAGCGGCGACTTGAAAAATGTCAGGTATTTACGAAGTAATTGCGAGCAAAGTTGTTTTTTAAATATATAAGAGTAATTAGTGTCGCGTTGAATGATTCTATTAGGGTTTCTCATGTTTGGATATTTGAGTAATATAATGAGATGCCATTGTGGTGTAGCGGCAAAGCCTGGCTGTAAAAGCAACGGTTAACGAGACGAAGCGCGGCGTTAAGTTCCACCACTCTTGTTCGAAAATTGGGCGGAAATGAAGAGAGGAGAGCCTTAACACTTGATTCCCTCTATCTTCAGTGAGCAAAGGAAATGCAAATTTGTTGTTGTTACAGTTTATTGAATTGGGGCAGGTAATCAGAGGAAATTCTACTTAAAATACTCCGTTCCTAACGCACCATTCAATTTACGATACAATGTGTGTTGAGTGGCGGAACTCAACGCCGCGTTTTGCTTTGTTACTAGACTTAGGAAATTAATATAATTCACTTCCCCTAATAAGAATCGAACCTAAAACTCTGTGACACAAGAGCTTTTAATTTCAGCAATTTCTAATAATAAAATGTAACATCTTAAGTAACGTCACTTAATCTTAATTGTATGTAAAGTGGTTTATGTTTCTATTCTCATAGTACCCTCTGCACTATCGCCAGTCAGATCTGACTTACACAACTTATTTGTTGATGAGCGTTCATGTGAAATAATAATGTTACTTTCGGTTATCTTTTTTGATCGTGAACTTGACAGTTTTATTACAGTATTATTACAGAAAGGGAATTTGTAAGGAAATAACGTTATTGTGGTGTGATTTTTTTCACATGGCAGGGTAGGCAAATGGAACCTATTGTTAAGACACTCCGTTCCCCACTTTTCGAGATATTGCATGTTAATTGGAGGAACTTAGCACGGTACTTTTGTTTTTAGTGTAATTCTAATTAGTGATAAGTGTATTTTAATACCTATACTCATTCCCCAGACTGGGGATCGATCCCAGAACTGTCACGCTTACAGTCTTTTGGCTCCATACATACATATAAAAATTCCAAGATATTTTCCCTTATAAACTACTACTAGGTAGGTACATACCACCGACGCCATTCTAAGTTGAGCAAATTAATCTTCATAATTACGCTAGCAAGTTTAAAAATAAGATGAAATTGCGGTATTTCCGTTAGAGGCTGCACGGTTTCCGGTCAGTTACTGGACTGTTGTATACTCGTATAGGTAAATATTATGTGCATATGTCTGTACATAATTATAATTATTATTGTACTAGACGCCTAGTGTAATGTTATTACTCGTTTCTAACTTAAGAATTTGTCAAATATAGTAGTTACTATGGTATGTTTGTTTACTTTAAAAAAAGGTCTACGTTGCAGTGAGTATGAATACTTCTTAAAATTAGAAATGATGATGTTAAATTCTATAAGATTACTTAAGAAAAATATGTACTTTTTTAGATAAAAAAACATGTACATTGTTCTATACCAGTGACGAAATATTAATATAAATAATACAATGGAACTATTAAAATAAATATATTTTTCCCAATAACCAAAATAAAAGGAAGAAAAACAAAATCCAGTATGAATCACACGGGATTTGAATACCATAGTAAACACAAATATGATGTCAATTTCATGGAACGAGTGCATTTGTTAGTCATTATTATTACGCACAACGGCAAGAATACCGCGACGTTTTGTTTATAGTTATTAACATTTTATATATTAAATTTTAACCAGTCAGTCTGTTATTTTTAAAGAAAAAACATCTTTCTAAGAGGAAAAAACATATTTCTAACATTTTTCTTTTCATAGCAGGGTAGGCAGAGGGAACATAGTGTTTTAAGTCGATACACGACTTTTGATCCAAATTTCAAAAAAATGTCTGTTAAGTGGCAACACTCAACGCCGCGCTTTGTCAAGACAACACCGAAGCGAGAAAAGGAAAATATACCTAACATACTAAATAATATCTACTCAAGGTAGTAAATAATAGTGTTACTACACTCATTTTTCGTTTTTTGTCCATTTAAAGAAATATCTTTGTTTTGTTCGAGTAATTATGAGCATCTCATCAAAGTAGCGGAGACACGTTCTGTTTAGTTTTAAAACCGCATTACTTTCAAAACACTTTTGCATAACGAACGCTATGCGAATATTACAAAATACGTGGAGATTGGTGTAGATTTAACTTGATTACATATATGTGTAATATTTTAATAGATACTTCATATATAGGGAACCTAGTGTTAAGACAAGGGGAACAGCGTGTCTTAATGGGCAACGAGGTGGCAAAAAATACAATAATCACGTTAGCAAATTAAAATAAAAAAATATTCTAGTCTCAAATATTAGCAGTGCTAGAATAAAAAGTAGGCAAAATCAAATTGCAAAAATACACAAAACTACCAAACAAAAGGAACTTGCAAATCGCGACAATAACGATATCCGGCGTCGATCAATCTGCGTTTTATTACCATTACGTTTAAGCGAATTCGAACCTTAACTCCTTCTTTTAGACTTTATGGGACAAATTTTATATATCCTATTACATTTTTCATTGAAAAATATATTCTAAATGTATGTTAACAGAGTAGAATTTGATTTAACTGTGGTTTAAACTGGGATTATCCAATTGAACTCGAACGGCTAGTGACGGGCGACTTACGAGAGGTCACACCCGGTGAGTGAATTGTGAGATGNGCAAAGACTGTTCTACTCTATTTTTTCACATTATTTTCGTGATAAACATAACGAAGTGGATCTCAGAATTGAAACAGTAACCTGAAACCCGCTCATCGCGTTGACGGCCACCTAATTGATATCGCGTTCAAAATATAGGTAGTGTTTTATTTATTATCTACCGTATTTTTAGAGTTCAGTATCTCAAAAAAAATTAAAGCTTTAATTGGGATTACTTTGTCGGTCTGTTCGTCTGTTGAGACTATTTTTGTTATAAAAATGTTTAAAAAAATGATGTGAAAATATAAGCGTAGCATTACGCACCGTACCTACCGCACCTACCGTAGCAAGGTAGGAAAAGGAAGCCTAGTGTTAAAACACTCCGCTTCCCACTGCTCGCTAAATTCTGACAGCTTTATAAAAAAAATGTAAAGATATTTAAAAAAAAACAATAATAGATAGAATTTTGTAATTCAGTCCAGTAGTCTAAAAGCGACTCAATCTACGAACTAGGAACACTGCGGTCGTATGATCGACGGCCGATAAACAAAAAACAACTATGCATTAACATCGAACGATGATTTATTGTTTGTCAGTCCATTGATGTGTATTTTTGAATGGAGATTATACTTTTAATATAGCTTCTGGCCGAAGTTATGTTGAAATAGCCCCATTTTTCAATAAAAATAAGTTTATAGAAGGCTAGAGTAGTGTTAAAACACTACGTTCCCACTTTTCACCCATTTTTTGGGTCGTTGCGCTATAGTTCCGAGGCGAAAACAGAGTATCTAAACACTTTTTAACTCTAGTCTCTGCTGCCATGCAGAAAAAGCACGTAACTGAAAAAAAACAATCATTCCCTAATATTCACATTTATTGTAAGTATCGCTTATATTAATTTAATAATATAATATAGACCGTGCGCCATGCGGTCACAATAAGTGTATGGTAATATATACAATATAAATAATTACTTTAACAAGTGATTACATATTCCACAGTAGGTTGGTAAGGTTCCGCCAGCGCCGCGCCGGGCATCGAACTCACTTCCGCTGGAATAATGATCTTGATGTTTTCAACTTCAAGTATTAATATTATGTATTACTCTTTTGTAAGTAGATTTCATTGTGAATTTCAAGTGTTTTTTTTCTTTATTGGGGAACAAGTATGAGGAAGTTGTTAGTGTTTTTTATTATTGTTGTTAAAGCATAATAGGTATCTGGAAGGCATCGTGGCACAGCGGCGCAAGATCTGACTAAAAATGCGACTGTTTTGGGTTGGATTCCCACTTGAGGAAATAAAATGTTTAATATTTACATTTCTTCGCTCTGGTGTTGAGGCAAAGCGCGGCGTTGAGTTACGCCACTCAACACGCACAGCCTCCAGAATTAGGCGAAAAATGGGGAACAGAGTGTCTTACCACTAGGTTCCCTTTGCTTAGCCTGCTGTGTGTGGAATACACCGAGAAATTAAAAGTTAGATAGGTATATTAGTGTACACACAGCTTTAGCTAAGGTATTTCTGAACCTATCATCACCTGCATTTTGTAGCAGTCAAGTTCAGGTTTACCTTCTGTATACACAGCGTATTTACTTCAAGAGTTAATTAGAGGCCCTTAACCCGCGTTAGGGCAACACGCTGCCGTTTGTTATAAAACAAAAATAAATATTTTACAGCTTGGTGGTACTACATGGTACCTACTCTGTCTAAGTATATTTTTTAAAGGATATAAATGTGGGGAAATGAGATTATAATATGAATTTCGATCTGATACAAATATATTAATTTATATCCATGGTGATCATGTTAAGAGAGGAGAAAGAAGTGATAATAATATGAATTCAGTGGAAGCCTCAACGATTCTATGAAAGACGTAAAAGTCGAAATTTCTTACGAAATATACATCACGGAAGACGTATATTTTGTGATCTTACAATCAACAAATCCATATTGCGTATCATTCTAAAAGGAAAGGCCTTTACTTTAAAATTGTTAAAAGCTTATTTTTGTGTACTTTGGACTTGAGACTTTAAATTTGTCTACTATGCAGTAAAAGGCGTGAAAACTAAAATAACATTATGTATGTATATTTTATCTTATCACAAGGTTCCCAGGTTCCCTCTGCCTATCTTGTTATGTGCGGGATACAGCGTGAAGCTAAAAAAATTATGACTAAATAGAACGGAAAGGACAATTACGAATGTTATTAAAAATAATTCAAATTCTAACTATTTGCTCAATTGTATCCTACACGTGCAAAATTGGGGCTTATTTTTAAACCATAATTAGCACAAAGTTGTTTGTTTTAAGTAATTCTTTAGAAATTATGCAATACTACTTTAAGATTTTGAACTTGTACAAGAGCGATTTTGGTTATACTTTTAGTTAGCTGTTTACACATACCTATAGCAGGGCCGATAGAGGCAATCTAATGTTAGGAACTCCGTTTCTCACTTTCCGCCCAATTTTCGAGTAGACGATATTTAGTAACAGAGCTAGAAAATAAAAAAAAAACAATTCCCCGAANAATTCTTTAGAAATTATGCAATACTACTTTAAGATTTTGAACTTGTACAAGAGCGATTTTGGTTATACTTTTAGTTAGCTGTCTTTTTTATATTTGATAATCTTTGATTTTTTTATAGCTTTATGCTGTTTACACATACCTATAGCAGGACAGATAGAGGCAATCTAGTGTTAGGAAGTCCGTTTCTCACTTTCCGCCCAATTTTCGAGTAGACGATATTTAGTAACAGAGATAGAAAATAAAAAAAAAAACAATTCCCCGAATGAGAATCGAACAGCTTCATTTTCTTAGATGTGTCAAGATAAATTTAACAATTTATCATACAAAGACAGGTTCTCAGTAATAATTACAAATACACCATATGCTAGCCACCATTATAACATAAAAATAAATTAATTAGGTATATTTTCGACAAGGACCAATAGAGGCCGTCTACGGACGTGGGCGATTGCAATTTAAAGTAGGCGGCGCCTTTGTCGGTACGTTTTATACTTTATATGTGAAGAAATAGTAGCTTAAAGCAAGTAATATGATGCTTAAATAGATAAGTGGCGAATTTTGTAATATAAGTAAAGGTACGACAAAGTAAGCGTTTTGAAACACAAATAATATTTTTATAATAAAGAATGTCTGTTCTTTGGGCTCAGGGCACTAGCGTGTGACTTTCGATGCGACAGGTTGTGGGTTCGATTCTCACTCGAGGAAATTAAAATAGAAACGAAATTAATATTTTTATTTCTTTGCTCCGGTGTCGAGGCAAAGCGCGGCGTTGAGTTTCGCTACGCAGGAATGAACTGTCTTCACTAGGTGCTCACTGCTCAGGCTCCCTCTGCGCTCCCTGCTATATACGAAATACCTCCTAAAGCTAAAAAAAGGAACAAAAATATATTTTCTTTCATAATGTTTACTGCAAGTATGAAACTCATATCATCTTCATATCAATGTAGGTGTGAACTCAAACACTTCTCGCTTACTTAAACTGCATTCCTAAACCGTTTTCACTATCTATTTACATTATAATTATGAGATACAAGACTTTCTGTGGCCTTGCTTATATGTTATGTGTGATAATTATTTAAATTGATATAATTTTTTGAGATTTTGTCAAACATGAAGACAAATATATAATATGTGTAATTATGTGTGTGTGATGTGTGTGTAATTATAAAGTGGTCTATGAAAATTGTAGGTAGGTACTTCTAGTGGAAAAAATATCTCAACCAATCACATATCATAACATAAATAAACAAACAAACATAAATACCCAAAATCCAAATAAAACATAGAGACGTAACGCAATATTTTAATTAATACGACACTCAGAAAAATTTAGAAACATTAATTTCCATCTGTCTTTTCGCTTATCTCCATCTCTGTAACGTCGTATCTGGTCCAGATGCTGCATCACTTAGAACATTTCGTTTCCAAGCGGACCATCCACAACGCGGTCTATAATTGAGCGATGCGGGAGAGTTGAACACATCGCGGTCCATCTTTTTAGAAAACGACACAAATAACCATCTATATTTGTAAATTTATACACTGTTCGCTTTAAGAGCATCTATCCTTGCCACCTTTGCGAGGAAACTTCGCTTCTTGGACTATAATAATAAGAACCCATATTCGATGTTACGATACCTGGTAGCAATTCAATCTGATTTTATAGGATTAATAGCGAGATCAACGGTTATGCTATGCCGATGACCACATGCATCAATGTTTGTAAATAGACACGCCTCGCACCACAACTCTCCATATATTCGTTTTAATGAATGGCTTCCAGTCCAATGCTGGCCGAAATCTTATTTGTGTTGCCAAATTATATAATAAACCGAGCTTGGATCACGAAACAGAACTCTAACGGCCACCTGCCAAGACTTATCTTTGACATCTCGTAGTAAAAGATGTTTGGGATGCTGCGAATGGTTAGCTAGCGTTGTTTACAAACAATTTAGTGCGTTATGCTCTCCATATGGTCGTAGACAACAGAGTTCTTTACGTAAGATCGTTTCAAAGAAACATGGACTGCAGCGTGTGAGAGCCCGAAAGACTAACAAAGTTTATTTGCCCGTTTCATTACCCAGCTGGTTTGGGAAGTGAAAAATCACGCTTATCTCGACACAACAGGGGAACGGTGGTCACATCTGTTCGTTGCACCCATAAAGATAACGATATGTTAAGTGGAACGCAAGCATTTAGAGTCAGGCCCTGGCGAGGAGCGCTCCTGTTTAAAATTCTTCGCAAAAAAACTTCATATAAGATTCGGCCATTTTGCATATTTCCAATGTGCTCCACATTCGAACGCACGGTACTGTTGATACTTACAATTTTGGTTTATTTTAGTACGGCGTGTCCTATTTAATCGGTTCTACCGACGCCCGCGCCGCCGTCAGTCGTAAAGGCAACCTTTGGTTTTCACGTCGCGTACAAAAGTTTTTGATTCAAAATGTTTAAGTATATAGTAAATAAGTTAAAGAAGGTGACGACGAAGCAGTTGTTTAATAGGAATAATGTCAATTCTCAAATCAATAATGTAAATTTTCTTCCAAAATTGTGCTTTTGTAAGTGTTTTGTGTTAAATATTTGCTAATGTATGTCTGTTTGTTTACAGATATACCCGGATCCGGAATCGGAGAAAACGATTATGGGTTCAGTGGTGTACTGCATCCACCACAAGGAAGGATGCCAGTGGTCTGATGAACTCCGTAAATTGAAGGTAAGTTTGGAAGTTAATATTTCATATTAAATAAATTTATGCGCTTGCGCACATTTTTATTGATTCTTATTAAGTACATTCGATATTCTAAATATTTGAAATTATTTTAATGTCTGTTTTCTGCAATATCGAAATAGGCGGAAAGTGGCGAAAGAGGGTGAATTATCACTTAATTATCTTTAAAAAATCGGAAGTCGCACAAAGAGAATAAACTCTTATTATCGCCCGCTTACGTTTATAATATCGATACGTAGTTTGTAGGTATATACGAGATCCACATGTTTGTACGACCTAGACGCGTTTGATTATAATTGACACAGTTTAGAAAGTAATAAGATTTAATTGCTATAATTAAATTTTATCATCAGTAAAATTAGGATAGTTGATACTCTCGTCATTTTTCAATACACTTGTGGGACATTTACAATGTGTTATAATATAACGGTAAATTAAAGTTATCGGCTCAATTTCTGTTAAAATTTTTGTTTATTTGAGACGGATTCTTTGTAGACAGCATTGTCTCAAAAATTCGGCGGAAAGTGAGAAAAGGAGTGCTTAAACACTACGTTCCCTCTGCCTACAATGCGGATACAACGTGATGTTGAAAAAAATCTATTATCACCTAATCCAAGTTAAATTTTCAAAATTTCCAGGCACATCTAAACACATGCAAGCACGACGCGGTGTTGTGCGCTGCGCAATGTGGCGCTATGATACCCCGCGTGCTGATGCAGGACCACCTGCGGTACACCTGCCCGCGCCGCCGCGCCAACTGCGAGCATTGCAACAAGGAGTTCTCTGGAAGCGCCTTGGAGGTCAGTTTTAAATTAGTCATTATATTTGTTTTATTTTTGATAATCGATTGAGAAATCAAATTATAGTAATTGACAATCAAATTTTTAATGCAATTGTGTTGAAAAATGATGAATAAATTTCATGTTACTATAATTTTCTTGTGTCAAAGGTTTTTTGTTTTTTAAAATTAAGAGATTATATAGGGCAATTTCTTCTTTTTCAAAATGTACAATCATTTGAACCCCAGAGTTATAAGCTATTTTACTAATTTATTAATGAAAATAGTATTTTCTTGACATCCCTTATGCTCATTAAAATTAAATTCAATTTCTAATTCCAGGAGCACCAAGGCAACTGTGGTCACGAGCCTGTCTACTGCGAGAACAAGTGCGGTGCCAAGGTGCAGAGACGTCACACCCAGCAGCACGCCCAGCAGCACTGCTGCAAACGCTTAGTGCCCTGCAGACACTGTGGACAGCGGTATACACAGGTATGATCACTTTGTCAAAAGAAGCTTTACTTGAAACTATTTGTTTATACATCTTTAGAAATCTTTTTGAGGTAGTGGTAGCGATATATATTTCAATTTTTTTTTATATTAATAAAATAAAACGATTTTAGCCGTTTAAATAATATTTAAACAATGCAACTTCTATAATGTAACAAATTATTTAATAAACATAATTTCCCCAGGACACAGTATCAGCCCATGGCGCCCTCTGCTCTCGGGCCCCCGTACCTTGCCCCCAACGGTGTTCAGCACAACCTACACGAGATGAGTTGGATGTGCACTTGAGGGAACATTGTGCGGCTGGTACAGTCCCGTGTGGATATAGAGACGCTGGTTGCAGGTTCAAGGTTGGTTGAAGCATTATAGGTCTTTATTCTTATTCTAAATTTAAAGCTAACATTTAAACAACAAATTTTAAGCTTTAAAATAAGTTTTCTAAGTGTTGACAAATAGGACTATAATAAAGTTCCATACTGATTCAGTAGAAATTTTTATTCATTAATTAAAAAGAAATTGATCAATAAACACTTTTGTTTATTATTTAGTTCATTAACTATAACATATATTAAACAAAGTTTTATATATTTTGAAGTTTTACATTATATATATTAATTTCTTTTTCAATTATTATATTCTAATATAAATATAAATTTAATATTTGCCAACATTTCTACTATATAGTATCTCACTCAGTAGGTAAATATTGAATGCAGCAAGTGTGAAAGATAACGCCTCATGCCATTGACACCAATATTGCATATTGTTTGTATGATTATGCAATGAACTCCCAACAGATAATTAATGAGGAGATTGTTATTACAAAATTTAATTATTAACATTATATTTAATTGATATCAATGTATATTTATTTTCAATTTTATTTCTTAAAAGCAGTTTCACTCTTTATACCATATTGTAGGATAAGCAAAGAGAAGATTAGGCCATGACCAATTGATTAACAGAACACCTTTTATAATTATAAGCAGAAACACTGAGAAAGAAAATCTAGTGATGAGGTACTCCAGAAGTCAAAACCAATACTAATATTTAATTTCTGTTACAGGGTACAAGACAAGCATTAGAAAGGCATAACGAAGAAAGCTCACAACAACATTTAGCCTTAGTTTCCTCCCTCGCGACCCGCCAAGCCCGTCAGTTAGAATCCCTAAGAGCGGCCGTAGCACGCCTCTCAGTCAACTACACGGGGGCTCTGGTATGGCGTATCAGTGACTGGGCGGCGAAAATGTCTGAAGCGAAGTGCAAAGAGGGGTTTGAACTCACTTCCCCCGCGTTTTATACTAGCCAATATGGATATAAGTTGCAGGTATGTATTTCTTTTGTAAAGGTTAAATGTCAATGTTACTTTGATTCTACTAGATAGTGATGTACTTAGTTCTTGGTTTTTTAGTTTTCTGTTTTGTGTTATGTGTAAAGTGCAGTAGGGTAGAAAGAGGAAACCTAATGTTAAGACATTCTGTTCCACAATTGTCGCCTAATTTTCGAGACATTGAGTGAAAATTTTGAGTGGTGGATCTCAAATGTAGCGCTTTTTCATATTACCAGAATGAGAAAATAAAAATAATAATTCAATTGAAATTCGAAATTGAAACCACAACCGTCGCATTTATTCAGAATCTGAGTCATGACAGTCTCTATGGTATATTTAATGGTTTATGGTTCAACATAGCGAATAAGAAAATAAATTGTATTAAGCTTAAAACAAATATCATTTTAATCTGTTCACTAATCACTACTACTAATGAGAAATAAAAATAATCTTCAACACATAAAAACACCATTTTAAATGCATTTTTTCACACGATTACGTCCCTTTTGTTTGTAAACACGAACGTTATATTTATCGTGAGTTGTGACTAACAACAATCTCACATATCTGAATTAGTATCGCTTAGTCACTTGCACCCTACTCTTTCTAAATATACATTTTATTTTCTATAGTTGCTATCGTTCTTTTGTTGCTCTAAATAACGATGTGCGTGTGACTCAAGGTTCTGTTTGTTGACTTAATTTAGCTTTAAAATGTTATTAGATTATTGTTTGATGTTATACAATTATTAAATATATCACAGATTATATATAAAATATTGAAAGGTATGATATGTTTTTATGGAATCCAAATGAATAATTATCGTGGTGAATACCCCGAAATGTTACTACATATTTAACTATTAAATATTGTTATTTTGACATATAAAATATAATAGTTTCTTTTTCTTTACAGGCGTCTCTCTTTTTAAACGGCAACGGTGCTGGCGAGGCTACCCACATGTCTGTGTACATCAAGATCTTGCCCGGCGAGTACGACGCTCTCCTACGTTGGCCATTCTCCCATAATGTATCCTTCACGCTATTCGACCAAAGCTCGAGTCCGGACCGCGCCTGCAACATCGTAGAAAGCTTCGTCCCGGACCCCACATGGAAAAACTTCCAAAGACCCTCGAAGGAACCAGACGCGTTAGGCTTCGGTTTCCCAAGGTTCGTTTCCCACGAAATGCTCAAAAAGAGAAATTTCGTTAAAGACGACGTCATGTTCCTAAGAGTCAAAGTGGATCCGAGCAAAATTGTAGCTGTTTAGTTCTACATTAGTCACTGTTATTTAGTATTAATATAAAAGTCATAGGTTAAGTTGTAAATATTGTGGGTATTCTTAAAGGATAATAAGACTGGAGCTATCGATAAGCCTAACAACACTATTTGGTGTGTCAGTTGTCTTGTTTTTTTCATAATATATAAACAAATATGCATAAATGAATATAAGTAATGCCGTTGAAAATTATAAAGATACAACTAAGTATTTTTCTAATATTTAATACAAATACTATCATTTTTAATGTGTTCTATTTTTTTAGACAGAAAATAACGGTTTTTTGTCCATGATATCTTGTCTAGTTTACTTTACATTCGACAGGCTTCAAGTTTAAATATATTGTTAAAAAAATGAAAATATTTAGTTATAAGAGCGCAAGCGCTGCATTGTTATCCTTTCACTGAAGATCTCTTGTGTTTCAATGCCGCATTAAAACAGATGATGACGAACTGACATAGTAACTAACAAAAATATATATCACTTTTTCCACTTTAGTTATGTGCCATATATTTTTTAAAAATACACACATTTTTATAGGACACTGCAAAAATTGTGTGTTGCCATTATTATAAATAATTAATGCGTTTTTGTTGGCCTTCAGATGTAAAATAAAGGCACTTTGAAAAATGCATTAACCTCAATAATAATAAAACGGTTCGGTCACGTCGCGTCGTATCGGCAGATCTTTGTATATATTTTCTAAACTAAACTAATTTATATGATTTGTAAATACTTTATTTTGTTGTAAATAGAAAAAAATCTTCGTATTTCTGTGTGTTTACAAGCTGGAGTTAGACCAAAGTGTTTTGATGACTTTGCAAGCAATAATCATAGTGTACATTATTTTAGCAAAGTTAAAAAACGAATGATCACGGCTAAGCTGTTATTATTAATTATATATAAATAATAAGTATATATTATGTCATATTTAGTTGTGCTTGTAAATTTATATGAAAATTATTTTAAATTTCACTAATTTTTTTATTGATTGTCAGGCTTTTGGATCTCTAGGAAAACGCTTCGTTTTGAATAATCTCAATTGTTACATTCCAGAAAAAAAACATTATTTTAAGCCCGGATCGGTTCATACAGTGTGGTAATCTGAGTTATATTTCATTATATATGTTTAATATATTGTTTTCTAATATATTTCTAAGTTTATAGGATAAATAATTAAAGTACTTTAACCTTTACAAACTGAACAAATGCTTGTTTGAATTTTGTAATTTTCTAATAATGTCCTAATTTTTGTAACTTAAGTTAGTAGTTTATGTCACTTGTATGTTTAGTACCTTAATGTAACAACAAGACTAACAAACAGATTTAATGTTAGTTAAGCGTCTACGATTACGCCTAGGTTTATAAAAACGATGTACCATATGCTGAGGTGTATAACAATTATTACAAATATTTTATAAAAAAATAAATATGTCATTAAATCTTATTTGCTTACTTAAAACTAAAAGGTTTTGAACGAACTTTTATTGTTATGATGGCCTTTTCTTTTCACAGTATTTTTTTATTTTACATTTTATAACGAAATGTTATCTTTCTTGCTTTATCATTGCTATATTTGATACACATATGTTTCTGTTGCAACTAAATAAAAATAAAAATTGTTATAAATATTTATATATTTACAACAAATATTTCTTATTTTTTTGTTGCAAGAGTATATTGACATTTTTTTATAATTAGAAACCCACTTAAAAATGTTACAAGCCAATCCTTTGTTTTTTGTTTTTATGTAATTTCGAAATGTATGTAGGTAAGGTTATTCATATTTTGTATTTGTAATATTTAATTCATTACTAATATAAAATTTTAAGAAATAATTTTATCTGATCTGTATTATTGTTATACACCTAAGTTTATGGTTTAATTTTTGATATTAAGATGAAAAATATATTTTTTTCCCTTAAATAAGCCTTTTATTGCAACTCTCTCTCTCTGTTTACATACATATGTTAAGTAATTGAAATTAGTTTTATGTGGAGTTTCACTCCACAATCATGAGATATTATTTTATTAGTTTCACGCTGTATACCGCATAATATATTATAGTGTCAAAGTCAAGTCAAAGTCAAAATATCTTTATTCCATAAAAATGCTTAACATTTACTTGGACATGTCATAAAAGTAGAAAAAAAAATGCAAAACAAAATAACCAAAAAAAACAAATGTGCAATTTTGACTTGAAAAAAGCCCGTTCAAATGGTTGAGCTCATGAGAAGATACAGGCAAAGAAACTCATGGCCACTCTTTTTAA
>JAKRZM010000984.1:323799-395649 GCA_036379175.1 Heliconius cydno galanthus
AACTTTGATCATAATAATCAATCATATTTTTTTGTAGCTTCATACTGTATCCCACATATAGTAGAGTAGGCAGAATGAAACTAGTGTTAAGATATTTCCAATACAGTGCCTAATTTTAAGATATTATAACATTTTGAGTGATTGAACTCAACACTGCATTTGTCTTGTTACCAGACAGAGAAAATTAAAATAATACTTACATAAATTAAATTAATTATTATTATATAAAAGAGGGAAGTATTGAAGTTATATAATTCTCAATTTAAGTCTGTAATTTGGTATGTATGGTTTAAACATGATACTTTCCAAAAGTGAACATTAACTTAAATGCCTGTTATATGCTGGATTTGCATGATACTAAAACAAATATATAAAGTCTAAAGAAATATTACCAATTTAATTCTATATAATTCATCCATAGCTGCTGGTAACAATGGTTTGACAGAATTTATTTCCATCATAGTTAAATGGTCCAATCTACCGTATGATCCACCAGATTTCATTAAAGCATCCATTGAGGTCCTAAGTTTTGACATACGGATATCCCAAATATCTTTTATAATTGTTTTTATTTCTGCTGCATGTGGAATATCTTCGGCTGCGGCCCCTAAGATTAGTTTTGCTTCAATCATGTAATGTTCGTTTGGCATTTTTGTAAAAAATCTGCAGATTTAAATGGAATTTAACTTAATTTTCTACAGTAAGCGCTAGGATTAATCATAAAACTTGATTTTTATTTGTCTTAATTACAGAAATAATTTAAAGGAATCATAACACTTTACCTGGATTTCTTTTCCTCTTCCTTAATATTTTCCAATACTTCCATATCCATCCAATCTGGCGGCACTATTCGACATTTTTGCTTTTGTTTTAACATAACAGCTAACCAGAGCGGCACATTCATTGGTAATCCAGCTCGGAATGGACCAAATTCACCACAAATTAAATATATTTTGTTGTATGAGAAATTTGGAATTATACTAGCTATTCTGTTTTCACCTATGAATTCTATTTCGTATGGATCCATATTAAAGTTAATTATTTATCTAAAAAGTTAATTTAAGTATGTTTCACTGTTATTAATTAGTACCTTGTAAAACTTAGTTTTGTTTTCATATTCTTCAACTTGTTAAGTTACAAACTTAAACTTACAACAAAATCAACAAATATGAAATAATAAATGTCAAAAAAAGCGCGCCAAAGCTAATGAAACGTTCCGAATGACAATATAATATTAGAGCATATTCATCTATATTTAACATATATTTTAAATTATAATAATAATGTTTTTAATACAAAAAATATATATTTTAGTAGTAAAAATAGGATTTACAAGCGTAAAAAGACACAAAGAATGAACAAAAAATAACCAAGCTGAAAAATGATAGCATTGCCATCTTGTGACAGTTATAAGAATTAAATTACTATACAAAGAAACTAGTTTTAAAATGTTACTCCAGATGGCGTCATAAAATTTTTTCATTAATATTTCAACATTTACTTAGTTACGCAAAAATTAATAAAAATTATGTTATTGTTTATCTATAAAGTAAGTAGTAAATATTTCAGTTAGTTATAGTTATTACGCTATGTAATAAAATATTGAACAAAGGTTTACAGCCATATTTAATATTGCTTACGTACCTATAGGAAAATGAGAACTTACATTGTTCAAACACCTTTAATACCAAAGATTTTATTACCTTTATTATGTTTTTATTTAGTTTTGTGTGTTATAAAAAGTGTAATAAATTACTTTAATTATCCTCTTTAAAATTGTTTATATATTTTATTTTATCGAACCCACAGCGGTCACGCGTACAGTCTAACCCAGGCCAAGACAGCGTCAATTTTTATTATAATCATCATATTATTTTGTGTAACAAAATAAGTAAGTATGCAATATTTGAACAAAAAGACGCTATCTCTGTATGACAGTGTAATAATAATTCGTTTGAACGGATCGATGCAAATCGTTTTGGCAAAGTGCAAACTCCTAATTACTAGCAGTAAATTAGGGGCCGGTTGACAATTTAGACGGGTGTTATTTATGTCCATCTAGGGTCTGTAGGTTTATCTGAGAACATTTTTGAGATTTGATCCTTGTGAATTTTTCAATTTAGTTAAGAATGTTCTTAATACTGATTGTGTTTGTTTCTGACGGGGATTGTGTAAACTGTAAGACACTTTGTCACAGTATAATAAATAGATATACAATTTTTTATCTGTGTATTTCTTTTTAGAAACGAACTAAATAAACAAAAAAACAAAAGGTTTTGACTATACATTTATTATATAAGAGAATAAATTTTACATTATAAAATATAAATTATTATAAAAAAATACATTTAAAAATTATAAAAAAACATAATATTATATTATCATATACATACTTTTTTCAGAAAATAATATTGATTGTTGCATCTTGTTTTACTATTACACTCCATCATAAATTATAAATTTACAATAATGGTAGCTATAAATATAATTATTAATTAGAAAAAAAAACATATTAGATTAAAAGCTAAAGCTTAGTTGTAAATAAATTACAACTATTCGCTAAAAAAGACGACCAAATATAAAAGATAAAATTGTATTTATAAAAATGAAAAAAGAATTTCATTCAATTAATAAACAACAGATAATAAATAAAATACTATCACCGTACACTAAACGCACCTGCCATCGTCGTTAAATCTCAGATCAGCTTGTATACGACTATGATGCTACGTTGAATATGTATTACGTTTACTATATATTACCTAATGATTAAATAAAAATGGAAAATAATTAGTGATATTTCAATCTTCCTAAACCAACCAACCAAAATTTATTTCATGCATTTAATTTTAAATTAATATTAATAAAACTTAAATGATTAACGAATTGACGTTTTTCCACGTCTGTAAGATTGTACCACGAATGCGTCGTACATTCGTATATTCGTCGTTAACTAGAATAAAAACTGGAACTGTTAAAAGTAAATAATGTTACATTATTAAGTGAGTTATGTTAATTGCGGTTTCACTTGCGAACTTGCTATCTTATAAGAGCTTGGGTGGTGAACGTTTGGTGTATTTATTTAAAATTTGATTTATTGAGCATTTCATTTATATTTTTATTATGATGGATCTAATTTGTGTAACTGTAATGCAGCTGTTATGGACTAGATACCCACTTGAAGGAATGAATTATTATTTTTTAATATTTATGTTCATTGTGAAGATGATTTAATTTAATTTTTAAATATGGTGTTAAGATCCGCTATTCAACACCAAATCACAACAGCCGGAAGAAAAGCGGACAACAGATTCTCTTTACGGTCTTCTCTTTTTTCCGTATTAATGTTTTACAATTTCTTTAGTGTGCGTTACCACTGCATATGAACAAAACTTAAACGGCCTAAAGATGAAAGCAACCCAATCTCTGCAATTTAGCCGCAGAGGAGCCCAACAGTAATTAGCCTCATGAGTTACTGATAAAAACTTAATAAATTCACTACTTATCTTAATTTTTAACTAACTATTCTCATTATGGAGCTTATTCAGATTAAGCCTTTGCTAGCTTTTGTCGCTAAATGAGTTTTGGAGAAATTTTATTTTAATGTATTTACTTCATACATATATACATATGGTATAACTAGAAAAAATACCTGTATACATACAAAATTTCAACATGGGAAAAATGGAAAACGGAGTGTCTTAACACTAGGTTCCCTTTATCTGCCTATTGTGTGTGGAATACAGTATTATTGTATCTTTTTTTAAATGTTTACATTGTCCCTGAATTAATAACACAATCTTTCGTGCTATTTACTCAAATTTCTAATACGAATCTTTACGACTCAACTTACCCAATAACTTATCCGCTCACAGCAAAGTGAAGTCAAGTGACGCACGTAGTATAATAATTTTAACCGATCACCCTTTTAATTACCAAAACTTCCACGGGTGGACGGCATGATATAGTGTAATGGTGTCAATTATGAATCGTTCAGAGTTCGATGAGATATGAGCAAGAACTCCAGTCGTTTGACGTGCTCCGTTGGTTTTAATGGATAATTTTATTAGGAATGCGCCCGTGTCCTATGACTATTGGGGCGTAGTCTCTGGAGGATGGGAGCTGGTGTGTGGAACCGTGTGGAATGTATGAATATTGGTTTTGATGGAGTTTTGTTAGATCCTATAAGTTGTTGTAATCTGGTGTCGGTGTTCGCTAATGTTTTTCTAATATTATAAAGTAGCAAACTCCTCAATATCATATAATTTTAATTGTATTTCGAACTCGCTTTAGTGTTTTTTTTCTAGAAAATTAAGTATAGGTAATATCTATAGGTAATATCTCAACACGTAATATCTTGAGAATCGAGCAGAACAGAGCGGACGAAATATCTTAACACTTCCCCCATGGCTTCCCTCTGCCTACCCTATTACATGAGGAATACTGCCTGACGCTAGAACAATGTGTTTTTTCTATTCAAACCGTCATATAAATGTATGAGTTATTTTAGAATAACCAAATACGTCTTAATAAGGCAATATTTACTTATAGGTTTAATCAAGCAAACATATAGATCAGTGAATTAAACAATAGACGATTACAGGGTGAATNTTTTGATTGTATTTCGAACTCGCTTTAGTGTTCTTTTCTAGAAAATTAAGTATACGGAACCCGCTTGGAGAATGTATTATTTTCTGTTCCTCGCCCTGGCAAGAACACGTCATATCTTGAGAATCGAGCGCAACAGAGCGGACGGAATGTCTTAACACTTCCCCCATGACTTCCCTCTGCCTAACCTATTACATGAGGAATACTGCCTGACGCTAGAACAATGTGTTTTTTCTATTCAAACCGTCATATAAATGTATGAGTTATTTTAGAATAACCAAATACGTCTTAATAAGGCAATATTTACTTATAGGTTTAATCAAGCAAACATATAGATCAGTGAATTAAACAATAGACGATTACTGGGTGAATCAATTTAATGACACACGTGACACCCAAATCATTGGGGCTGGTACGTGACCAACGGTGCCCCAGCTATCCTAACTATAAATCGAGGAAATCGTCACGGCGACCAGATGCGGACCCCTTTGTATAGTCCGAGGGCTAATTGGCGAAGTTTATATATGAAATTTACAAAAGAATAGGTACTGTAAGATTGAAAAAAATATATGATAAAACAAAAAAAAGGCAACTGCTTAAAAATAAACTAAAAATATAAGAAATAAAAAAAAACTGAAAAGAATAAACAAGGCAAGTACTTGATTGGTTGAAATATGAGTTCCGACTGTTAACGTAGGTTGAGGGCTCGATTCCCAGTCGGAGAATCTAATTATTTTCTTGGCTCTGGTAACAAGGCGAACATACAGAATCTTATCACAGCGTTTTATTTTTTTTCTAAGCACTACTTGTCGCTAGAAACAGTGTAAAAAAATATTCCCTGGACTATAATCTGGTTCGTCCAGCAAGAGACCACCTTACATTGGTCGAGGGTGTTGTCATTATTGAAGTGTTATTGGTATTATAAATAAGGATCAGCAGTATCGAGCGGATATTAAAATGATTTTCTTTGTTTCGTTACGTCTCCATAGGGCTGATGTAGTGCGTCTACGAGGCTACGACGCTACGTGCCCTTCCTTCAGAATTATAGTACGGTACGAGTTTTTATTATAATTTCTTTATTTTTTCTATCTATGATTTTATATTTTCTTTTATGTTTATGGTTTTTGCGGTTGTAAAAACATGGTGAAAGAAAACACTTACAGATTTACATATATCAGTAGGAGGTAGATATAATATAGACGTTTGTTAAATTTTCACGTGCATCAATGCTTTTTGCTTTGTTTGCTATTGATATAATAGGGAACTTAGTGTTAAGACACTCTGTTCTCCACTTTCCGCCCAATTTTCGAGATATTGTGTGATAAGTGTTGGAAAGCAACACCGCGGTTTGTCTTATTATAGTTAAACGCTGTCCTGCTGCACAACGCCGGCGGCCCTTTTATGTGCCTTAGATTTTTCTATTCTGGCTAAATAAGAGGCGGGGTTAAGTTTCGCCACCCAATCTAAAAGTAAGTATAGGCTTACAGTGTCCTAACCGTAGGTTCCGTCTGCAGTTCCAGTAAAAAAAAAAGTTCTAAATCATATACACAAACATACAAACACAAACAAACACACACTCGACCCGTCTTAATCACAAAACACCAAATTAAACACGCGCCGGTCCCTGATTTGCCTGTTAATATAAAACACAGTGGTTTATCCCACACGCCTTCATATGAAGCTTTTAAGCTACTTTTTCGTAACGACGCCTTATAGGACGTGAGGCGCTAATTAAGGGGAAGAAATGGGCGCCTAAATTTGAATTCTTATATGTTTATGGTATAAATGAAGAATAATTTAACTTTCTTGTTTCACAGCGTCTGAATGTAAAAGCGAGGGGTTTGATTTCCATACGGAGAAGTGTATTATTTCCATTCCCATATTCTGGTAGCAACACACAATGACGCCAAATTTGGGCAATGTGTTGTGGACGGAGGGTTTTGACACTAGGGTCCTTTTGACTAGCTGTCCACATCGTATAATTATATGTAGGAAAACAGACACTTTTCGTCCAGTTTTGGAGATATTTATTTGTCTCGTTACTAGAACGTCAGTAACGCAATCCCCCGAGTGGAAATAGAATCTACAACTGGTTCGTTTATATATTAGTCAGACGGTTTGGCTTATTAGTTTTTATTATTCTAGATTCAATATATCAACACAAAATTTCCACTAATAATAATAAGAGTGCACTTCGGTCTAAACTTTATAGAATACCTATTCGTATTCTCAGGCTTAATCCAAGATAACTGGAAATACTGTAGTATTTTGATGAACTCCGCGATAAGATAACATGGGACTGCAACTCCACTAATTAGTATTGCATTATTATAATTCGATGTAAATATTCTATACTTATTATAATACAAGGTAAATAAATAACTTTAAGTTTAATACTTATTTAGAAAACGTACGAGGCGCGGCTTTACAACCTGCTACGTTCATATTTTTATACGTTTTCTAAAAAAGGATTTATTAGTAAGTACCTACAGATATTTGTCTCGAACATAAATCGGAATCATAAAAGCTAAAAAACAGATTCAAAGAACAAACATAATCACCATCAAAATTACTTCAGTAAGCCCATAAATTAAGGAAAACTACAAAGTACATTAGCAAAAAAAAACAAGAACGCCGAAGAAAAACTAAACAGACGCGTTTCGACATGAGAGGCGAGGGGAGACGAGACTCCACGAAAGGGGGAATCGGGCAAAACTATAAATTGTCCTTTAATTACCCCGGGGCAGCGTCACATCATGGATCCAGACAGTTTTATGACGATTTACGGCACATTTCGACGCGGGGACCGTCCCGCTCTGGGATTGGAAGCGTCCTATCTAACTTGGACTTCCGCCCCCGTCTTGGAAACTCAAAATATAGAATAAAAACAGGCACACTCCTGTCAGACGGCAGCTCTTTCTGAAATGGTCGGTGTACGTCACCTTTTACACTGCTAGGGGGTTTTAAGGCTTCTAGTTCTTTATGGTAATGAAATCTGAGCAGGGTGACGTGCCGAGGTGATGGTTGCGAGTTTTTGTTGCGCCCCCCCCTTATTTATGGCACGTTTGAGGGCGGGCGGTTTCTGGAAAGTTCGCCGGGTAATGTGTTCCGCGTTTCTTGTTTATGATGACTGCGATGCTATGTTTTCTACGTTCCGATCGTTGTAAATACCTAGTATTTATTTATATAGATATTGTGTTTTTAAAATTGGCTAAGTGTTAGAGTATGAGTTGTAGTACATTTCTGTTGTTTCTTGAATTTATTGTGCTTTATTTGTTATGTTTATTCATAGTGCTTAGTTTTGGTTTATTTTGTATTCAAATGCTATTGTATCTATTTATATTTCGGTATTCCAAAAGGCTCACCTAAATTAAAAGTTGTTATCTTTGCCGAATTTCGACAAAAAACACTCATACAAAAAATATATATATCATTATTATATAATTCCGTCACTTAACATGCAATACCTCCAGAAGTCGGCGGAAAATGGAAAGCAGATTGTTTTAACATCAGGCTTCCTCTGCCTAACCTGGTACATTCGAGATATAGCGTGAAGCTGAAAATAAAAAAAATATCAAATATATATTTATTTAAGACTATATATAATAGAAATTATTGATACTCTTCTTAAATGCCTTCACAATAGCACAAACGCTTAATCACGGCAACAGCAAAACCCGCAATCCGTAACCGATACACAATAATAAACATTTAACAGTCAATTTTATATGTCGATACAGCTCGATCCCAACGAGAGTTTACTAGCTATAAGCGTACAAACAGACATTTCGACGATACATAAAATCAAATCAACAGTTATCCCGGCCTACATCACAATCACGCTTAATCGCGTATGTGACAAGTTAGCCCGTTCAATTCTACGGCCAAAATTACTTGAGCCCCAAAACCTGGTCATTTCACCGCTAAAAGTACAAGGGGTGTGGGGTGGGAGCAGCCAACTTAAAATGGGGGGTTGGGTTGGAGTACTGCGCTCTCTCGCCAGATATCGTCTGACTGACGGACAAGTATGCATTCAAATAGGTTACTTTAGTCAATATTTCCCCTCAGAATAAACATCGTCCCCGTTCCTGGAGCTCCAGCCAATTTAGTACGGCATTTGTTGCGGAATGTACCTACGTAAGCTTTTTGGGGCTTTAATTTGCACTAAACAATGTTTTTGATGTAATCGCTTTATGTAAATAGATATTTGTTTATATTTGTATGTAAATATCTGTGAAGTTGGTTCAAGGTTGATAAGTAAATGCTTTAAGTAAGTTTTAGCTATTTTTCATGAGTTATTTTTAATTTTGTTTTGTGATACATGCTGTACAAGTGGGAAACGGAGTGTCTTAACACTAGGTTTCCTCTGTCTACAACATGATTTTCAAGTAAGAAAACACAATAAAACCTATTTTATTACCTCCTATAGTAGCTGTCATCTTCGAAGCAAACACCAGATGCGCACCGCGAGATAGAATTGAAATATAACACCATAAAAACAAATAAACAGCAATATTTATTGATAGATGGACCCCGTAATGACTGGCGCAGTAAAAACAGTGGCTCGTCAGTTTCAAGTAACGCACCTAGGGGTGTGGTGGGGAAGGTTGATGGTGGGTTTTAGTTATTTTCGAAGTTACAGGCTAATACTCGTATAATATAGATTAATTCATTAAAATAGTATATTCTATTGCCTAATGTTTTTTTTTAAATTTTAGAATGTATTTTTTTGCATTTTTTTATCTTGCATAGAGTTAGTAGGGTAAGCTGAGAAAGCACAGTGTCAATACACCATTAACATCACATTATGAATTTCCGCTCGATTTAAATATCTAATCCATTCCGCAGAGTAAGGCGATGGCCATCATGGGAATAATAATTTAATTATACAGTTTAGATCGTAATAAAAATATCCATAAAATCCGTTTTTTAAACGAAAATAATTTAAATTTACAATCGAAATCAAACTTACAACCACAGTTTACAGTCAGACGCTCTCAAAATGTATATTCGTAAAGTGAAATTTCAGTAACGCACTTCTACAGGAGAACCGTTTCACGAATCGGATGTGCCGTTACCAAACTAATGTTCTAATGCATATTATCTGGTGGTTTATAGCTTTATGGCGTATTATATTGAGTTAATGGCGGCTTATGAGTGGGGGAGGGCAATATTTGATTATTAAAATAAAGATTGAGGCCGTCATTGTATAGTGACACTGACTGTAAACTGTGTTGTGGGTTCAAATCCCACTGAGAAGAAAAAACATCGTTTTATGCTCTGGTAACGAGAATAGAGCTGAGAATAGAAGCTGAAATATGAGCGGGAGTGTGTCAACATTAGATTTTCTCCGCCTGCACTGCTATATGTGGGGTACTGCGTGAAGTTATAGATAAATATTAAATATTTGTTTTTAATAAAAAAAACAAGAAACACACTTCGTTTCATTAAACAAATAAAACATTGCATTCGCCTAATTAAATAAGACAAATAAATACGTAAATCGGGCCCCGCAATAACAGTTGAAGCTGACATTAGCCCTACACATTAGGCTCCTAATTTCCAATTAGAAAGCAGGTAACGTAAAAAGACGCCATTACCGTTAGACAACGATTCCCGCCAAAAGGTCCGCCATCTTGCCACGTTCGGAAACGCGTGCGAATTATTGTCTATTGCATATGAGATTTTGTTTATGGTATTAATTTCGGTCATTGTGCTCTCGTTGCTATTTTCCGTTTTATTAGCTTATTTATTAAGCAATTTCCTTTTGTACAGTTGAAATTCGCTTTGTATTTCCACATTTGGATTTTAAGATTTGGCTTTTAAACTGTTTTGTGAGTTTTCGTAATAATAAGATAGTTTATGTTTTTTTGCTAAAATTAGAGGACCTCATAGTATAGTAGGACAGCATCTGACTGTGGGCCCAATCTCCACTCGGGGGAATGATTATTTTAAATTTGTCAACTTTTTTTTATTGTAAATAAATAATTTCAATTTGCCACGCTGCCTGGTAGCCGATGCGCGGCGTTGAGACTTAAAATTATAATTTTAACCGTTACAACAAGTATAACTGTACTTCCCTATAAATACCCATAATGTTCAACGGCTATAGCATGGCGTTGTTCCAGTTAGACAAAATTACAATAAAACCGTATCGTCACATTTAGTGTAATTAGAAAAGTTGGATACATTTTGTAAAAGGAGAATTAGTATTTTGTGGCGTGACTCGGCTGTCGGTGTGGCCTCAGCCACAGACCTGCCATTAAAGTGTATATAACTGGCGCTGTAATCGACGTGGGACGTTTTACTTTAAATTAAACAAAAGTTTTTTTTTATTGTGATGAATTGTTATGGTTCTTTAGTATGTTTTGAATTTAACGCTGTATCTTGCATGGTATTGCATGGGATCTAGTGTTAACACACTCCGATTCTCACTTTTTGTCCAATTTTGAAGACATTATTATGCCTGAATGATATATAGTTATATTTTTGAAGTTAAATTTTAAAAACTCGATCTATCTAATATTGTTTATGAACGTAGATTTTAAATTTACTTACTATTCAATCCACGGATTCAGCGGAGATCGAATCTACAACTACGCTACGATGGCCTCAATATAAAATTAAAATAATTTATTATTAATAACTTATTATTAACAAAATAATAATTAATATAATTATCATTAGAAATATTGTGAAAGAAAGTAAAAATTAAATTTAACACAATTGTATTACAAATCCAAATACAAACTTTAAAGTATGAAAAGTTACAATCATAGTTTCACAACAGCTATGACGTCACGCTGGTCGCTGGTCGAATCCGCAGTTATTCTTTACGGCGCTCAGCTCTGTTAATTGCATAAACCTTTCTATCCCTCGGTCCCGCTAAACGACAATTTATTTTACACAACTATGCTACAGGGTGCTTAATTTACTGTAAGCTAGCGATTTTTACTCCAGTTTTGCTTAGCAGTAAAGATTTTAATTTATTGTATGTGTGTTTGGTACGTATTTTTAAAGATTTACATTTATGTTTGAGATTAATTTATTTTTGAGATAAAGGAGATGGGGTATCCATATCCAACTTTCTGTTGTTTGTTCCACGCTTCGTCTTGATACGACAGCGAGGCAATGAAAATAATTCTTTCCCCCGAGAGAGAATCGAAACCACAGCCATCATTTGCAATCAGAAAAAAATATATAGTTACCAAAATATTATATTAACCATAAACAGAACACCCTTTAGTCATATAAAATTGAATTTATATCACAAACTATAGTTTAAAATTCAAATACGTGTGAAATCTTGTTCCCAAATCGTACTGACCATAGCGTTACGTGACGTAGGGCTCACCCTTGTAATGGCCTTAATAAAGGTAGGGTGCCGTTTATAATTTCATATCGATATATTTAATTAAAATTTTTAGTGTTCATATGTAGTGAACATGTAAATTT
This sequence comes from Heliconius cydno galanthus, assembly GCA_036379175.1. Classification (NCBI taxonomy): domain Eukaryota; kingdom Metazoa; phylum Arthropoda; class Insecta; order Lepidoptera; family Nymphalidae; genus Heliconius; species Heliconius cydno. The sequence continues at coordinate 335,863 of JAKRZM010000984.1, forward strand.
TGTATGTTACCTGTTTTATTTAGATTAATTTAGCTTAGGTATTTCAAAACTACCTTTTACCTATGGTTTTGCTTGCGTAGTGAAATGAGTTACTTACGACAAACCGATTAACAAAACACGCCTTTAGCAAAACAAACTTAATATAGACATCCTAAATAAAAACCGTATTTTTAGGATTTCTGTAGGGTTCCGTACCTCAAAAAGGAAAAAAAGCTTCCCTATAGGTATCAAGCTGTAATTAATATCAAATATCTACGTCTACAGTCCTTTAGGGAACAAAAATATGTTTGTTTTTCGTTTTGTGTTTTGTGTTACGTTTTAGTTAATTAATATCAATTATGGTGTAATAAAGTATTAAATAAATAAAAATAAAATTGAACATCTAATTCAATGAAATCAGAAGATACAAGCTTTTATGTATCGTAAAACGATGTATCTTGGCACTACGTCTCGTAAAGTTAAAAAAAAACGTATATATATTTTAATATTCAATGACATTCATGCCTCCAGAATTCGATAGAAAGTGAGGAGCGGAGTGTCTTAATAGGATACAGTGCCTGAACACTAGTTTGTTCCCTCTGCCCATGATGCTATGTGCGGGATAGATAGTGTGAAGCTAAAAAAATATCTATTGTTCAATATTCAAATATCCATATATAAAATTATTTATCAATTTTATAATTCATTTTCCTATGCATACCTACATATATAAATATATAACTAACATAAAAATGAATATAAAAACAATATGTTACTCACGTTTAGTCGATAAACTACAGTAGTGGCGACAAAATCGATATATTTCTTGAGTTACGATCGGACGAACATACGGACATAAATATAACCGTATCTCACGGTCGTTTCCACCACCTGTTACGGTTAATCGTCTATAGTTATTATCATATATGTACATACATTGCACGTTGGTAGCATCCCGCTGCTATAGATTGATTGTTTCTTAGATATAATATAAATATAAATATAATATCATAAATTTATTTAAAAAATATTCTGTAAATTATTTTTAAACAATAAATTATATTGTCGTTTAGGTTAATATATTTAAAAGTTTGTTAGAGGGATTCGTATCATTGGTGTTTTTAAAATTTTAAAGAAACGATAGGAAAATTCGATAGATATAACTAAAACTTTTAATATTATAATCATAAGAAAAGTGTCGTTATATTTTCATAAGCCGAGAATAATCGAAAATTATTATTTGATATTTAAATTTAAAAAGCGACGGCAGAGTTGATAGTCTATATTTTTTTGGTAAAGTTGTGTTTTTTTCAGGTAATGTTAAAATAATAAATTGATGAAAGAATAGTAAGAGTAATATAATGAACTGGAGGCACCATTCGAGGAAGGTAACGCACAAAACATGAAGATCATCTAGAAAATATATGCAAAGGAGATATACAAAAATAGCTTTTTTTTACTATTTTTTTTAAACTTTTTGGAATAAATTTCTTTCAATATGTTAAATTATAATTTCTAGGTCACAACACACCTGAAACCTGCATATGTATATATTTTCATAAACAATTTTATAATTAACACCAAGAAATTTCTAAACATAAAAACAACATAATTTCCATATTTAATAACCAAAAACCCCTCAAATACTTTGAAACGTGTCATCACCATTCAGTATACACAATACCTCCAGCAGTACAGGCGCCACTACAATCAGCCGGATGGCGGTCAGATCAAACATATTTTCAATTCTCATCAAAAAACGTGGGCACCGTTATGGAGTCCCTAATAAAAAGCAGCAATACGAGTGTACGCTGTAGTCGCAGCAATATCGTAATGAACACCCTGTATACAACACCCATTTAATCTCACACCTGTATCACGGTTTATTTTGTGTGGGATAAGTGGGAGGAGGTAGCGGTTGTGGTTTGAAGCAGGCAGACGGACAACAAACTGATGTTTGGGTTTCGTTTTTACATTTTTAGATACGGATCCCTAAAAAAATATAGAAATATCGTAATTCAAATATGACATCCTATGCGAAGTTAGCGTTGGATTAAAAATAAACATCACAAAATACTGTCAAGCTACAAATAGGACTTTACTAAAAATTTTAGATGGTTATAGGGTTCCTCACAACCATCAAATTTTAGATATTTGCATTGTGTGATATTTTTTTAGCCCAACGCTACCTCTGCATAAAGTAATATAATAGAATATTTTATTTTCTATTCTCCACAATATTTTCCAACCCATCCTACCCCTTGGACCACATCTGCAGGGTCGCTCGCTAAACGCCCGGCTGTTAGCTTGTCCTAAACAAATACATCCAACCATCTACGTAAGGGAGTTTGGGCATTAAAACATTGTTTAGGCGTCTAACGCGTGTCATTAGGCCGATCCGCTGACTCTGTAATAGACCGGCTTTTTCCAAATCACGATTATTGTTGTCAACATTAGCATTGACATGGGGAATCTTTTGTATATTGTATTTTTGTATGTGTTTCAAGTCGTAAAGTTGATTAAAATTAGAATAATATAAATCGTATTTGAGCGAATGTGATTTAAATTACAAAAAACAGCGTTGAGTTTCGCCACTACTCTTCATAGAGTCTTACATGAAACATTATTTTGTTTGCTTGCAAACTCCAATAGATATAGATAATAAATAAAATTACAAAAAATATACTAATACTTTAGTTTACTCTAGAATCAATAGTCAACGCAAATAACTTTCGATATATTTATCTCACACCATAAAGCGTTCATTACAAACGTATAACCTTCAACAAAAGTGGACTTCTTTATTCGCCATTTTATTTTAATAAATCCAAATGAAAATCCAAATAAAAGTTTAGTCGAAACGTTCGTCGAGTTAAACGACCTTTACCGAATACCGAACGTCCATTACACAGTTCTAGATTCAAAAACTTGTCTTTATCTGTGAGATGTAACTTTCCCGCCAATTGCAATCTGACGTCAATGTCTGCGGTGAAGAAATTAAAAGTTATTCAGTTCGCCTCGGGCGCTCGACGCCGCCGGTCTCCCTGGGAATACTTTAATGACAGGACTACATAATTGACTTTATCAATTAATTAATAAAATGGATATTAAGAATTAGCTTAGTTAGAAATTTATATGTATGCAGGTGTGAAAATACAATGTTTTATGTATATATTGTTATAGACAAATAGTTTTATGTAAAATTAAAATTATTATATAAATAAATAAATAATCATACGAATAGTCTAGTAGTCTGCTTATAGGAGTCGAGCCCAAACTTACTAACCACGACAGCACCTGTCCTTAATCTATCAACGTTTTCATTTTTTTCAGTTCCACACATTTTCCTGTATGTAACAGCGAATAGACAGACGGAGTGTTAAGACCTTCCGTTCCCCAATTTCCACCAACGGAAAGCAGAAAGAACTCAACGATCCAATGCCTAATATGTAGAACAATTTACACCAATAATTCATGATTATTGTACATGTAGCGTGCGTAATAAAATCTGATGCAATCAACCCCTCGTTTCTTAATACTTCGCTCCTTGGAAGCTGATAACTGAGCAAGTTGTAATTTGATGAGTTCCGAGCGGTCTTTCGGAACTTTTTTACGGCGTATGAATATTTAATAGGCGATGTTTTGGCGCCCAACGCGGCCTTTATATTTTCAGCTTATTTTCCCTCGCGAGTTTTACGGCAGTGATTTGAGGAGATAAAGACTGTAATTTAATCAATGTTTGTGTGGTCTTTTTTTTCCTTTCTCGCACCTTTTGTAGCTTCTTTTGTGATGTCGACGCGTGAATGTTTAAATTTGTTTTAAATGTTTATTGTTTATTGCTAGTGCATATTACATATAATAAGAAAAGCAGCGTCAGATAGTAAATGCGACGATTCAAGGTTCGATCCCCACTCGCTTCGGTAACAAGACAAAAAAAATCAAAAATAAAAACCAGAATTTTGCCATACGCATCAGCCAATTAATTTATATTAGCTTATACCTACTTATATAACAACAATAATAGTTTCTGAAAATAAAATATCTCTACAAGCAAATACAGAATATTAATCCGTACTATATTTATATTAACATTATTTTATTAGTTCAATTCATCAATTATATTAGTTTCATTTCAGAAACGTAGTATTATTTCGTGACGTTGTCTTAATAAAAGTGGGCCGCGTTGGGCGCCGCGCGGCGCTAGCACGCCCTGGAGAAATCATCGCGTCGATATGTGACGGTTAATGAGTGCTTGTATATGTATATAGGGTACACTATTTATATAGGAGGGAAATTATTGTATTTACTCTTTCTATTTTTGTTATGAATATCATGGCTGTTGAGGCGCGGGGCTGTAAACGCGGCGTTTGTGGGTTCGGGGGGAATTTTAGTCGAAAACAAGCAAAAACAAAAACTTTCAAATCGTTAACCCAATAAAGTTCGTTCAAAATCCATTCCATAGCAAGCAACCAATAGCTAAAATAAATTCCACGCTTCTCTACAAAATACCGTTCCCCATACGTACCGTACCGTAGAGTCAGCAATACCGGTAGATTGATACAAAACAAAAATCAACAAAAGAAACGGTTGGAAAAACGGAAAAAAACTACTACATCAAAATCGTAACGATTATTGGTATGGAGCTCCCCGATTGGTCTGAACTCTCAACGCATACGGCGGAAGGCGCATTTGCACAAAGGTAGAGAAAATATGTGGCCGGCACTAAACATTAACGATTATAGTCGCCAAGTCACGTCTAATTGTACTGGGGACGGTGTTCCATAGAGATGCTTCGGTATCATTTGGTTTCTTCGTGCGGAGAGCTTTGTTGTGTTGTTTTTAATGTATATTATGTGTATTTATACTTGTGGTACCGTAGTGGTGTAGTGTTTGAATGTACGTGATGGTTGTGGGTTCGATTTTCGCTAGAGGAATTAGTTATTTTCATTTATTTGCTTTGGCAGCAAGGCAACACATTGAGCGCTACACAATAAATACGTAATGTGTCGAAAATTGGCCGGAAAGTGAGGAACGGAGTGTTTAAGCACTAGGTTCTCACTGCCTATTCTGTTTAGGCTGCTCTATGTATTTTTATATATTTTTTAAAATTAATCAACATTGGTTGATTATTATTTATTTTCTGAATAAAGCTTCCCAAATATAAACTACAGATGAAAATAAAAAAAATATATATTCGTCCATTTTTCATAAATTATTTCAAATACTGAAAAAAAAAACATTTCCTAACCCAACCAATCCAAATCCCCAATATATCTAGACATAAAGACAGAAAATAATAGAAAATAGTCGAAAAACTAGAACTTTTTAATACCTACCTGCATAAAGCCGTCCAGACTAATTGTAAGCGCGCGTTATCGCGAGACAAACGCGTTGGTGCAACGCATAACCGTTACTACTTTTTGGTTTCGAGAAAATTAGCGCCTTTTTGCATAGCACTATCCGGGATGCCCTCGCTGCTGCTCTTTGTTCTTTAATTCCTTTTAGACAGGAGCATTTCTATGTATTTATATTGATTTGTAATCTTTTTTAAGTGAAAGAATCATTTAAATTTGATTTAGGTATATAGGTAATATTATAATGGTGTGAGGTGAGGCAAACTGTAAACGTGATTGTTGTGGGTTTGATTCTCACTCGGGGGAGTTAAATCAATATTTAATATTTTCACTTTACTTCAGAATTTGGAGGAAAGTGGGGAAGTGTCTTACTGCGAACGGAGTGTTTTAACACTAGGTTCTCACGAATTTAGCGTGAAGTAAAAAAACAAAACAAAAAAAGATATATTCTTCTCAAATTACAATAAACACACGCCTATCACAAGATGTGCTTCTCCACCACCAATTACTCTCAAGCAACTTAGAAGGGAGGAAATTGCAAATTAGTCGTCAATACTTAATCAACATTCCGGTTCGAGTCCGCGTTACGGGGAATTAAACAGGCACATTTGTCTAATGTTGTTTTGTACTTAACAAATAGAATAACTGATACTATTACGTCTTAGGAAGTGAATAATGGGAATCGAGGCTCTAGAGGCGCTGTGGAACAACGTCAGATTGTGAATGTAATGGTTCTGGGTTCACTATAGGGAAGATGTAAATTTTCATTTCCTCGCTGTTATTGAACATCCAATGTGTCTGGAGCAGTAATGGAGCTTATCCTGCTTTGAGAGAAAAAGCGTGAAGCTAACTACTGCGGGTCTCGCGGTTTCGCCCGCTTCCAGAAATGACGTGATAAAACTCAACGTGTTGCACTGCACCACGAGAACATAAATGAATCTTGATTCAATAAATAAAAAGTGTAGTGGCGTAGCCCTGCCCAGTCCCAAATGTAATTAATTATACTTTGCAAACTAACAATCAAACAATTTGGACTGGCCCAATCAAGTTGATGCTTCTGACAGGCGTCATGGCGTCATGGCAGTCGTGGATTTACTTAAAAAGGTAGCGCAGATTGACCTTCCCTAAATTAACATTCCGTAACTTACTTTACGGTGGGTTCGAGTTTACACTTACATATTATATAGATATGTATGAGGCCAGTCGTGACTGGTTGCGGCTTTGATTCCCATCCCTGGAAATGAAATATTTAATATTTTCATTTCGTCACATTTCTAACGAGGCAAAAGTCGGCGTTGAGTTCCACTACTGAACACACAATACTGCCAGAATTCGTCGAAAAATTGGGAACGGAAGTGTTTTAATACTACGTTTCTAAGTTTCCTTTGCTGCTATGTGTTTCGTTGCGGCAGCCGTTAACAAGAGCATTGATTGTATGTCATTTTATTGTCATCAAAACTGAAGTAGTTATCCATATTTCAGCTCAATTAGACATTACAAAAGGTCAAATTGACATTTCTAGATTTCACGCACTCTAACACGCATACTAACACGGCAAATCAAATAAAAGCTTGTAATATCAGTAAAATAAATGAATATTTTAATTCTTTTTATCAATTCTCACGTACACAGAGAGGGGTGTCTGTAACGACGACTGCTGCGAGACGAACATTCGACAGCGTCCGTTACCGGATCGACACCGGAATTCACTCTATTAATGTTCAAACAGTTGAATCTAGTGCGACTGTTTGTTTAAATATTTTTTTAATATTTTTTGTGTAGAGTCACTTTTTTTGAGAACCTATTTTTAAACCATTATATTTCTTATTTTCTATCCAAATTCAGAGAGTTCAGTGGCTTAATGCAATGACGCGCTTTGTCGTGTTTTCTTTGTGTAAATGTTTTTTCCTGTCATACCGTAAAAATGGTATTATTTTTTTTTCTCCGAGTAGAAATCGAACGCAGAACCGTCGCGTTTACCGTTTACCGTGACGACCTTATTAAATATTATGATTTATTTAAAAAAAAAAAATTAAAATTATTTCACATAAAAAGCCTAAATATATTTCAGAAAAATAATAATATTAAACTAGCTTAATAACATGTATGGTTTAGTGGTTCTGGCTATGGCTTGGGCGATAACCAAGAGTCACATGTTCGAGCTCTGCGGCAAATTTATTAAAGCTTTTATATTTTCCTACTATAATGCAGAATGTTATTTTAAATTTTATTTAAATTCAAAATGCTTACTTGTAACTGATAAATATCAACACTATGAGATGCACCAGCATTTATCGAATAGACACTACCCCTTGCCGTATTAATGCGGCCAATTTGTAAGAGGGCGCGATCTTCTTTGCAACTCTTCCAAATAACCAATCAATTTTCAACCTTATTATATATTAAATAGATTTCATAATTAAATAACTTATACAAACAATACATTTATATAAAATTACACACGATTTTGAACCTTATATAAGAAAACAGAAGTATTATTTTATTGTGTTGTTATTTATTGCGTACACTTTCTTAGAAGTCAAAACACTAATTGGAATTAAATTAAACAAAGCATCAGCAACTGTTTTGATCAATACAAATAAATGTTTGTTAAGTTTTCATTGTATTGCCCTAAAAAATGGAAAAATCCTATTTTGCTCTTTCCCGCAGGAATTTTGGGAAACATACTTTTAGTACTTCTTACATTTCTATAGAAACGTAATTTAGGCTGTATGTTGTCTCTCTGTTTCTCAGTAACGGAAGATTTTTTAGAGGTACAATAACATACTCGTATGTGTATATTTCTTATAATATTAAAATTTTATCTCTTAAATAAAAATAACTAGCAAATGTGGCACACAACGTACTCTAACTGCACGAAGTGATTCTGACCGCCTATTATAGAAAACTTCAAAAAATTTTCCTTTTATCGGTGGATGTGTTTAGGATAGCCTTAACAAAAAAAAAACAACTTCTTGATTTATCTTCATTTGAATTAATGTAAGATACGTTTACATAATGAATTACTTGAAGTTTATTAATTCGTTATCATATCCTTTTTTTTTATTTTTTTTTCGCTGGGAAATGCATTTACGCAGACCGCTCATACGGAAGGCCAGTGCCTTACGGATGAGCGGTACTGTGGGACTCAGGACTCACCGGTGAAACCGAACCTACCCACTAAAACCCAGCGGAAACCCTCTCCACCAAAATGAGACGCCGCAGGATCGCTCACGCATACTATTTTAACATTTATTTTAACAAAAACACATTACTTGTACATTTATTTAGTCAATAGACTCATAACATCTAATGAACCAAAAGGTATCAAGATTAACAAGTTTTTAGTTATTTAAATCGAACGGTGATAACGGCGTTAGGACAAAGCGTTATCAGATGGGAAGTACTGAACAAGAGAAAACTCATTTATCCACCTCAATACAAGATGTAGATAGCATCTAAACGCCATCACGATCTTGTAATAAAAGGCCCAAAATGCCAATAAAACGAAGAGATAGTTGATCAAGAAGTGTTTTTTAGCTTCAAGTACGAACTTAATGCTACGACAGTCCGTTCCTCATTTTCTACTCAATTATCGAGACATTGCCTGTCAGAAGCTCATTGCCGCGTTTCATAAATTGAAGAAATGTGCTAATATTTTTTTTTACTGAGAATCGAACCAGCAACTGTAGCGTTTACGGTTCGATGCTGTGCCCCTGTACCATGACGGCCTCAATCAAGAAGTGTTAATTACATATTAATACCAGTAGTTTAGTACACAAAGTAGATAATCTATCCCTAAAGTTGAAGGATAGTGGAGAAGGGAGTGTCTTAACAATACCTTTCCCTCTGACTTGATGCACAACATAGCGGGTCAAGAATCTTTTCTTTCTGAATAAAAAGAAAACATAACCTTTTTTGCTCAACAGATTAAATAACAAAAAATGTGGCAAATATCATTTTATGTCAGTGAAGCCTGCATTAGTAAATCCCACTCTTCCAATATAATAACTACATACCATGACATACTTCCTATAAAAATTTCTCAGTACATCCATTAGAATATAACTCCTTGGTTAATGTAACTTTATCGGGTATCGAGTTACGTTAATCCAAGATATGATTCAAACAAAGACATTCCAATACAGTCCCGCGCTGACGTTGTCGATACATACAGCTACGAAGATTTTATATGGTATATATAACTATCTTTTACCTACGGCTTCGTTCTCGTGGTCAAATTGAAATAACTAAGAGTCGTGTTTCTACAATGACATATTTTAAATGCCTGAGGTGACTCTGAACTCAGATACACTTAGGGTTATCTAATAACCGGGCAATCCAGGATTGTCCCAGTAATTTTACATTGCTATCCCGGAATTCATAAATTCTAGTCATAAAAATGTACTTAAACAATTGTAATTATGTAATTAAAAAAGGTTTTCTAAAAAAATCACCCAAAAAATTTTACCAATAAAAAAATCAACCAAAGAGTCTAGGTAGTTTAGTCGCGAATCGGCCATCAAAACTCTGATTCTGTTTGCTCCTAGAAATGTCTCGGAAAGTATAATTTTGTATCTAGCAACTTGGGTATAGTAGGTTAAATCGAAACAACTAACGTAATTCAATATAATCTTTTAGTCTGCAATTGAGAGGCTATGCTATGTCCAGCAGTGAAAAAGACGGCTTGACGATGTCTTTACAATCTAGCCCTTTAGCATTTTTATTACGTATCCATTCATCACAAACACAACAAATATTTCGTAAATTATTCCCAATAACAAATGCCTCATCAAATCTTCCTTCCAGCATCCTCGTCCTAAATCACCGTCCTCACATCCCATTAACCGTTGGAGTTCGTAACAAATTTGAGTGGATGTGCAAACTTCTATACACCTTGTTTGTTAAGCTTTATCAAGATTGACAAAGTACGATTGTTCAGGTAGCTCGTACCTGATAGGATACGATACGTGGTAATAGCATGGTGTTCAGTTTGTTGTGGGCTCCATGATGGGTATATAAAGATACCCTTCTGTGGGCTCTGGTATAGGTACCTAACCTGACTGAAAATTTAACTATGAACACAAAATTATGATTATCTAAACCAAACTATATCGAAAACAAGTCGTAGCTCACAATTACGTTTGCGTGAATTATAAATTATAATACATTAAATCTTGGTTTTCTGGTTGTGCAGAGATTTGGAAAAGTCTTTTTTAGTATTCCCCTGCACTCTTCAAGAAACCTACCAAATTTTAGCGTTCTACGCCGCTTAGTAGTTCTGGCTCTGCGTTGTCTATCAGTCGCTCGGTTCGTCGGTTATAGGTACTATACGAGTATAACCTTATAACCCTATTATAGAGAGAAGATAAAAAAATTACCATTTTTGAGATTGTTTCCTTCAAAGTTGTGTTCTTTAAAAGATTTTTTTGTTACAACCAGCGAAGCGAGCAGCTACAAGCGAATAAACAAGCGAATAAAAGAAACCGAAGATCCCATCTTATTTACATTTAGGTTAACACAAATCAAAGACTCATCTAACAATAACTATAATTAAACTTAAAAGATACAATCCAGGTTATCACCAGCATCACGTCGAGGACCCTCCCCCAAACTTGAATTATATCGGCAAGTTATCGGCCGCCGTTTATCAAACAAACGTCATATTTAATAATAATTAATGATAATTGCCTCCCAGCTCACAAAGCCGATCGACCGATTCACGTAACTTACTTCTGTTTAAGTTGGAATTTAGAACTGTATCTTGTGTTTGAGGATGCGATTTGGGGGTGGTGTGGACTCGTATTGTGATATCAAGATTTTTTAGTCTTAGATAATGCTAAGAATATGTTTTTTCAGAACGTCAAAACAGACAGCGGAAACACATTGTCTTCACGCTGTGTCCCGTGCATGACAGAGCAGGCAGAGACAACCTGGGAGTCTAATATAAGGACACTCCGCCCATATTAAGAGACTTCCGTTCATCACTTTCCTCCGAATTTTATAGGCATTGCATGTTGAGTGCCGCAACACAACACTTTGCTTCATTACCAGAGGGTGGATATGAAAATATTAATATTTCTTAAACGATCTTCCACCGTCTCCACAGTTATCTAGTCCATATAACAGTATTCTTAATCACTTAGCATTGGTAAACGCTCGACAAGGTAAACAATATGAAGACTCGCAAGAGAACTTGAACTATAATTCACGGTTGCTTAACTTGAACGGACCTTAACTGCATTGTTTAAGTTGAACCAATTTTAACTATGACACACGGCGTGCTTATTGAAATCCTAGGCTTTAAGGCACTCTGTGTTTATTTGTGTGTGTGTTTGTTTGAGCTCTGTTAGGGTGTGAACTGTTTGTTTAGAAAACTCTCGTTGGAATTTAGTTGTTGATAGGACTGGAGACAGGATAACAAACATACATAATAGGGATGGTTCTATATATTTTTTTTTAGTGTTAATGTGCTTATGTGATCATTCAATAAAAAAATATCAGAAGCCATCGAGGCCAAGTGGAGCAGTGCTTGTCGGTAAAAATGAATGTGGGTTCGATTTTTAATTATGATATTAAATTATAGTAATTTTCTCGCTCTTAGAAGAATTGTCTTGATCACTTTGGCGCGATATTGAGTTTCGCTCCACGCAATATCTCGAAAATTCGACAGAGAGTGTCTGCAAAATGAACAAAATATACAATATTTATTTTCTAGCTTCACACAATATCACTTACAGGGTAGATAGAAAGAAATTGGGAACTTATTGTAAAAACACTCCTTTCTCATTATGACACACCCGTTGACCACTTTCCGCCGGTGTGTTGAGAGGCAAAACTCAACGTCAAGCTTTGCCTCGTCACCAGAGCGAGAAAATTAAAATATTAAATATTTCATTCTCTAAAAACAAAATAAGTATATAACAATACAAAAACAGGGTTTACAAAGAATCTAATTTATTTTGTGATCCAATACTGTTTGAGCATAGTTAGTTAAATTATTTTTATGCGTACAAACAATGTTTGAAATTAATAAAATTTACTTTAAATTTATATCTTTTAGGTAAAACAATAAATAATATTTTAAATTAATGCTAATAGCGGCGGTTGGCCCAAGCGTTAGTTAGACGTTATAACTCAGCTGCGACTCTCACCTCTTAAATATATGAATATTTAGCCGACTATTATCCGTTATTTATTATGATTATGGGATAGAGTGATGGATACGCGCTATCCTGTAAATGGTCTCTGGTACAGTATTGAGGTTCTATTATTATCCTTGCGGTTTTCTTGATGCTAGAAGCCGAATTGACGAGGAAAATAAGCGTTGCTATGGTAACGCAATGCCTAAAATTACCTATATTTGATACAAAAGTGTATGTTGTCAAATATATTTATTTTATTAATAGTAGCATATTTTTTGTATTATAAAGAAATATATGAGCATTTTTCATATTCTATATAAAAACTATAATTGTGTCAAAGTTTATTCTCTTAAGTAGATATAGATTATTTATTTAATGTCATATAATTATTTTGTTTATCTAATAAAATATAATATAATATGATTCACATTATTACTATAATAACCCTTTATTAACAATGGGTCCAGAAAATATACATTTGGGCGGAAAAACATTAAAATCGCCTGATAATCTTGTTAACTGTTAATACAAGATGACACCAAATGACAGTCGTTACGAGCGGAGGGCGCTAGAACGCTATCATTTCACTTTATTTATGTTTTTAATGTTTTTTACTATGGACATTGTAATTTGGATGGTTTAATTGGTGTCATTTGGGTAACTTATTTGGAGGAATCGTTAAAAGACATCATGGTTATTTTAATATTGGTGTTAGTTAGTGTTAAAATACTCCTTTCTCCATATACTGTCCAATTTTTGAGACATTGCATGTTGCGTGGCGGAACCCAACGCCACGCTTTAAGATATAAGTATATGTATGTATGTGATCGTAGCATTTGTTGCCAGTCGTGGCATCTGTGTGGGTTCGATTCCCACTAAGAGGAATGAAATATTCAATATTTTCAATTTGTCACTCTGGTAATAAAGCAATGCCTCACGAATCCACCGGAAAGTGCAATACGGAATTATTTTAATGGGAACGAAGTGCCTTAGCGCTAGGTTCCTATTTTCCCTCTGCCTACCCTTCTTTGTGCGTGATATAGCGGGAAACTAATAAAACATATAAGCTTTTGTTATTTTAATACATAACAAAATAAAATAAGTATAGGCACTGATCCCTCAGTGGACCTAGTAACGTTGTCCTATCTACGAGTATATCTCCGGCCGGAGCTCGTGAGTATTTAAAACTACCCCCATCAACTCTTTGTTTATTGTGACCGTGTAATAGCGACATGTTCAAACTAAGTTACTTAAACTTTAAATTATTGTATAACTTGGATAATATATTTTTGGTAAACTTAACTGAAAAGGTATATTTTTGCGGCGTAGAGCTCCACCACTCAACATGCAATGTATAGAAAATTTGGTGGATAATAGGGAAAGTACGAGTAATGTTTTAACACTGGGTTAAGACGTTTTCCCCACTCTGCCTGCCCTGGAATTTGATTTTGAAAAGCCTATTAACAAAATAAGTTTAAGAAGTTAAATTCTAATAACAGCAGTGACAATTTTAATAACTTAAAAAGATGGCAATTAAATAATATATATTCTTCATAAATTTCTAAATTTTATTTTTTTGGTAAATTGAATACTCAAGGCTTTACATATTGTAAATAATATGTAAATAATAAAAAATTGAAAACATAAAAACAAGCTACTATTCTTTAAAAAATATATTTTTTAATAAATACCCAAATATGAACACAACAAAAGTTCACATTCGCCGATAAGGCTTTTGTATATCGAAACAAATAAAATATCTTAAATATGTCCGGGCGGGGGCTGACTGACCAACCCAGGTACAGGTTGATTGGTCATTTACATTTAGATATGGGGACGTGTTCCCGTGATCCTCGTTTAAGTTCACTACCTCTATGCTATGGGGTTTTAGTTTGTTTGCAAAGTACATTGCTTACGTCACTTGTTCTTATTTATTGGTTGACGTGGCCGTTCTTCTAGTATTTTAGTGTTGTAGTATAGTAGTTATGTCCTATAGTTGTCTTTCAAGGGGTAATGAATGTTCTGGTTGTGAATATACCTAAAACCTATTTTGAAAATGTTATATTTAGGTCATCGTGGTGCAGTGGGAAGTGTGACTGTAAACGGGGTCGATTCCTACACAGGGAAGTAAGTTCATTCGATGCTTTGATGAGACTAAGTGAGATGGCAGAGTTCAGCCCCTCAACACGCGATGTATCAACTCCGGTGGAAAGCGGTGAACGGAAGTCTTTACACCAAGTTTTCTCTGTTAAGTCTGCTAAAAAGCGTAAAACTGAAAAAATATACATTCCGTTCTCGTTAAAACACTTATGTTCTCTACTTTTCGCATTAAGTGTAGAGTGGTAGAACTCGACACCGCGCTGTGCCTCGTTGCCAAAGTGTAGTGAGTGAATGAAAATAATTAATAATTCTATTTATGAAAATATTAAATACAAAAATTATACACCATTTTACTTTTCAGTTAAAGATTAGAACTGATTGCATTCCCAATGTTTACGCATAACATTATCCGTTTAATCATTGATTGTATCAATAATAAAAATCACACATATATAAATGTATATATTAAACAATTAAAAGTTCAAAACCCACAGCATCTACCCAAAAACAAGTAAACCAAACAACATCCAAATTCCACTTCCACTCAACCCTCAATCACCTGCCCAATAAACATAATGATTGCACCTGGCCGCACAGACCAATAAATAGAGGACAAGAAAAGCAAAACGTATGCCTCCCATCGCCGACAAAGCCCCGTACAAATCTGGCCACTGGATAGCCTGCCTGATCGACAAATCCGCCAGATTACGCGCTGATACAAGCCCATGTTTATGAGACAGCATCGGACTCTACCGGACTCTGGTTGGTTTAGGGTTATCAGTTTTTAGAATGATAAAATCATTCTTTGAGATTTCTTTTTAGTTGTTTTGTGTAGTTGTGTAGGATTATAAGATATAGATAAATTTCTTGTTTTTCGTATACACAAAATATGTTGATAAATAATAGAATAACATGCAAAGGCGATCTTTTAAGTAATATAAGATATAGGTATTGCTTCTGAATATAGAAAGCAATTTATATAGGTTAAAATTATTGTAGACTCAAACAAATTTGTTATCCTAAATATTAGATGAAATGTAGTATTTATTACTTTATGTCACATTTTATAAAATTTTACATTTTTTCATAGAAACAATTAACCTGGGGTTTCTGACACCCACCATACAATCTCTAAATATATATAAAGTGAAACAATGTACATACATTGGACCATATATTTACTGAAAATAAGCAATTATACTAAACATTGTACATACATACGTAAAATACACAAACCAACAAAAACAACATAACAAAACTAAAATATTTAAACTACAAACCAACAAATTCCAATAGAAAATACAAAATACGATTTAAAATCCCAAAGTAACTGGACGTAAACAGTTAAGTTAAGAAAAGTTACAAACAAATGTATAATAAAATAATATAAAAATGCAAATCCTGGTAACCCTGCCACCGATACTAGATAGAGGGAAGGTAGTCGAATAATATTTCGGCTTACTGAACGAGTCCAAGTTTTAATAGTGTACCGTCATGTTTATGTTATTACCACGGATGGAGGGGACTCGCCTGATATAAGGTCGGACGGTTAAAAGCTTTCAGGTTTCTTTTCTTTGGAGTAATGTATTCTAGTTGGTTTAGATTTATGTTTTTTATGGGATAGGTGTTTTGGGTACTATTGGGCACAGGGCACAAGTGTGCGATTGGAAACATGACAAGTTATGGGGTTTGATCCCCACTCGAGGGAGTCTCAGTCTGATAACGAATGAAAACGTGACGTTGTGTTCTACCATCTAAGAAGTAATGCCTTTTAATTCGGGGGAAAGTGGGGAAGCAAGTGTCGCAATAGGAATAGAGTATCTTAACACTAAGTTCCTAGATTCCATATGCCTCACGTTATGTCCGGCAACCAGTACCTACTTGACCAACAGCAGAACATTCTTCCAATAAAATTAGCAGTAGTTGGCGCAGTGCCACAGCGCTCAACTCTGAACGCGACGGTTGACACCGGACATGTTGAGTTCTCACTCAACATGATCGTCTCGAAAATTGAGTGAAAAGTGAAGAACAGAGTTTCTTACCACAAGCTCCCCTCAGTCTACAGTACTATATGTAAGGCAACATTAAAGTTAAAATGTCATATTATAAGAATATTAACATTAAAATTAAATATCTAAACACAGGTGATATATGAATGAACTAAACCATACATAATCCGCATTCATATTGATTCAAATCATCAATTTAGCACCGGCTACAGGCAATCCACCTAAAGCATACGCTCTTAAATCAATAGGTCTTTGTTCAGGTATCCTAAGTGCCATCGAGGCCTGATTTAATATAATGGCTGTACACATTAGACGATCAATTGGTCATCAATTGTTGGGTTAATTTGCAGTAAANATTTTTCAAAATCCCTTCTTAGTGGATGTCCAGATTACGAAAGTAAACATCTGTCCAAATTTCACGTTCCTACCATCAACGGTTACGGCTGTGCGTGCGTCTTACCTCAGTCAGTGAGGACAAGTCCTTTTATATATATAGATTAACATTAAAATTAAATATCTAAACACAGGTGATATATGAATAAACTAAACCATACATAATCCGCATTCATATTGATTCAAATCATCAATTTAGCACCGGCTACAGGCAATCCAGCTAAAGCATACGCTCTTAAATCAATAGGTCTTTGTTCAGGTATCCTAAGTGCCATCGAGGCCTGATTTAATATAATGGCTGTACACATTAGACGATCAATTGGTCATCAATTGTTGGGTTAATTTGCAGTAAATACGCACTAATCTCGCACGTCAAGGGTAGATGCGGTGATGACGTGTCCATGTACTGAAGTTAGTATAAGATTCTGTCTGACTGACGAAGTGATACTCGGGGATTAAAAAACATAGAAATTAAATTTAAAAACTCTCTGCCCACTTTTCTGTATGTGGGATACAGCGAGAAACTAAAAATATTACGCTTATTTGTTATAATTATTAGTTTTGCTATTAAAACATAATAACAGCCTTGCTGTGTATATTCATACGGGCGCCCCGCGCAAATAATAAGCAAAGCATAATAAGGTATAAGGGCCTAGACACTTTTGTTCTCTGCTTTCCACTCGAATTCAAGGCAGTGTGAAAGTGGAGAAATAAAAAAAGTAAACATAAAAAACAGTAAGTATTGAACCGACAACCTTCATTTATATAACTAGGTGAATCAGATACTTTATGATTTATATAAATTATTGTAAATAAATACTTATAACATTCTATTACCATATCAAATTCGTATATATTTATTCTATTTTCATTATTTATGGATCTTCTAAAGTTAATTTGTTTCTTCAGTGGCAAAATAAAGAAATAAAAGTAAACTAGTGTTGTAATTGAGACGCCCATTTTTCTTCTTACAATTGATTACCAGTAATGTACCTTACAAACTGCTAGCCCATATCTCTCGGCGACAACGACCTGTCAATATGTTAAAGCCCTTTAAAGAGTTTCGATTAAAACATGATTACTATAAGCTAATTTTATTTTGTTGACAAGATCTAACAATTCTAAACATATTTTATGTTATAGATATATTGTTTAATATAATTCCAGATGTTGAGGTCATTATGGCGTAGTGACACAGATTAAGTTATGGATTCGATTCCTACTTGAGGGAATGAATTAATTTAATTTATTTGGAGATAAAGCAACGCTGAGTTCCATAATTTAAAATGCAACATCTTGAAAATTGGGTGGCTCATGGAGAATGGACTGTTTTAACACTACTCCTAGCTTTCTTACGCTTACGTGAAGCTATACTAAAAAATATATATGTACATATATGTATAAATATTAACATAGTGATTACCCATAAATTTTATTAATTTTAGATTTTTCTTCACCAATATTTTTTAACAACCAACAACCCTCCCTCTGCCACCTCACAAAGAATATTTAACCAATATTTTCCCTACAAAACGTGTAATAATTATCACTCCACCCATTTTTCTCTCCACAATTGATTAACAGTAATGTACCTTACAAATTGCCAGGCCATATCTCACGGCGACAACGGCCTATCAATATGTTCTAAAGCCGTACAGCCGGCGTAAATTGAGACGCTCGATTTACTGGCACTGCGCCTCAAGACGGTACACGTTGTCTGTCACTGTGGATTAACTGCTACATGCTCGGGACATTAATTGGGGATGGACTGTGTCTCGAGGTAGCCGATTTGAATCTGGGTGTTTTGCGTTATTTATCGCTTGGTTATTGTAAGGCTTTAGAAGGTTATAAATCGATTTTAATGTTATAATATATCAATTTGTATAAATATAATAATTATTATTCTGGCCAAAAATAAAATGCGATAGTCACGTAACATCAGCATCCGCATCCGCATTCGCGGGAGATGTGTGAGTATTATAAAGGAAGCTAAGGTGGCGTAAAAATAATTGTTCAAATTGGTCGTACTTGAATGTCACTCAGAATTTTATACTATCCGTCTAGTCTTTAAATAAAAGAAAAGTGAAAAAAGATTTTTTTAAGCTTTCCGCAATATATATTCTGCAATGTTGCCGAATCCAAAAGGAAAAAAAACCTCTTAACAAACCTCCGATTGCATTATACTAAAATAATATTTAAATAGAAAGTTTATAACATTCAATCTATGAATAATTTGATCGACATTGAACAAATCAGAACACCTATCCAACTGCAAAGCTCAAATAATGAAACACATCTCATAAATCTAACCAACGAAAGCCGCAAATTAACATGAAGCTAGTAACTAGCATTCATACACCCGCCTACCGCAATTGCGCTGCGATAATACCAATTGTAAACCTCGCGATCTCACCTAACTGCTTCTAACCGGTTTTAACCAGTTCCAACCGGATCACGCCGCCAGATACCGGTATAATCCGGCGGAATCCAGTTCGTAAACTTTGCACTGCTGTTACGTTTGCGGTTCGCGCGTTATGCCACTGAACAACAACTAATTTGACGTACCTTTGGGCTGTATAAATATTGATGGTATTGTAATTTGTTGATACGTTAATTAAGGTGAGCCACTCGGTCACTTCAGTCGTTCGAGGGTTCAATTTCCACTCGAGGAAATGAGATATTGCTTGTAACTCAACACTTGCAGCGAACGATCGCAATGAAAGGAATCTAATGTTAAGACACTCCGTTCTCCACGCACTGTCTAATCTTTTGTAGAAGATTGAATTGCGGAACAAAACGCCATATTTTGTTGCCGAGCGACGCAATAAAAACAATTCAGTCTACCGAGGGGCCATCATACCCATAACTGTCATGTGTCACGAAGACCTCACTCATGTAATAACACTTAAAAATTTTACTTCTAATAAAAACCAATAAACACTAGATATTAATAACAACATCCAGTACCTACAAATAATTATTCGAGGCGAAAACCGACTTGGGACTGTAAAAAAAATATCAAACCTACCAACTAATAAGAAATTCCACATGTAAATTTATCGTTATATTTAGATTCGGCGAGGCGTAAACTAGATCGAGTAAAAATAAAAGAGGCTGACAATTACTGTACCCTTTTAGCGAAATGTCAGTGTGGCTCCATAGAATCGCAAATGTCCCAAATGTACTAGTAAAGATTGTAGCGTGTTTAATGCAGCGTGTTAGGTGTTAGCCGCCATGGATCAGTGCACACTTGCATTTGGGTATCTGTTTTATAACTGGTTTGGTGAAATGTTGGATTTGTTTCGTGTGTTATGACCTAGTGAGGGTATGGATCTCTTTTATTTATATAGTAGAAGCTGGGAAAGATGTTCCACATTTTTCGTCAAATTCTGGAGGTATCAATACCTCAAGTGTTGAGTGGTGGAACTCAAAGTCGAACGAATTTGTTTTTCTTAGGAATTTGTATAATAAGAATATCAATATGATGGCCTAAGATTTAGGATGATAGCAATTTGTTTTTTATTTTGTTTTTTTGTTATACCTTTAGTTATTAAAAAATATTAATTTAGTGTAAATGTATAATGCCTGGCTAATTTTCCCTTTTTTTTATTATCGAAATTTTAATTAATTGAATTTTAATTTTCTTGATTTTGTCATCTTGTTTCTGGAAGACGAAATCCACTTCCCTTCCCTTACGATATTTTATATTTTAAGAAAAATATTAAGTAAGTAAAAGTTTTTAATGTTTTATCGGAGAAAGATTTTATCCCGTGTTTTTTGGAAACCGCGAAAAGCGTTTGTAAAAATGTAGAATACAAAAGATATTTCATTTAAATTTTATTTTAACTGACTTTTAAATGTAAACATATATTAAAATAAGACAAGATATCACAAACGCAGAACAATTAAGACAAACCTAAGTCTAGAACTTTATGTAAATGGAGCTAAGCCATCCTGAACCGGTTCACACCGGTTAAAGCAGTTTAAGGCGGTTTGAGCTGGTGCCGGCGTGGGAAGTTTGTTTTGTCACTTGCCGAGATTGCCGTTTAGTGTAATTGAAGAGGTTTCCTTTGATTCGATTGCTCAATATTAGTAAAGGTAATATACTCCACTAGTAGCTATTATTATAGTAAGTATATATATAAACTATTAGACCAGTTATGGCGGAGGGACACAAGCGCGCCACTGTAAAAGCGACAGGTTCTAGGATCGATTCCTACTAGAGGAAATTAAGTATTAGTTATTTTTATTTCTCTTCGCTCTAGTAACGAAGCAAAACGCAGCGTTGTATTCACTTTGTCTACTTTATTGTAAAATAATGACGAAAATAATTATCATCTGTTACGATTGGGTATCGCATAGACAATCTCGGGTCGCAAAGTTAAATTTATCACTGCACTCACAGTCATAACGACAAGTAAAAACGATATTTCTTTGTACACTTGTCTTTTCTATTAAATAAAGGGAAAGTTGACAAAAAGTTTTTATCTTCCATTTTTTCTTTTCGGCTTAGCAAGTTCACTAACTAGAAATTAATTGTAAAGAATCATCAAAAAAATCATAATTACGGTTTGTTAAAGGCTCGGTTTCTTGTCCCACTCTCTTGGCAGGGCAAGTAGAGAGAATTTGGGAACTTAGTGTTAAGAAACTCCGTTACCATTAATCATCACATCCCCACTTTGAATCTGTGTTGAATGGTGAAACTCAAAGTCGCGCTATGCCTCGATACCGAGGATATGAAAGCATAGTTACAGGCTTTTGCACAAAAAAACATCCAGTAGCCTTACAAGAGAGAGAGACAAAGTAATAGAAAAACAATTTCTCCTCCATCCACAATGTACTCGTATGTGACATACAAACAGAAATTCAATATAATGTGTTAATTAATAACGCAGGACACACTTACAAATCGAATCTCGACCATACATTAATCATTGCATTGTTGCCCGTTGACACCGAGTCAGCTTGTATTGTGGATTCGTTGACAGGGTTGGAGCGACAGCCGGTGTATTCTGGGACTGATTTTCGTTTCAGTTACTTTTAATGTTTAATTAATTATTGAATACTAGTTGCCCGCCCGCAGTGGTTAGAGAGCCTGGTCGGTTTCCAGGAGGTGTGGGTTCGAGTCCCGCTACGTTCAATTTTTTATACGTTTTCTAAATAAATATGTTAATATCACAGTCTTTTCTAAATTATGCGCCAAAAAGATCACGATATTAAATGTCAATCGGAAATCAAACCTACACGCACACATGTGACGATGCCGGTCAACTATACTATTGCTAAATTCAGCGGATTATTATTATTCTAAACTAAATATCTAATATCGACGAATACTTAGATAAAGTAAAAACTAACAAAATCCAAATTCCCATATCCAGAATAACCCCGCAAGGCCCAGTAAGTGTAGTGAACAATCACAAATGAACGGCCGCTAGACAAAAGGCCAGTTCCTTTGTATAATGAAGAATGGTCATCCCTCTCTGTTAGTGCTGGGCGGTGGTGGTAAGATTAATTTGGAGAGAAATTTTGTTTAAGGTGACTAGCTAATTGAATGTATTTGAAATTTGGAAGCTAGTGCGTGATATATGTACCTATATGTGGATACGAATTTCATTTTGGTTTTAATATAATTTGTATTGTAATATCTGTAATATAGTGTAAAATCGAGAGTAAACTAGATAGTTGTGGGTTCGATTCCCCACTAGATATAAATTTTTGTTTCCTTGCTCTGGTCTCCATCTCTGGTAACAAGTCCATTTGCATTATCATTCTCACAGACACTTTGCGTTTAGCAAGTTCTGAATTGTCCCATTTTTGAGCAAAAGCTTCTCTCGATTTCCTCCACCTCTACAAACAAATAAAGCAAACAAGATACAAACGAGGCGTTGATAATAATTCATGTAAATATACCAAACTAAACCCGCAGCTTTTTCCATCAAGAAAAAATCGAAGCTACATCCACCTCCCCCCTCACCACTACCACCTTATTACATTACTACAAGCTACCTACAAAGCGTATATACCATTTCAAGCTAATTACTATGAAAAGTGGCGTAATAACGCCGCAGCGAACATAAACATGTCAGCGCTAATTCACTCCCAGGTGCATCGTACGATGCGATACGGCGCGATAGTATGCGATATCATGCTATGTTATAGTTAAGTAACGGTTACGGTTGATATGTATATGTTTTTTTTCAAAATATGTTTTTATCCTTTCTTTTTGAGTTTATGGTATTTCTTCTTTAAATCAATTGTTTTCCTCTGTTGATATTTTAAAAAAATTATCGAAGTATGAAGAAAAATTAAGATATTTTTTTACCTTTATGCTGTATATCGCACATAGTAGGCACAGTAGAACTGAGTGTTACGACACTCCGTTACACACTAGGCACCGCCCAATATTGAAGATTAGGAATTAAATGGCGAAATTCAACGCCGCACTTTGTCTTGTTAGCAGAGAAAGAAAATGAAAATACCCCCGCTACATTCACTCATTCCCCCGAGTAGGAATCGAATTCACAACAGTCACGTTTACAGTGAGACGTTGTGCCCCTGCTGCACGACTGGACTATATACCTACATACTCGTACAACAACACAGTAAAATAGACACGGCAAATTGTAGACTTCAAGTACAAGATTCGATATCCACTTATAGCAAAAACCATAACCATCACGTGCATTGAAAACTTAAGATATATACATAAAGTGTGAAGTCCGATTCAACGGACAAAATTAACTATAAATATGCATATATATATATATATGTAGTTTGTACTAGGTGTAAGTACATAGCAGCAGTTGGTAGTAAATAACACACGTTTTAATTTATTATGAAACTTGCATACAAGATGCACTTGTGGGGACCAAGTTTCGATACAGCCAGACTATAAATTGATAAGGGCTGGCGGACGCTTGATATATTGGTATTAGATGTTAATACTTGGTGCTTGGTGGTTCAATAGACAATGCGAGTTGGCAAAGTAGATGGTGGAAATTAATTTTGTAATTTGTTATTAGTTATCTTAGAATTTAAATGTATTGAGATTTTCGTGTCGTTGTTCTGGTAGTGAGGCAAAGCGTTGAGTTTTGTCACTCAAGACGCAATGTTTTCAGAAATCGAGGGAAAGTGGATAACAGAAGTGTGTTAATGGGAAGGGAGTGTCTTATCACCAGGTTTCCAGGTACCATCTGCCTCACCAAGCATGAAGCTTAAAATATTATTGAGTCATCGTTATGAATTCGATTATACTTTGGGGAAATAATTATTTTCATTCCTTTGTTCTGAAAAGACAAGACGCGGCGATGAGTTCCAACACTCAACATGCAATGTTTAAACACAAAAGTGAATAACAGAGTGTGTTGACATAGGTTTTAAACTTGTTAAAAACTTGTTAATTAATTACCTGGCACAATGACCAACATTGGCCAACACGTTACAAAAGCACCAATATTGGCCCCAAAGTGACACATGTGGCCCATATCTCTAACAGTCTCGTCTAATTCGCGGCTGTGTTCACATCGCTTTATTGTCAGCATAAAATGATAGGTTCTTCCGTCAGACATTCTAGATGTGGCCACCTGGAAATATGACAATTTATATTCATTTAGGCTCATATTTTATGATTAGGCTTTAGTAATTCTTTGTAGGGAATATATTTTTATCTTTTTTAGTACATAGCTGTATTGGAGAAACAGTGTTCCCAAAGTGACTTCTCTTCCCCTGTTTCCGTCAAATTGCAGAATTCCACACCACGCTTTTGCTTCATACTAAGAACTTATAATATTAAATATTTCATTTCCTCGTGTGAGAATCGAATTCACGTCACGCGTCTGTCTGCACAGTCACGCGTTTGTGCCCCTGCACCATGACCACGGCGTCAGATCGAACCATATCCGATTTTAATTATTAGTCATAATAATCCAATTTGTGATTAACGATTAGAATTCATTTTCTCGAGTTAGACTTGAACCCACGACCGTCGCGTTTAAAGGAGCCTTTGCGCATGTGACATAGTATTATCAAAAACAAATATTTAAATCCAAATCTAAAATATCTATTCCAGTAAACCAATATCCAAGTCGATCGAGTTCAGGTGATGCCCGGTAAGCAACGTTAACTGAAGTAATTTGTGGGTGGCGAGGACACCGGCCGGTTGAGCGCTTGATTGTTGCTTGTTCGGTCCACTAATGGGGACGTCTCGTTAATCTTCTCTTGGTACTACTTGTCTTATCGTTATAAAAGAGATTTTTTGTTTCGGAGAATTTTATGTCTAAATATTCTAGTTAGAGACTACTGTTCCAATTCAAGACATTGTGTTGTGAATGGCGGAAGTCAAATGTCGGGCTTTGTCTAAAAGTAAATACTTATTTTTTACATTCTTTCTAAAATGTATGTAATTATAGCTTCTATAGTATATAAATTATTTTTCTTCATGCTGTACTCCGTTTACATATAATAGTAAAGCCAGAAGGACTATTGTGTTAAGACACTCTGTTCCCCAATTTTAGAGTTTTGAGAATGGCAGCAGTCGACGGCTCGTCTTTTTGTTATCATTGCGAGGAAATAAAAATAATTTATTAATATAAATTAAGGAATCGAATCTGCTACCATCCACGTTTGCAGTCAGACGCTGTACCTCTGTGCCAATATAGCCTTAATCGTATATAAACTTTCCCTGCCATAATTCAAATGATGATCCAACTTGATGCGGTTAGTAAATCATCTCTATTACGTACTCTAACATACATTAGGCGCAGGTGTCGTTAATGCGCACACGCAACGTAATGGCCACATGTCAATAATTATATATATGTAGAACTATGTGTATCGGTCTGTGATATAATAGTGGTTTGTATACGTTTAGATACGATTTAAAGTGGTTGGTAGTGTTGGATTTCTGATATTAATAAGCAAAAATTATATTTTTTTATTAATATCTATGCCAAGTTTGAGGCCCGGCCCGTTTGAGTGTAAACACGACAAGTTATGGGTTTGATTCCAACTCGAGGACAAAAATATCTACACTAATATTTAAAGCTGAAGAATTTCTTCAATAAAAGTCATTTTATCAGAAATTACCGATTGGAATCGAAAATTTATTTTCGTGTTGTATATCCTCTTACAGAAGAAGGTATATTACGTTAATTGGAACTGCGGTCAAGAAAGGATATTCTGAAAATTTTACGGGAATAATGGGTTTTCACTATTTATAATCACGAATACAATTGTTACAGGTGCCTACTAGTATGCTTTAATGCACCATTATTAGACGGACCTTCATTAATAATAGTAATAATAAATCGTTATAAAAGCCCTTATTCACATTTTTATACAAGTTATTTGCAATTTTTTTTTGTCTTCAAGTAGCTAAATCATATTTTTTTCCATTTTCTATTCATGGCGATTCTAGACTATAGTTTTGGGATATTAAATTAGATGAACCTTACTTATTATTTAACAATAAATAAAAATGTAAAAACAACATAGAAGTGTAACCTTATTATCATTTAAACATTATTTTCACTATTTAATATTTAACTTTATTAAAAACCTCCGCCATTTTCGACTAATCTGTCACATTGACATAATTAAAAAAAAGCCAAATCAACACACGTTTAATCAAGAAAATGATAAAGTGTTGCCATTTTTTTACGCGAATCAAGGCGAGTAATTTGTCATCACCTGGTCACGTGTCACGTAAAGCCGTGTTCACATCGCATTAACTCCAGATTGTGACGTCAATTTGCGTCGTGTGAAATGCCGCTTATAAAAATGTCCGGTATAGACAGTGGAGGTGAGTGTGGAGACGGCTTTTTCAATTTTTTTATTCACTTTCTATGAAAAATTTTATAGCTTTTTATTTAATAGTATTTAAAAAACAAATTATTTTCCCTTTTAAAATTATCCTTTTTAAATTGATATAATTAAACTTTATGTATATTTGTTTTACCAATAATTAAAAACTTTTGTATGTTAATCTCCAATGTTGCTTGCGGCATTCACTTTAAAAGGTAATGCATTTAATGATAAGAAATTTAGAATCAAGAAAATTATTAATCTAATATTTATATAATTAACACTGGTGAATCTGAATAAATAAATAATTATAAAAAAATAAATGCACCCGTTTATTTTTTAGGGTTTCGTACTTCAAAAGGAAATAATGAAATCCTTATAAGATCATTTTGTTGTCCGTCTGTTAACATATATATTAAAAAAAAGTACAACGTAAAGAATATTATATGTTTTCCATAGAATAGTATCTCCACACATATTTACCTGGTGACCGCTATCAAAAAATCGTAATTGATTTTTTTACGGGCGATGCGTCAAGCGCGAACGCAAATGGCTTACGTCGGCTATATTGAATTAGTGCGTGGACGGCGTCAAGAACGGGAAAACTGTAGAGATGTGGCGACTAAAAGTATTTAATATTTGTTTCCTAAAATGTTACTTTTAATTTATGATTTATTGAATGTTAATTGTACCTGTAACTTGACTTGTCTATCAATTTGTGTGAAAAGATAATAGATTTAAGGAAAAAGATTTTAAAAAAGGAAAGTGTCAGCATATTTTAATTTTAATAGTAAAGAAAATAAATATTAGATGGTGGAACCTTTTTATTATTATTTTGTTTCTGGTGGTAATCCAAGCGTACAGTAAATCTGCTCGAGATAATTTTTATACCTGTATTTTCTCAATATTTAAGAAAAGAATAAAATATAACAACAACTTCCTAATGACAATTTCCTTCAAATACAATTTATTATCAATTTTTAACAAACTACAAAAAGGAGGACGTTCTCCATACTGTTGGTATATTTTATAAATAATTAGTAGTGAAAATGAGCAACGATAATGAGATCTTTAAATACTTGCTTGATAAGAATCAATTCTAAAAGTAATGTTCTTGTAATGTAGATATACTTATATTTGTGTTATAATAAATGTATTGTTTAGTTCTCAACGTTTATTATATAAAAATACACAAAAATGGATTTTGTGTATTTATTTTTTAATTTCGAAATTATTTTTTCAAAAAGTAGTACTAACATTGATAATGTAAATTAAAGATAAATTTTATGTTAAAGACTGGGATGTAAAACAAATAAACATTTTAACATAAAAAAAGAAAAATGCCAAAAAAGCTATTTTTCCACTTCCTATTTCCCTTATCCTAGCGCTGTTCACTCATAAAATTAATTAAAAAACACTTCACTCGGTGATTTCGCCCAAATTGATTGAGAGCGGGCCCGCGGGCGGACGTGGACGTCACTAATGGAGCGATACTGTGTTTTGTTTAAGAAAACTTTTTCCAAAAGACTTTTAGATTTGGACAATTTATTGCTGTAAGAATCGTGGCGCAGCGACTTAGCGACAGATTGTAAGCGAGACGAGTGTGGGTTCGATCAGAGCTAGCTCCAGAGCTAGGATACGAAATTAATTTGAGTGGTAATTGTTACCAGAACAAGACGAAGCGTGGGGTTGAGCTACGTTGCGGAAACTGGGGAACGGAGTGTTAAATACGAGTATATCACTAGGTTCCCTCTAGACATCCTGCTACATGCGGGATACAGCGTGAAAGTAAAAAAAATAAAGGGAGTTACATCCATTTGATTATCCCGTCACTCACTGACCTGCTATAACTTGTTCAGGGCAGTCACTGTCCGCAACCACAATTTAGGCACCTAATTAAACACTAGATTCATACTGAAACCGTTTGTTAACGTGAGTTGATAGAATTTGGGTGTTAGTGCAGATTAGATTTTACATTTTCCTATTCGTACTGGTACAGTCGTTAAAACTGGAAAGTGGGGGATCGACAAAAAAAGTTTTTCACAATTTTAAAATATGCTGTATGTTTTTACATGCCATTAATAAGACATAAATATTCAATTAAATCTTTTAGGATTGAATAATTCTTCATTGTCATACCTTGCCGGTGATTTTGTATAGCTACAAAATCATCAACATTCGCCTAAATCCATTCATACTATAAAATGCAAAATGCCACNTCTAGACATCCTGCTAAATGCGGGATATAGCGTGAAGCTAAAAAAATAAAGGGACATGCATTTCGATTATCCCGTCACTCACTGACTGACCTGCTATAACTTGTTCAGGGCAGTCGCTGTCCGCAACCACAATTTAGGCACCTAATTAAACACTAGATTATACTGAAACCGTTTGTTAACGTGAGTTGATAGAATTTGGGTGTTAGTGCAGATTAGATTTTACATTTTCCTATTCGTACTGGTACAGTCGTTAAAACTGGAAAGTGGGGGATCGACAAAAAAAGTTTTTCACAATTTTAAAATATGCTGTATGTTTTTACATGCCATTAATAAGACATAAATATTCAATTAAATCTTTTAGGATTGAATAATTCTTCATTGTCATACCTTGCCGGTGATTTTGTATAGCTACAAAATCATCAACATTCGCCTAAATCCATTCATACTATAAAATGCAAAATGCCACTTAACATGCAATATCTTGAAAACTGAGAGGAAAATGAGAAATGTATTGTCATCATATTATGCTCCAGTACACACGTAAAATCTAAAATAAAAACAAGACCATCCTGCACATCTTTCTCCATATTGACTACAAGGTAAGCTAAAGTTACAAGGTATACCTACTATACCTACGAATAAAGTATAATGTTTCGTTCTTATCCCATAACGTAACTAAATTAACTGGATCTGCCTTCACTCGCGCTATTGTGCCGGCCTCATAAATTGACAAACTGCCCAACTCTCAGAACAAGAGGAATAAGTTTCTGCTTACGGTCAGTGCGCGGGTTATTGAAAACACACGGGCGTGTTGTTGTTTTTGACACGCAGCAATTATATTTTTGAGCAATAAGCTAACATAAACCGTGTTTCGTCATAACGGCTGATTTTATTAAAGAATTACTAAGTTTCGTTTACTACTAGCTAGTGTTTTGAGAAGCTCCTAAATAAACTATTAGAGTGTTTCTTGCAATAAAAAATATGTAACTTCGTTTTTTAATTAAAATAAAAGCGTAAGGCGGTAAATTACATTATTCAAGATAAGAAACTAGTAAGTAGTCCTCCTAGGCCACTAGCGTTACCTTATACGGTGACGTCACGTTACAGGGCGAATAGCTCAAAGTAGTGGTGGCAAAAATTGACAAAATATAAATGACATTAAATGCCCTTTAGGATGCCCCAATATTATAATGACAGAGAAAAATAAAAAAAACAAATGCATAAAAAATTAATACTGTTTTACTGTTAAGCTATCGAATTGTTCTTACCATTCACACATAATTTTGACGATAGTAGTAGCTCTTGGCGCACCGTTTTATTATTAACGTGAAGATTATGAATTCGATCCTCAGACAAGGAAAGGAATTTTCATTTTTTCACAATGTTACCAAGACAAAGCACAATGTTGGTTTCCACCACTCAATACACATATCTTTCATTTACCCTACTAACTCAACCACAGCACCAAACGCGGCTCCCCCGTCCCAAACACCCACCAATACATTCCTCCCCATAGGTCCACAGGCGCTGGCCATGATTTAGCGCGCAACTTGCACTGTGGACGAACGTACCGCGCTTTGCCTAATGAACCATGAATTTCTATTAGTTGCATTCAGGTAATTAAGTAATAGGTGTATTTGTCTTGTTTATGCGCGAGCAAGTATTTAACTGTTATTGATATTTGGATTGGGATGCTGTGTTAGATGTCTTAGGTTTGAATTTGTATATTAGTTTCTTATTGTAGTAGAATAATTATTGATCGTAGTTAATATAAGCCGTCGTGACAAAGAGGTATAAAGTTTGACTATAACGCGACGGTTGTGTATTCGTTTTCTTCGTGTTGTTACTCGAGAAAATGAATTACTTTCATTTTCTGGTTCTGGTAACGCGGCGTTACGTTCCACAATTCAACTGGGGATAAAAGTTGGAAATGGAGAGTGATAACACTAATGCTTGCTTGCTAGTTCAGCCGTTCTATAATGCTTTATTTGCAATACAGTCTGAAGCTTTGGCACGATATAAGATCTTACAAGTTATACTTTACTTGTTTGAAAAGTACAAAGTACAAAAAACATCACAAACTTATGTTTGTAGTTAATTTTATACAAAATAAGTAAAAACTTAAGTTTATAAGGTAATTCCCGTAAACCTACAAATACCTACCTACTAAATTGGTCATTTCGGTGGCGTATCCAGCTCAAGCTTGGCCGGATTTTTCTTAAATATACTTAAGTAAACATTCGTTTAATGCAAGCGGGCGTAGCCGCGCAGGGGCCGCTAGTATTTAATATTTCCATTTCTTTGCTCTGGGAACTTCACTTACTTGATACTTTGATTAAGACAAAGAAATGTGTTGAGTTAGAATATTGTATTCATACAATATTCTAACTCAACACATTTCTTACGTTTACGTAACATATAAAAAGTAATTGATTTGATATTTACTACAAAAAAATAAAAATTGTACTTTTGAAGAAATAAGGTACTGCGATATAACAATTATCATGTAAAAAGATTATAGAAGATATATTTACATATATAATTTGATATAATTCAGATAAAATTATATTATTACATAATGACTTTTAAGTTGAATTTTGACTAACTATTTATTTTAAAATGGATTATGTCCATTTTACTCTTGACCTAGTTAAGCCTAAATAATCAAAAACAAGAAACATTTGTATATTTTAAAATATTTTGTTTGGCTTTTATCGTAATAGATTTTATTTATTTCTAAATAACTTTTGTTTGTGAATATATTATATCATATATAGTAAATCCTTGTACAGAGTGATAAGTTTCATACTTATTTAAACAATAAAGAGATAAATAAGACAACATGTTGTTTAAACTATTTTATTTAATAATTTCAAAATGAATTTATTACTCAAATAAGCCTAGTACATTATGTACTTACAATAAAATTAACTTATACATTATTTAGGAACATTATCATTATAAAAAGAAAAATAATAATTTAATTACCTATACTACAATACCTACCCACATTTTATTCACTGACTACACTCAAAAGCACGATTTTTCCAAAAATCAGCCAAATCTTTGAACTTCTCACAACACTCTTTTCTCCTTCTCGGACTACAACGATTAGCTGGATTGTTCAACGCGTTACTAAATTTTCTAACCAATGTTGTCACTGAGTCCAAGGTAGTTTTGTCCACACCTTCAATTCCAGACACATCGAATTGTTCGAAAGCTTCATCTATATGCCGTTCTATTTCACTGTAATTTGTCATTTCCCTGGTATCGTCGAAGGAAAGATCCGTTGCTGATATACTGCACTGGACCACATCTGGAATTTTCTTCTTAATAGTGCTTGTACAAAGCTGCTCGATAGATTTAAATATATCGTCTATTTTGTCACAAATTTCTTCGATGGAAGCGGCCGACGTTATCTGGCCGTTGACAAAATAAAAGTGTTTTGAAGATTCCTTACTTGGATCTTCTCTTAAATGGCTGATGAAATCGTTATACTCCAGAGCAGAAACTGTTGATTTCTTCGATAACTGCCTTCCAATCTTTCTTCTGACTTTCTTGAAAAGAAATGACGAATCAAACGTGGGTGATTTTAAATTTAAAGAACTAAAAACTGGTTTCATTCTTGGTGTGTCATCTTCAGCATCGACTTCCAAATCTATCGGTATTCCCCATTGTTCTTCCAATTTCTTCCATTGCTCGTTTTCTGATAAAATGTCATCGATATCTATGATTGCGGACATTTTTGCAGTGTACTCGCGGATGGTGTGATTTAAACTGTTTGTGACGTTTGTCCCGTCCTATTATATATTCTAATATATCTATCTCTTTCCTAACTTGTTTATTCAAAGACGTGATCTATATAGTGTATTTGTTATAATTCAATAGGTGATTATTGCGGCTTTAATGATTTAAATTATTGAAAATAGCGTTAATCACTTTGTTTATTTGTGTATTTAACTTTTATAATAAAAGCTTAAGCGTAAGTAATTAAATATTTCGAGAATTTCATATGGACACATAAACAATGTTTGTTGAGTTTTTGTGTAGATAAATAATTATAAATATTTATATGTGTGGATATTTTGTTACTAGTAGTAAAGTGAAAATATTTTCGCAATTTTAATCAAATATATAGTATTTATGTTATTTTCATTAAATATACAAGAATATTTTAACTTTACTACTAGTAACAAAATTGTATGGTTATTTTTTTCCTTTTGGAACTATACAAACTGATAAAATGTCTAATAGAATCTAGTATCTAATGTGTAATTCAATTAAAAAAAATATTATAATAATCATACTCCTTAACTTCCTTAAAAAGAATACTTATTTTTAGTGAATGTTCATTCCCTCGAGTTGCAATCGAACTCACAACCACTGTCTTAGGCGTCGGACACCACTGCGCCACAAGTGTCTCTAAGATAATAGTAAAATGATATAAAGTAACGATAATGTTTATTATTCCAAGTATAGAATAGAATGAAGCGATATATAACGCTTGCTTAGCGGAGGTGGCTGCGTAATTAAATCAGTATTTCATTGTAACGACCAACAAATACTATCATAAATTTGTTTTAAACTAAACACGTTGCTCTGATTGTTATGTTCAATTGTATGGTGCTTATTATGAATGTGATGTGGGGATGGGATTTTAACTTGATTTTAACGTTTTGAGGGTCGTTTTTTATTTTATTTTCTGTATGTTCTGAGGCCAGTTGTGAAGCAGGGGGAGGAGGGCTTAATGAGAATGGAGTATCTTAACACTAGGTTCTTACATATTTATTCTAACTTTAAGTTATGGATAACACAGTTTTTAAACGGTTTTTTTTACATTTTTAAACATTTATTTATTTAGATCCATCAATGGTAATGGTAACAGTTTTCTTAATTCTATATTCTTATAGCTAAATGCATTACCTTTTATAACAGATGTATAAGAAAAAAGCAAACAAATAAGTCACTAAATCTATATATATAAAAGGACTTGTCCTCACTGACTGAGGTAAGACGCACGCACAGCCGTAACCGCTGTGCGTAGAAACGTGAAATTTGGACANTTCAATTAAAAAAAATATTATAATAATCATACTCCTTAACTTCCTTAAAAAGAATACTTATTTTTAGTGAATGTTCATTCCCTCGAGTTGCAATCGAACTCACAACCACTGTCTTAGGCGTCGGACACCACTGCGCCACAAGTGTCTCTAAGATAATAGTAAAATGATATAAAGTAACGATAATGTTTATTATTCCAAGTATAGAATAGAATGAAGCGATATATAACGCTTGCTTAGCGGAGGTGGCTGCGTAATTAAATCAGTATTTCATTGTAACGACCAACAAATACTATCATAAATTTGTTTTAAACTAAACACGTTGCTCTGATTGTTATGTTCAATTGTATGGTGCTTATTATGAATGTGATGTGGGGATGGGATTTTAAGTTGATTTTAACGTTTTGAGGGTCGTTTTTTTATTTTATTTTCTGTATATGTTCTGAGGCCAGTTGTGAAGCAGGGACACAAGCGTGCGACTGGTTGTGGGTGTGGTACTAATCCGAGGAACGAAATATTTCATATTTCCATTTTTCCGCTTTGGTAACGAGGTAAAGCGCGGCGTTGTGTTCCGTCACTTAAGACACACTGCCTCCAATTCGGCGGAAAGTGGGGAACTGTAATTACTTAATGAGAATGGAGTGTCTTAACATTAGGTTCTTACTTATTTTTTTATTCTTACTTTAAGTTATGGATAACACTGTTTTTACATTTTTAAACATTTATTTATTTATTTATTTATTTAGATCCATCAATGGTAATTATATTGAACAAAAATCATTCACTAATTAATTTAATTCTATATTCTTATAGCTAAATGCATTACCTTTTATAACAGATGTATAAGAAAAAAGCAAACAAATAATTCACTAAATATAATATAAAGACTGAAAATTAAACATATACACATATAAACATACATAGACATAGACTACATATTTCGATTAAAATTTCAGAATTTTTAAAATCACACTTGTTTTCAAGCCAACGCGATCCATCTTAACACAAGAAGCAACCGACCAAATCTAGTAACTAGCAACAAAATGGTCCAAGAAAGGAATATATCATCAGTTCCTCTTAAACAAACCTAGAATGAGATCAACAATCCGTAACGCAATAAACCAATAAAACAGAAGTATAAATAAAAATAACTGCCTTATATAAATAAGGCAAGTTCCAGTATTCTGGGGGTGGGGGGTTGGAAGTATATCACTGGCTCAGGGCGTCTTGTCATGTTCCTGAGTTATGGCGTCACAGAACATAAAATGTACAAAAACTGTTGTTACACGAACAGTTTTGTCCCATATTAAGAGTGAGCGTAAACAGAACTCGGGATTTGATACGAGAGGAAGTATGGAGTCGATAGTTATTTGTTTTCTTTTTTTTTAGGTTCACGTTGTATGCCTCGTATCAGGGTGGGGAAAGGGAAACTAGTGTTATGACACTTCGTTCTCCACTTTTCGCCTAATTTTCAAGCATGTTCTGTACCGAAACTCAATGATGGACTTAGAATGGTTTATATTTTCAAAGTCGAATTTCTTAAAAACTTGATCCTTTATTGTTTTATTAAAAAAATCAAACAATTTTGATAATTTACACATTTCGCTGTTTAAAAAAAAATGTCAATGTATTGCGGCGTTAAATTCCGACATTCTACACGCAATGCTTCGAGAATTCTGTGGAAAGTAGGTAACAAAAATATCTTAATTAATTGTAAACAGTAAATAATTTTGTAAATTATTACTTTTTTTCCAAGACTTCAAACCCAGCAACGTTCAAATTTTATTTAAATACGTTTTCTTTAAAGAAGTATTTTTCTTTTCTTACAAGTCTCGAATGACACTTTAAAATTTTAAAAATATATAATCTTCTCCATGTATGTCCTTTAGTAAAAGCTCCCCCTTTAACAATTTATGCATTTCCGGAGATATCGTCCACTTTTGTTGTCCGAAACATGAAACGTATATTGTAAGGGTGAGTCAAAATTATTCGTTTTTTTATGATAACCTGAAATGACACTGACATAGATATTAATAAAGCTTTAAAATTTTAAGTATTTCATTTACTTTATAAAATTATGTCCAATAAATTAATAGTCTCATAATATGGGGTAGCCAATTTTTTCCATGGGACCCAATGCTGCATTTTCAATATATATCCAAACTTAAACCGAATTTGTAGCGTAGCTGTAGGCCGATTGACATGGAATCTAATAGTTTTTTATTTATTTATTAAATTATCAGGATTTTTTTTAGAATCATTAATTAAATAAAGCAAGTTACACAAAAATAGGGCATCTATACACTTTTTCTCAAAATATACCTCATATATACATATATATGAAGCAAACCAATATTAATAAGACGACCAAAGCACGGCAGTCTCCATATCACTCGCTGAGCAACACCAACCAAGCGAAGTTCGCGGCGTAATACGTTATTTTTATTGTTTTTTTTCTCTTGTTATTATCATCCTGTCCCCCGGATTACTCTATGTGATACACGGCCGGCGCTGGATGCGTTTAATTGCCACGGACGCTTTACACTCGACTATAAATAATAAGATTAAGGTACTAGATTTGTATGTTTATGAAAGGGCATAAGTTTACCCTAGTTTATGTTGTACAGTTTCTTTTTGCGTGATTTACTTTCGGCCCCCCCAAATGTGAAATGGGTTTTTGTTTTTTCTTCTTAATATTATGATTTAATGGTAAGTTTAGTTGTGTTATGAAATTTGGGTATGGTTTATTGGTTTTTTTTGGTGAGGAATGCTGAGTGGGGAATGGGTTAAAATGTGAAGTTACTCAGTAACGATAAATGATAAACTGGAAGTAGCTCATTGAAACATCTTTGACATTTGGATTAAATTAAAAATCCAAAAATATGTCTCTTTTTAATGTATACTAGACAAAACCATCTATAAAAATAAATTTCTCAACAAATGCAAATAAAATTTATTGTGGAAGAAACAAATTAAAACAGAGTAAAATGTCCTAATAATTGTGTCTCTTGGTTTCTTTCTTTTTGTTATTTAGTATATGTTTGACATGTTTGTGAATGTGCATATTTACTTA
The DNA here is from genome assembly GCA_036379175.1 of Heliconius cydno galanthus. Classification (NCBI taxonomy): domain Eukaryota; kingdom Metazoa; phylum Arthropoda; class Insecta; order Lepidoptera; family Nymphalidae; genus Heliconius; species Heliconius cydno. The sequence goes on from JAKRZM010000984.1 coordinate 372,999, forward strand.
TGTTTCGGTCTTTGTCATCGTAGCTCCCAAATAGTGAACCGATTTTTATTAGTTTTTTTGAAAGGTAACCAGCCTAATTAAATTTAAAGTGGCTAAGGCTCTGTTTCAGTGTTTGGCACAGTCACAACACTTTTTAGAATTTGTCTCTAACCCTTAAAGTAAAGTAGTTATGGAGGAACGATTATATTTAGATATATAGAAGATATCTACCCTGCTACGTGCGACAAAAAGTTAAGCTGCGAAATACAAACATTTTGTGTAACCCTTATCTACCACCAGACCCACCACCACCACATACAACGAATATTTAATAAATTCCCAAAATCCCACTAAAACCAAGTGCAATGTATTGATTGTTATTATTTCACGTCATTAAATCAAAATAATGCTATACGGCCGCTCATTACCGTCCCGCCATTATCGTCCCGCTGCGAATATAATCAGTTGTTTTGTTGTTAACATTTGATTTATGCCTCTCAGTACGCCAGTTTTTGATCGGTCTAGTTTTATGGCTTAGCCGTAGATTGTGATAGCGTAAGTTATGTCCGCTAGGGCTTTAATGGCAGTTAATTAGGTTTTTGGTCTGTTTTTGATTGGAAATTGTACTGTGGGGATGTTGTGGATTCAAATTTGGTTTAGGGCATCTTGATATTCTACAATATATTCTTGAATACATTTATATTAATTAAAAATTGAAATAATCACGTGATTAATTAAATTAGAAAAAAGTAAAATTATACATATTTCATAGTAATGAATTAAGTGTAACAAAGAAAGATAGTAATGAAAGTTAGTAATGAATTTTGTGGAATAAAGAAAGATAGATAATCTATTCCCCATTGATTGTCCAAACAAATTCAAATTATCAGACGAAACTACCATACATACGAATTATCACACAATATACAAATTATCGCTTACCACATGGTGTCTATTAGACCCCACGCCCCATAAAATAAGATCAAATCTCAAATTCCGGTGACAAAGCCGTTCATATTCAAAATGAACGTAATGTATAAAGCTTTCATAGCATCGTATCGCGGCGATACGAGGCGATTTATTTGCAGTTTAGTGCCGTATGCAGTTTGAGCGGTTAATTGCCGGCCAAATTGTCATGGTTACGTGATTTTGTTGATTTGTATTGATGTGCGTTTTAGAATTTTGTTTCTGTGGCGGAGTGAACAGTACTCGTATGTAGATATTTGTTGTTTGTAGAAGAATAATAAATCGTTAATACGTCGTTAGTCATTAAAAGTCAAATGAATATATTTTTTTTAAGTTCACGCTGCTTCTTTCATATAGCAGCAACAGAGAGGTAGCAACAGAGAAAAAACATTACCCAAATGAGTTATATAAAACATTTTTTTGATAATGAAAACGTATTACTTAATTAGTTAAATCGCTAAAGACTAGGCCCTCTGTTTACCCTGCTATACGCAAGATAATGTATGAAGCTATTTTTCTAGCTTCACACTGTATCTCGCAAATAGCCGTGCATAAGCAGAGGGAACCTAGAAAAATAGTGACACTCTGTTCCTATTTCGTTTCCCATTTCCCGCCGAATTCTGGTTCTTTTTCCCTTGTTACCAGAGCAGAAAAATTAAATTATTAAATAATTCATTTCCTTGGGCTGGATTCGAACCCACAACTTGTCGGGTTTAGTGGCACGCTTATGCTCTAGCGCCACGACTAGCATCGTAGCGCTAGGTCAATTTTTTTTATTTCAATCTATTTAAGCCCAAAACATGAAACAACTTCAAAATATAACAAAAGCGTAAAACATAATTACTTGGCGTGCAACATGAATCACCGGCAACGTCCTATACATGATTATCCTAAATCATATTTAGTAGAGTCATTACCATTCAGTACTATGATAAATAATCACGAGCAAATTCTAATTTAACCTTCTATTTTATAATGGCCATTTATTATATGGCCGCAGAATAGCTTGTCGAATTTTCCCAATCGATAGTTATAGGGTTAGTGATGCGTCCAAATTTTATGTAGATGCAGCATGGTGATGGTTTGATGATGTCGTGGATTCGATTATTGACTGTTGTGTTGTTAGGTCATTTAAAGTCGTGGTTTGATTATTGGCAGTAGTATAGTATTTTATACCGTAATATTATAAAGCCGAAGAGTTTGTTTAGTTAGACGCGCTGATCCGAGGAACTGCGGTCCATATTGCCATTAACCATGAACCTAATATCCTTGATCCTTCCAAGGTAAAGAAAAACCAATTTTTAAGCATGTTTCTCCTACTTTCTTTTTTAAACTAACATATAATTTTAATGTATTCAACAAATGTAACACAAAGCTGCAAGCTGCAGTTCAGGCGTGTACCCTGGGTGCTAAATCCAACGTACACGCGTGCAATAGGTGCGCCAGATATTGCCAATAGAGGCCAGATTTAAGATGGCCGACGTCGACTTGCCTTGTTTTAATTGGCCAGTTTTGCTGGGATTGTATAGAGTTGGTGGTATATTATAGGTGTTTTAATTACTATTTTTCAATAAATAAAATTATAATTAAGGGTGTTATAAGCTTGGTGTTCTGCTTGTGGCGTTGTAGCTCCTAAAAAAATGATCCTATTATTAGAGTGGTAGCTTTACCATAACATGAAGGCTAGAGTGTATATGGGTGAAGACATAAATGTCGCTCTGTCAAATATTACACATTTTAAAAATGTAAAATGTTTTGAATGTAAAAAAAAAACATTTATAAATATCTTTATTGACGGTAATATCGGGTTATCGTTTGTAATAGTAGTAACAGAGTAGGCAGAGGGCTCCTAGCCTTTAGATACTCCGTTCCTATTTTCGAGACATTGCATGTTGAGTGACGGAACTCAACGCTGCGCCTTGTCTTGTTATGAGAGATAATTCATTCTATTGAGTGAGAATTAAATCCACAATCTACACGTTTACATTCAGAAGTGCTACTGCCCTTCGAAGGTTTCAATTGTGCATAATATTTAAATGTACTTTAAATAGCTTTACTTTTTTTAAAGTGTACGCTATATGCTACACATACCGAGGTAGAGCAGACGTAACCTGGATTCCTAGTCTTATGACAATTCGTTCCCATTAAGACACTTTCGTTCATTGCGTATTGAGTAATAGAAATCGACGCTGCGCTTAAAATATTAAATATTTCCTTTCCTCGAAATCGAACGTACAGCCGTCGTGTTTTGGCCTTTTTTGGCTGTACCACGATGGCATCAAATAACCTTACAAAATATAATCAATTCTGCAAAAAATAATACAAAACAAAAATAAACTTTTTGAGCAAGGCTGTATAATTTGAAAACTACAAGTTTTTTTGTTGAAGTAAAAGAAAAAAATCCAGTTTTAAATATACATGCCATATAAGAAAAGTCAAGACAATACCCTAAACTAAGAGAGGGAACATTTTTACCAAAATTTTGTGTAATTTGCCTCTTATTGTTCTGTTTAACCATTGTTATGTATAACTTATTAGAGGAAGTAACGGTTAATTAAAAAGATATTACTTTTTTTCGTTCTGAGAAGCACTACTTGAGAAATTTTAATGTTAATATTACTATCTTTTTCTTATTTTTTTTTGTTTTCGTCTTTCGTGTTTGAAGGAGAACCTACTCCAGATTTCGGCGGAAAATGGGAAACGGAGTGGCGGAAAATGGGGAACACTAGGTTCCCTCGGTGTGTGCGGGATACAGCGTGAAGCTGATTATTTGATTTAATAGTAATAATTTCCCAGCTCAATACAATTCCCCGTCAAACCGCACGGGCCCGAGCTGCAGGGCAGCGCGTGTGGACAACCGTCCGTATTGCGACGCAGTTTATTGCGCCGATATCGTTTGACAATCGCCGGACAAACCGCCCTTGTGAGTTTTGTGTGTTTCAACAAAACACAAAACTACAACTGAAATATAGGAGGGAGTTGGTGGGAGAATGAGGTTTTCACTTATTTTTTTATTTCTTTTTTTGTTTCACAGTTTATTCTTAGCATTACAGCCAGGGGGACGGACCGCCAAATGCTGCGGTATTTGTATACCTACCCACCTCAAGCACCTCGTCCACTGTCATCAACTTCTTCACATTATTATATCCTTTATTGTACTGACTTATCAAATGTCAACCAAGGTCTCACCATGTCTCTCTTACTACTCACTCTTGCTTGGGTAATTTTTTTTCCCGTACTTTTTTTATTTGTTTCGACTTGCTTAAACTACCTTCAAATTAAAATTACTTAATAGTGATTGTTATGAACCAGCACAGAAGTGAAAATGTTAAGAAATAAATATTTGTAATAAATCGTAATTTTATAACAAAATATTGATATTTTGGGGCGTGGTGGTTACGAAGCGCAGCGATATTGGGTGAAAAATGTGGAACAGAGTGTTTTCACACTAGGTTACCACCTAATCAAGAAAAGCGTGAAACAATTTTTTACAAAATACAATACAAAATCAACCAATATATTTATTTAAACTATAATCATATATACATAAATATATTGATTTGTCCGTCCATCTACCTGCAATAACATGAAAGCCATATTAATGACATTATCAAAAAGCCATAGTTCCGCTCGTTAGCCGCTGCATTGCGAATTAAAATTGCTCGCGATCCAACTGTAACGATAATTATCTGTAATTAGAATAAACGGGCAGAGACGGGTCGCTTGTATTGTATTGTGTTTTTCTATTAATTAGTACTAAATGAGGGTATGAGCGTATTGTAATTAGTTTATTTATGTTATTGTTTTTAAATTAAAATAACAATAAAAACAGTGGGGTCATCGTAGCGGAGCGGCATCTTACTTACCAAGAAGATGAAGCACGGCGTTAAGTTACGTTCAACATGCAACATTTCGGAAATTGTTTGGCGCGTGGGGAACGGTGTGATATGGGTGTTGTAATATAATTTGTGTAGCTATTATTAGCTCCTAACATACAACAAGCAATGTCTGGTAGACAGAGGGAACCTAGTGTCACAACACTCAATACTCCACTTTCTGTACCCCACGTAGGGGACAATTGTCCCCTACGCCACGGTGCCGGTGCGGTGGTCTTCGTATGATTATGTAGATTCGTATTAAAATAACATTCGTATTGGAGGAACTCTTTAGGTAATATGAATATTTTGTATACGTCAAAAACTGTCAGATGATTCTATCATAACGTAACACAGTGTTCGTTTGACACCATGTCCATAGGAAAATGTGTCTGATTTTGCATACTAAATGTCTGTTGCATTTTCAACTCTATTGCTGTTGAAATAAGATATCAAATGAAATAAAAGTCATCATAACATCCCGTGACAAAGTATTCGTACAGTGTAGAATAAAAATTGAAATTTCAAACGTATTCCTTCGGTTTAAGAGTTTTTACTGTGAAAAGACACATGCAAAGTTAATTATCACAAAATCAAGCGAAATTTGACTTTATTGCGCGGTAATAAGGTGTTGTATGAAGCTTTAACAAAAGTACAGGCGTTATCTCGACGGTTGTCACTCAGGTGTTTTTTCAAAATCTGTCCCGCCCGGGGACGTTTGAAGATTAACTTTTACGTATAGCTTTCGATATTTAACTTTAGGTAAACAATGATAACAGATTTTTTTATAGTGTGTTGCAGAATAAATATTGACAAAATTCAATTTTTCATAATTAAGAACATTTTTATAATATTAGCTATGACGTAAAAAAACTGGGTGAAAGATGATTTTGTTTTAAATTTTGAAAGTTATATATTTATACATTTCCAGTACATGATATTTATATATTTTAAATAAATATAATACTTAATATTCATTATGCAATGATAACGTTTTTTTTTCAAATTGAATGTCCACATCAAATTCTACGTAACAGAAAGAAATCGTCACTGCATTGCGAACCGCAAGAAAAACAAAGAACATTATTATCCAATTCTTTTACATATCTATTCCCAAAAAATAAAAGTTGAAAATACATTCGCAAAACAGCAACGCGATACTAAAGCCATCACATTAAAACAACTTTACTGTCCAACGATTTCCGAATCGCCGCCATACTGCTGTACGCCATTTTATCACCACACTAGGTTATATACGGCGGAATTAAAAATACATAAACATGTGACGTTTTACGATAATTACGCCGTACACTTTACATTGGTTGGTTTATAATGCGATACGGTAGCCATTTTATTTTTGGGCATAAAATACTAACCTCATTAAAGTTTTTATTGACAATGTATTCGATAAATTTGTGTGGATTTTATATTTAAAGTGAATAATAATTGAATTGGAGTTTCGCGTTTAAATTTAACGGCTGGATTTATTTTGTGTAATGCTAGTGAAATGGAAATTACTAACATTGTAATTTATGAAGCATGAAAGCCAAGATTGCTCTCAAGACCAATCTCAGAGTTTAGAGTGGTTTATAAATGTGGGCTTTAGAGCTGTAGGTAACTCTTACAATAGTACAGCGTGTTACATAGAAATGCGAAAGCTTGAAGTCCTACACAAAAAGAGTTTTTCTATTCAAACCAGAAGTTTTTGACTTTAGCGGTATTAGTATAGATATAGACAATATTTCTTATTGATTAATTCACTAGACACGTTCAGGTAACAACACAAAGAATGACGTTGTATATCGCCATTCAACAAAAAAAGCAGCAAAAAATATATAAAAATAAAAAATAATAATTAAAAACATGACGAATCTATACAAAATATGTGATACCAGTAACCAGCCAAGCCAAGTGGCCATTACCGCGCGCACCCGCGGTCGGGAGGCAGTGCTCTCGTAAAACTCATATATAACAATGTTTATCCGATTTGTCTGTCCATTTACCGTAATTAGCTAAACATAACGACTCACTTATTTAATTTAACGAGCGACAACAGGACATACAAAATTATTTATTATATATATATTTGTTTGAGGCCGCCGTGGCGTATTGGCGCAAGCATGTGAGTATAAACGCGACGATCGTGGGTTCGACTCGGGGGAATATATTATTGCCTATTATTATTTTTTCATTTGTTTTCTCTAGTAACAAGATAAAGCACAGTGTTAAGTTCGACTACTCAACACTCGGATGTGACGGAAAGTGGAGAACGGAGTGTCTTACAATAACTTATTCCTCGAGTGCAATCAAACCTAAAACCATTGTGTATACAAACAGATGCTGTGATATACATAATGTTTTGTTGATTTTCAAGATATCTTAATTTTTAATTTTTACTAAAATCGACGTAGGCACTAGCATCGTAGATCGAGGAAATTAATTTAAACAGATTCAAACCTACATCTCACGTGAATAAAACTAGAAGATTATTTTAAACTATATGAAAAATGAATCAGAAATTAATTTATGACATGCCACCTAATGAACAAACCCTGTGTGCACAACACTAGGTGAACATTAAATAATTATATTATATTGTAAAATCCACAAATAGTGTTTAAGGGATATATTGTAATTGACAAATAAACATTCAGTAATTATTGTCGGTAATAATAATTATTGTTTGTATTAGCGGACTATTTGTAAGCTACCATTTAAATTTCATTTGACTAAAACTAAATTAATGGTTTAGATTGTTTCGAAAATGATTATGGGATTTGGTGGAAATGACGTTTTTAAGTATTTCAACTGGAGTGTCCTGGGTTTGAATCTTGTTCAGAGATTTTTTTATAACACTACGCTGTATCCCGTATGGTAGGCAGAAGGAACCTAATAGTGATAAAACACTCAGTTGACCACATCCCCGCCCAGTTTTCATGACATTGACATTGTTTGTCAATATTGAGACTGTATATAATTAAGGTATTGGTTGTTTTCTTCGCCTATTACGTTTCTTAAGTTGGTATTAGACTGCAGTTTACGTATGTATATATTTTTTAAATTTTGCGTTGTATCCCGCACATAGCAGGGCGGGTAAAGGGCGCCTCGGAGGATTGTGTTAAGACGCTCTGTTCTCATTAAAATGCTAAATATTATGGTATTTACTTTTTTTAAAAAAGTAAAAGGCATGGCGAGATTTTGTACCCTTTAATAACTATCATACATTTTCAGTCTTCCGTAGCCAAAGGGCAAAAAACTTCTAAACGTCCATGGGTACTGTATGGAGGAAGGAAGGGATTCGATAAAAGTATATTTAAATCTCAAATTGATTTATAGCTTAAATACCAAAAATATACAAAAACTTAAAATAAAAAAAAATATCATCCAAAAAAACTAACAACGTCAATATCTACAAACACATTAACCAAAAGTCCAATAAAACCATANATTATTGTTTGTATTAGCGGACTATTTGTAAGCTACCATTTAAATTTAATTTGACTAAAACTAAATTAATGGTTTAGATTGTTTCGAAAATGATTATGGGATTTGGTGGAAATTACGTTTTTAAGTATTTCAACTGGAGTGCCCTGGGTTTGAATCTTGTTCAGAGATTTTTTTTATAACACTACGCTGTATCCCGTATGGTAGGCAGAAGGAACCTAATAGTGATGAAACACTCAGTTGACCACATCCCCGCCCAGTTTTCATGACATTGACATTGTATGTCAATATTGAGTGGTGGTATTATATAGAGACTGTATATAATTAAGGTATTGGTTGTTTTCTTCGCCTATTACGTTTCTTAAGTTGGTATTAGACTGTAGTTTACGTATGTATATTGTTAGAAATAATTAGAAATAATGACCATAGAGGTTATATAAGTACGACTCTAATTACTGGCTGGCACTTTTATGGGCTGTCAACGACGACCAAAAAGAGAAGAATCGCTAACGTCACTCTGCCCGATGGATTCTTTAGAACCAGATATTAATATTAGACTGCTAGATAATTCCCTTTGGTTGTTTAATAATTATTTGAAGCCTTGTTTTAATTCATTACCTTTCCCACTTTATTTAATATTTCCAATAGTTTCTAACAATATATATTTTAAATTTTGCGTTGTATCCCGCACATAGCAGGGCGGGCAAAGGGCGCCTCGGAGGATAGTGTTAAGACGCTCTGTTCTCATTAAAATGCTAAATATTATGGTATTTACTTTTTTAAAAAAGTAAAAGGCATGGCGAGATTTTGTACCCTTTATTAACTATCATATATTTTCAGTCTTCCGTAGCCAAAGGGCAAAAAAACTTCTAAACGTCCAAGGGTACTGTATGGAGGAAGGAAGGGATTCGATAAAAGTATATTTAAATCTGAAATTGATTTATAGCTTAAATACCAAAAATATACAAAAACTTAAAATAAAAAAAAAATATCACCCAAAAAAACTAACAACGTCAATATCTACAAACACATTAACCAAAAGTCCAATAAAACCATAATTATCTGTGAATCCCCATAAAACTCCACACAGAACCATACAGAATTCGACTCACCAATCAGTCAGTATCGTTATTGGAACAGCAAAGCTGTTTAAGGCTAGTTTACGATATCACGTGATCACGTGATAGACGCGTATCGTCACACACACAGTCACACACACGCACACACACGCATACATGTATACGTACATTAATACACACACAGGCAGAGTACAGTAGTTGCGTTTAGTTTATTGCGATTGTGTATCGGTTATTGCTGATAGTTTTATTGATGGTCCTTCGAGCCGGTTGTATTTTGTATTATCCTCATGATTCGTCACTTTGGAGATAATTTTATTTAGATATTAGTTTTCGTTTTTGGTAACTGGGATTGATTGGTAAGAGACTCAAAGGAAGATCTCAATTGACTTTTCAGAACCCAGTATCGGCAGTACCAAGAATGTGCATAAAAAGCGTGAGGGCACCCCACAGGGAATATATAAAGATATTAATGACAGTGGACTTGGCGAAAAGTGTATGCAGAGACGGTAAAGTTTAACGCCCCTTTCTCGACGGCACCTCCGTTAGGGATTACAGGTAGGGCTAAAATAAATAAAAATAAATAAATTAATTTGAACTTTATTTGACTTACATACATCACGGCTAGTCATACCGCAAATACCAGTATATAATTATTTATGTAACATTTTTTTAGCTTCACGGTGTGTCTCACACAGAGCAGGGTAGGCAAAGTGAACAGGAAAGCCCAGTGTTAAGACATACAGTAACACACAGAAAATTAAATACTATTTAAAATAATTTAATCAAAACAAACAAAGCACACTTCATTCATCATAAATTTTAAAGTATTTGTTGCGTACGCTGACAGATATATAGCAGTACCTTTGCTAGGCCCGACCGAGGAGTTACGATATCGTGACATGCTGAAATACGCGACGTATCTTGTTTATAGCGATTGTGTTCGACCGTCACGTCGAATCGGTCATAGTTCATGAGGTTTGATGGGTTAAACCGATTGTCCAACAGATATGTGTATGCTTGTAGTTCTATATTAAACTTTTTGATTTTACATTATATATTTATTTTAGCAGCCCAGGCCATTATATTTTTATTATCTTTTGTAGCAACAAAACAAAGTGCAGCGTTGAGTTTCGCCTCAATATGAAATATCTTGTCTCAAATGGGCGGTGCGTGGGGAGCGGAGTGCCTTAGCACTAGGTTCCCTTTACCTACTCCTCTGTGCGGGTAAAAAAAGTTGTTTTTAATTAAATATAAAGTAAATCCGAGACACCATCTCAATTTACGATCTAATAACTATATAAACTGTGTAAACGAAGATATTTGCAGTTTCTTCTGATTAGAGCTCTAATATACGCTGCCCAAGGGGAGAGTTGGCTGGAACTTTGATATTTCATAACAGGTTAACCGCGGAGTAAGTTTATTCTTATTGCCAGGCATAGCGCAGTTAAACCATATTTATATTTATACTTTCGATTATGGCCGCTGAATGAAAAACAAATGAGATGAGAATTTGTTTGTGCATACATTTGTATGGATATTTTGGGGGTTGTGCTTTTTAAATTTATTTTAGTTTAAGTATTTTTTGCGGGATGAATCTCTAATAATTCTTTTCTTTACTGTTTATATTTGAACATTATTTTAGACAATTTTTATGGTTGCTTTGAAATTTATAAGAAATAGTTTGAATACAGGCACCTGTTATAAAAAACCAGCTTCACGCTTCTTTACGCACGGTAGGAGAAGCCTAGTGTTAAGATACTCCGTTCAGTTAAAATTTAAAATTTAGCTTATTCCTTTGGATCATATAATTTATATTGATTATAAATATGTTTTTATAAAAATGTAAAAAACAAAGGTATATCCACTCTAATATCACCACATCATCTCGAGACCTACGCTGTTACAGTTAATGTTTTTAGATTTGAATGTACTATCAAACTCGCCGCGTTATTCCTGTTTCACGTTATTACTTATTTGTCGTGCTTTCTCATTAAGTGAGGCAAATTAAATTTTATCTCGTAGCGTGCTACGAAGTGCTACGCGTCTACGGTGTTTTTAAATTAGTTCTTTCTTTATTTTTTTAGCCTTGCTGTACCCACATATAGAAGAGTAAAATCAGAGTAGGAAGCAGAGTGAATCTAGTATTAAGATACTCTGTTTCATACGCATTCACTCTTCGAAACATTGCCTGCAGAGTGATGTAAGTTGAGTGGGAGCTCATAATGTAATTTACTTTTCTAGTGAGAATCGAATAGCCTTGTTGTTGTTTATTACAAAAAGTGTTTTATTATGTCTTTGCCTCCGCCATATATCGGGGATATAGAAAGACAGAACCTAGAGTTAAGACACTTCATTTTCTACTTTTAACCCAATTTCAAATTGCTTGCAATACCAGTAGTATTTTGTTACTTCAATGTTGACATTTTGTGATTACAATTTTTTGGTGTGTTGTATATCGTCTAGTTCATTCCCATTCTGTTTCGTTTAAAGAATAATAAATAAGTTTTCTATCCTAGCTTTAATCTATATATACCTTTACCGAGTTACTGACGACGGGCTGATGAATTTACTGGACTAAGAAGGCTTTAAGGTTTTCGTTTAGGTAGGTTACACATAGGAAAGATTTTTTCGAAATTCTTTTGAGAACGAAAAAAAAGCGCGGGCAGAGTCTAGTATCATTATAAACTTATTAAAATTATTTAGACTTTACATAACAAACAATAGACCGTAGGTAAGTGTTATAAAAAATTTAAACACTTTTTGTTGAAATTAACAGGTTGATCTGAACCCGCCGTCATTAATTTCAAACTTTTCCGCAAAATTATAAAAAATATATCGACGATGCTGAAAAGTTTCAAACTAAAAATAAATACAGTCATTCAGTACTTTCCGCTAAGAAAATCCTCTTAAGCTCAAGAAAGTTAAAAAATAATTAATGCTTTCGTAAATATTCATACCTCGACTCAAGTTTAGAGTTAACCCTCTGGGGCTGAGGGTACACGGGAAGCTACTGTTGACGGCACTGTCGCAATTTTTGTGAGTGATAAACAGATTTATTTGATAGACAATAAAACTAACAGATGACGTTGACTTCCATCACTTAACAATTAAATTGTCCAAAATTGGTCAAGCTTGAAAACCAAGAACAAAGTGTGTCCCACTGCCACACAAGCCAAATAGTATATTCTTAAGTAAGCAGAACTATTTTTTGTCTATTATAATAAGAGAAATATTTTTTCTCAGTTAACAATTCAAAGTTAAGTTAGACATTTTACATATTTTATGAAATTTCCTAAAAACCTGTAACTCAACAGACCTGCGAGTACCAAAATCTAAATTGTCCCAAGTACACTCCCGTATGTTTCCAACGTGAAGGGTTTGTCGAAACGGCACCGATTTAATTTAAGTCGCGGCCCGTTATCGCCGGTGCCCCATTGTTTTTCTTCTTGAAATTTTACACTCAATTTGACGTGATTTCGCTTTTTTTACGATTAATTTAATTTTAATTAGTTCACATTGTTTGGGTGGGCAGTTATTTTACAATTAATCTGTGGAAACTTTTGTGCATTAGAAAATTTTCATGTATTCCTCTTTATTTATATATTTTTAAACACATATATGTATATGGGTAAGTAAATTAGAAGCAAAAATGTAGATTGCCTTATATTATAAGTATTTTAATTTTTAAGTTAAGTACGGTTTTTTTCTATTTAGATTTAATATGTAATAAAATCGAATCCACAATCTACTTCCTGACAAAAAGATTGCGATAACTTATTCTTATTTAAACAATTCATAGAAGATTTTATGAAAGATTTGAGGTCAGTGAAGAAGTCGCAACGAAATAGATTAAAAAGCAAAGTTTAGTGTTACATTACTACCTGCAATATCTAAGACTAACAACTAAGTGTCAATACACTAATAACTTGAAAAAAAATTAAGTTTTCAAAGAAAATAATCGAATTGACACCACCAAACCCAATAACTCACTATAACTCAAAAACAAAGGAATGCCGTACAGATAATCTCACTCCGGGATAATTGTCCAAAAAAAAGACGCAAAGCCTGACAGACTGCATAGAAGGGATACCCAAGATATTGGCGTGTTGACATATTTACGGTCTCCTCGACTATTAAGTGGTGATTTAGTGTGCATATCGGGATGGATACGTTTTTATCGCGCCCATATATCCACTCAGTTCGCTCTATTATGGGGCGTTGTAAAAAATACGAGATTTCGTCTTGAATGTTTTTTATTCTATTTGTTTTCTTGTCAGCTTCTGAATATGTTATGTAAAATAGCACTAGCAACACTGTATGATTCTATCATTTTGTTTCCTTTTTGGTCTCGCGCTGTATCCCACACATAGCAGGGTAGGCTTGGCTTCGAGAAAATCCGTTTTTATTACGACATTTTCGTTCCTCACTTTCTGCTAAGTTCTAGCGGAATTGCGTCTTGAGTGGCGGAACTAGGTTTTTTGTCCTGTCTTAAATACGGATTATTTTTAGAAAAAAGAAAGAAAACAATACAATATCATGTGCTCCTAAAACCTGGATAATATAAAAAAAATCAGATATAAGGAGCAATAAATTACAGAAAATTTTATTTATATAAAAAAGGAACCCAAGTAAACTCGTCTACAAAATGTAGTTTCGTATATTTTTAATGACAAATTCGTTCTTATAATGCCTGTAACGCCTTACCTCCCATCTTAACCCTTCAAGGGTAGAACGTTAATTCTTAGGCGTAATCTTTGGATATTTGCGCGTTTGATGAGGTAATCACGGCTATTGTTTTAATACTGGAAGACCGCGGAAGGCGCAACGGATGTAGGGATACTAGAATTGTTGTGTTCTATAGTTTATTTCATTTTACTTTTAACGCAATTGTCACTACTAAACGCGGCGTACTGTTTTATAAGTGCGGCGCGATAGGCAGAAAATGGAAGATAGGAGGATCTTTACGTTGTGCTTTTTTAGTATTAGAACATGGCAATGATAAAAATTCATTTCCCAAAAGTGGGAATCGATCCCACAACCGTCCCCTTAACAGTAAGACGGTTTCATTGAACCACGATTTCCTTGCATATTTATTTGACAAAGGTGATAATGAAAATTAAATGGCGGAATTGATTTTTATATCTATTGTGAAGTTTAACGTATGAGGGTCGCAGAAATATTCAAAAAATAATATTTTTACTAAACATAAACATTTTAACGTACTAGGACTCGAATCTGAACCTTTTGTTTACAGTGTAAGCGACGTAGTGGCATACATTTTTTTATAATTTCCTTAGCTACACGCTGTATCCCGCACATAGCAGCGTAACCAGAACCAACCTGGGAACTTAGTGTCAAGACACTTCCATTCCTCATTTTCTGCTCAATTTCTCCAGCATTGCGTGTTGAGTGGCGGAACTCAACGCTGCGTTTTTCCTTGTTACCAGAGAGAGAGAGAAATTAAAATATAAGTGGGAATCTAACCCACAACCTCTCGCGTTTACAGTCGCACTTGTGCCTCTGCTCCACGACTGCCCCCCTTTTTAAAATAAATTAAAATATGACCGCCTCTTCCATTCTCAACAGCATCATAGAGCAATTTTAGGTATAACAATATTGAGGCCGGTACAACGCGACGTCGCGCCTCTAACAGCTAATACCTTAATCTTGAAGCTTGGACGGACGTGGAAAGACATTGGAGATACGATTATTTAGTGTTGAATTATGTAAAGATTGTTTTAACTCGAAGTCGCCCTTGCCTTGGAATGGAAGAGGAAATTTTTAGAGGAAATTGCATTAGGTTTTAGAGATTTTTTCAGGCTCATAAATATGTAAAATTTGAGGGTTTTTTTAAGTAAAGGTTGAAGGAAAAATATTTCTGCATATTAATTAAAATTTGAAAAATCCTTCTGTACGCACGTATTGTCATCTAAACTATATTTAATTGGACGATATCACTATTAGAAGTGCGTGTAGTTCCGATTCTTATATTTTATTACATACTTATTTACAGCTAGATCTAATAAAAAAAAAATTTAAAAAACCAGTTCTAGATTGAACTGACTGATCCAGCCTACTAAAAAAAATCTATTTTAATTTAATCAAATCTAGCTTCACGCTGTGCCTTTAGCTGCGTAGTCAGAGAAAACGCAACGCTAAACGTTACGATATCTCTTCATACATGCCTTCCGGGGGATCCTCATGCTTTTTACGTGACTTTCCTCCAGCATCTATAATACTGTATTTTCCAAGGTCGACTGAAGTCTCCCCCTATAAAATCTATTAAAAAAAAACTAAAATCAGGTAATATCCACGCTATCGCAACATTACCTTCACTCTCCCCTGCCATAACTCTTAGGGCTGCCTCCGTCGACGCGTCGAGGTATTATTATTATGCGAATAAATACTCGAACGTCAAGACTAAATGTCCTCTCGTCCCTAATCCCGTACAAATGCTCGTTTATTTCTGTTATAGTTTTAAAAGATACTTTGAATTTTTGAATTTATTTTTTAAGGTGAAAAATTGTTTTGGGATACTGTAAAACGAGTGTTTTCTTTTGTTTTCTTGTTAATATTAATATTATTTATGTTTTTCTTGAAAATATGGCTAGGCCGTTATGGCGCAGGGGCACAAAGGTGCGACAGTAAACTAGACGCGACGACGCGACAGGTTTTGGGATTCATCCCCAATTGAGAAAGCGAAATATTTGATATTTTTACTCGCTCTGGTTACTAAGTAACGAAACAGAGCGTGGCGTTCAGTTCCACCATTCAACCACGCATTGCTTCCAGAATTTCTGAACCCTAGATTCAAGGTGACAGCGTGAAGATAAAAAAAAGTTGTCGTAAAAACGCTATTTATTTGTTGATATGACATTTAACACCATATATCTTAAGGTGACTAGCGTAATGTAGTGTAAATTTTTTAGATGAACACTTTTCAATATAATTTAATAAAGATTTGTCTATTCAAATTTCTGTAGGCCTGTTGAGGCGTAAACGCGACAGGTTGAGGGTTCATTTCCCACTCGAGCTCCCGAACTCTAGCTGTAGTAACGAGGCAAATCGCGGCGTTGAGTTCTGCCATTCTCACACTTTTTCACACCAAAATTCGACGGAAAATAATGCGAACGGGAGACGGGTCCTTGATACTAGGTTAAAATATTTACTTTGCAGAGAGTCAGCTCTCTGAACACTGGAACTCCTCAGAGGGAAATCCAGCATTTTATAACACTCTTTAAATAAATTTAAAGTTTATAAGATAGATAGAAAGATTTTAGTCTATATTTCTTTAAATCTTTGTCTATAGTCTTAGAATTATTATTTATTTATCCTAATTATATGAATATTATAAAATAACACCAAAGAAAACAAATTCTAAATAATTTTTATAAGATTTGATATAACAATGTTGTAGATAACAATGGTGTCTCTTCTCTGGTCATTCCAGTATAACGAATTTACTTATCTCCCTACCTACAGCAAATCATTGAAACACTTGCTTTGGGGGTGGAGTTACAAATGAAATGAATATACCGCATCCATTTGTTTTTTCACATTCAAAATAGACAGATTTTTTTTGTTTTGTTTTAACTTCATTCTGTACCAGGTTAGACAGAGGGAACTTAATGTTCAGACACTCCTTCTCCTTCTCTTTAGATATTCTTAATTTATTTAGAATAGTAAATAGAAAAAATATATTTCAACACTGGATTTTTTACTACCTCAGTTTTTAATACCTTGCAAAAAAAGGGTAGCAAATGAGAAAAACACAAAATTTAAC
The DNA here is from genome assembly GCA_036379175.1 of Heliconius cydno galanthus. Classification (NCBI taxonomy): domain Eukaryota; kingdom Metazoa; phylum Arthropoda; class Insecta; order Lepidoptera; family Nymphalidae; genus Heliconius; species Heliconius cydno. Next base: position 390,125 of record JAKRZM010000984.1, read on the forward strand.
CATAGACTCCTCCAATTTTCCTAGTTGAGGTAGTCAGGAGCGACTGTAGCATAACGTCTTGTTTAAATCAAGCGGGAATGATGGCAATAACAGTTAGCTACGAGTTACGATGAGAAGAGATAATGGCGTTTCAGGAGATTTTGTTCTAAGTAATTGTTAATTTTGCGGCGCCCGACACCCGGACGGATGATAATTGTTTGTTTTTATTATAGTGTCTTAGTGTCCTTCTATAGTGGTACTAGTGTGTTGAATAAGGTATGACTGACATTTTTCTTCTCTTAATGTTGTGTAATTGTGTTTTTGTATGTGGTTCCAAGCGTTTTGTATAGCAGGGTAGGTAGAGAGGGCGTAGGGGTAGGATATCCCGGTAACCACTTTGCTAATTTTCGAAATATTGCGTGTTGAGTTGCGGAAATGAACGCCGCCTTTATTCTACTAGAGCAGGGAAATGAAAATTAGTTTAGTATAATAAATCTTTCGAGTGGGGGTTGAACCCACGGTTACTATTGCTGCATGCTGCAATAGTAAAATGTGTTGAGATTACCATTTTTTAAAGTTGTAGATAATGTTTTTTTTTAAATTAAATTTAGGGTCATATAAAAATATTTTTTAATAATGAGAGGTGATAAAGATACTATATTAAATTAATACTTTTAATAAATTGAAAAAATACCCCTAATTTTAATTAAATTATAATTTTTGAATTAAATTATAATATTGGTACTATTCATTAATTAAAACAAATGAAAAACTTTGATGCTATATACCAAGCACGCTATATAGCAAGCAACTTAGTGTCAAGATACTCTATTTCTCACTTTCTCCTTGAATCTGAAATAATTCGTCCAATAGCGAAACTCAACGCCGCCATTTTAGAAGACAAACCTACGAGTACAACAAACAATCTATAGCTACCATCAAACCTTCGCAACACATCAAACAACGTCCATAAAACACCAAGATTTATACCATGCAAATTCCGGCCAAGAATTCCATTACTATCATCCCAAATGAACTATCCAACAGCCAACAATATAAATGTGACCGTAAATCTACACATGCTAAACTAAGATAGACACATTGAAGACAAGTCAGCATCCCTTATCAGGCGACGTTATTTACGACGCGGACTTGAGTTACGGCCAATTTACAAGTAGTCATTAAGGTTCCTAATGGCTGTAAGGTGTCTGGGTGAAAAGTTTCCTGGGTAAGTTGGGCGTCAGCGTTGTAGGAATATGATGTACGGCATGGCGAGGTAAGGTACGGAGGTTTTTGTTCTGCATTGTTAATGCGTTTAAAACGCTTATCTTGGGTGTTTTTAAGGTTTTATAGCCATTTTTGTGTTTTTGAGAGGTTTTTAAGTTGCTTGTGGGGTGTGTGTGAGGTCTAATGGGTGTGTTAATGTATGGTCGGTTTAGACTTGATAGATTTTATAGGTGAGATGTTCTTGATAGATTGATACAGTGTGATATATTTTATAGTTTAAATTTTAAATTGTAATAATTCTATTTATCATTTGGAGAAATGCCTTAAGGAAGTAGAGAGTAGAGATCGATAATCAATTATTGATCAAGAAGATTACTTCTTCTTCTTCTTCAAGAAGATCCGAAAAATAATTGTAGTTATGATAATTCATAAACACCCTGTGTAGGAAATACTAAAACAGCACAACGTTCACCTAGCCTGCAATACATTTTCTAAACTCAAATTTAAATGATCTAAATTGAAATGCATAGATCTATATTATAATATAACAACGAATAGGTACACGCGTAAACGTACGACCACAAATACCGCTTGATAATAGCAAAATTCATTAAAACGAGACAACGCTGGGAATGATAACCTCATTTGTATGGGATGAATCAAACGTACATTAAAGCATTGTCATACGGGAAAATTATTGTGACGCCTCTCATTACGGGCGCAGTGCTAGCGGAGACTGCGGAGTGGAGAGTGAAGAGATGCCACTTTTTAGGTTTTGTGATGATATATATACTAGTAGATTTTTTATTAAATTCAATGTTTCTCAATTTTTCAAAATATGTATCAAAATAAAATTTATTGTTACGATATAATCTTGAAGACATATATTTTTTAATTGGTAAAGTAAGAACATAATATGCAAGAAGGATAAAACTAAATATAATTGCAACATACTTCTTTAGTAAAAGTAAAAATTAAATTTAAATTTGTAAGTATATACTTTAAATGTTATGTATAAAAAAGCACTTAAGTTTTACATTTCAGCCAATTGTAGCCTAAAATCTACTTAGAAAGTTTAAGCAGATATAAAAATCGAACAATACATATTTACTTATACAGGCTGTACAGAAAGAACGAAAAAGGAAAAAAAGTATGACATTTTCCAACATCGACTCTACAGTTTTGCTGTCCACAAATTTTGCATTATCGCCCGCCAGTATGACAGGCCAGTGATATATACTCGTGCGTATTATAAAAGCGATAAATAAATAAATTTCGGGTAAAATTTAGAACGATCAATTTTATCGGCAAAGATAATATAATGGACGCATTGTCGCTTCGCTCTCGCACAAAGGCATTGTGATTGTTTCTAATTAAATTGTATAGGTGCTATTTGTTACCGGTTCATATCATTTTAAATGGTTTTTTTATGTTTTTTATTTGTGACTGTACGGCCGTAAACATGGCCGTTTTGGATTTAGTCTCCACTCAAGAGAGTCATTGTATTTAAATAATTTTTGTCTTAATTATAGGCTCCCTCTGTCTACGGAAACTAAACCTAAACCATTATTTTAGGAATAGGCATTACTCTTTTAGTTTGAGGAAAACTGTGTTGGTCAGGTAAATTTTATGAATAAAAAGCTAAAGAAATAAAATTGAGATTTTTAAAAAAATATTTAGATAGAAATGAGTGACAAGTGCTGCTGAGGTTTAAAAGCTCTCATAGATCATATTGGGTAAAGATAAACATTACATGTTATTATTTAATTAAATAGCTAAATCGATTGAACTGATTGACTATTCAGTTATTTTTTTATCTATTTATGATTAGTGATCTTTAGATAAACCAATTTTACTATTATTCTTTTATTCCACGTAGCTAAACTAACTTATTTAAGCTTCATAATCTTTGGATACGAAACTTTTGTAGTAATGTACCCACAGACAAGGTTTACACTAAAAGGATTTCAATGTCACAATAAGAGGTTAAAGCTAAATTAACTTGACTTGGACGAAGTAACGATAGGTGCCGATTCTAAACTTGACATTCAAAATGCATATTATACAGGGTGTGAGTACATTTTATCTAGTTTTTGTGGTAAATGACGTTGGCGGTACACTGTTGTGACGTGCGCGCCGCAACGCAACGAATCGCAAATAAATGCACAAATATACTCATTTTTGATAATGAATCGTATTTAATGCATATCTGGGCGTGACTGCGGTCGTAAACTGTTTGTCTGTTCAGTAATTATTTTAATTATAATAAGGACACTACAATCTGTTTTTGATATTTCAAATTGTCGCTATAATAATTCAATGTCTGTGTTACATACAGGGTGTTTGTTTTCTTTGTTGTATTTTTTTAACATGCTTTTCTTTTAGGTAAATTTGTAAAAAAATAAGTGTATGATAGTAAAATTTGGCAATTATATGTAATTTAGGTGACAGTAAAGTAATATCGCTTCATCGAGCTAGTCTGATGTGAGCACCTTTGTGGTAGAACTTACATTTGGAGCATTTGTTTCAAATCCTGTAGTTACTAATTTCTTTATGTAAAGAAAATACTGTGTTTTACAAATAAAAGTTATTTACCACTCATGTAAGAATTATACTAAAAAAGTGTTATTATTGTTACTTTTATCAAAATCTTTATATTAAGAATGTAGTATGAAAATGGCTTTAATAAAACAGTTAGAGATACGTTAACAGATGGCAATAAATCTTAAAGTTTGAGATGATGTTATAGTCTGCACCCGTCACGCGGCGGCTCATCTGTCCGTCGTCGCTGCGCAGGCGCAGATCGACACGACTCAGCCAGTTCAAGTATTACAAAATTATTAGAAGTGATTTATTTTTCTATTTTAAAGAAGAAAATAAATTGGGCTAGTTTTTCCATTTATTGCTTATTATTTATAGAATAGTTGAAAGTCATTTTGTCTATATGTTGAGAATCTTGTAAACCTTGTAAATTTTGAATACTAAACCATCAATCACATTTAGCTGACTGTAATTGAGTGTTTTTACATTATCTATTGGATTGTTACGTAGATATACTTTTGGTTTGCCAATAGGTTCTTTTTACATGAGATATTAAATAAAAAAAAGAGATTCATAGGAAAGAAAAATATTAAGAATATTTGATCAAAGTCAAGATCATGCAAGCGTTCTAGAATTAGCATTTTCTTTTTTAGAATTAGCATTTGGTAAATTTCAAATACCATAATATATGCAAAAAGAGAATGCTATCTCTTAAATATTTCAATACTTTCCTAGATCAAACCCGCTCCTCATGAAAACTTTTTATAAAAAAACAAAATTAAAGCGACTTAACATTCATATATCAAAAAGTAAACAAAAAATGTGGAACGGATCTAAATATTCACTCTATATGCATGGTATGCGGGATGCAACGTAAAGCTTAAAAGAATTAAAGGAAAATCATTTCTAGTTGTTTGTAACGCTCTAACAAAACAATGTAGTGTGTGTTGAAAGATTCATTCGCGCGATGACGAATTGTTCAAGCGATCTCACGCGGTCCAAACGTAAACAACGGCAACTATGTCGCTAGGGTTACCAGGGGTTTGTATGTTTCAGGTCTCAAAACGAAACAAAGATCAATTTAAAATTATGTTTCTCGGCGTTAAATTCCAACACTGAACACTAAAATTTTCCAGCATTCAGTGGAAAGTGGAAAAAGTGGTTCCTGTTCACGTCTCGTACTTTTGACAAATTCTTGTTTAGTGTAGTCTACATTTCCTAAACTACTAATAGGCTAATTTTCAAATAATGCTAAGTTCAAAAGTTTCATCTGTGCGTTGCTTGTAGTAACAAATAAAGAGGAAGCAAGATTTTTATTTAAATAAATTAGTTAAATGTGAATGATATGTGACAACTTAAAATTTAAAGCATTCGTTTGATTGTCATTTTAATTTTTATTTACTAAATGTTTGTTTCAGATGTGTGTGTTTTCGCCTCCAAAAAGTTAATAAATCTTTTATGGGTCTGATTATACGTGTATATAATAAAATTCCGCAGTGTATTCTTAGTTTGCTACTACAAAAATTTTAAATATCTGTAAAAAAAATTCTGACATGTAAAGCTTATTACACTGTTCAAGAGTATTTAGAGGATAAGCATGTATGGAATATCTATTGAATGTAATGCAGGACAGCTGCCAGCAAATGTAATAGATTGTACCATTGATTTTGAAAAGAGCAACTGTTGAGTTTCTTGCCGGCTCTTCTCAGCAGAACTGCCTTCCGAACCGGTGGTAGCTTTTTGTTCATATGTTCATTCGACGATTCAAAAGTGCTTAT
>JAKRZM010000984.1:395695-426747 GCA_036379175.1 Heliconius cydno galanthus
GTGTGATGGTGAACACAAGTCGCACATAAGAGCATACGTCGTTTCGCCAACCACCGTAATGAGCAATGGCACGCACAGTTCCTTTTTAATTTCATTTAATAAAATATACTGTTTAACACGTCTAATGTATGCTGGCCACTGTTTGGAACTAATGTCAAATGGTTCTAACTTTCCGATTGGCATATTTAAACACTTTTAGTACTATTTAACTCAGTAAATACGCGTAAATTCGAATCTCGTCGCCAGTGGAACGTCATTAAAACACGAAGTTGGGAGCAAGACTGTTTATTGATGCATACCCACTACACAATAAATACAATATATAATATACCTACCCTACAATTTTCTCTATATGTTGAGAATCTTGTAAACCTTGTAAACTTTGAACTCTAAACCATCACTCGCATTTAGCTGACAAGATCATGCAAGCAAGTTCTAGTGAATTAAACTTTCCTATTTTTTAGAATTAGCATTTGGTAAATTACAAATACCATAATATATGCAAAAAGAGAATGCTATCTCTTAATATATCCAAACTTTCCTAGATCAAACCCGCTCCTCATGGAAACTTTCTATCCTTTCCAACTGTCCAAAAACAAAAAAAAAGCGATTTAACAAAAACAAACATAACACGTGGAATGGAGTATCTCAACGTTCACTCTATATGCAGGTTAATGCAGGCAGGATGCAACGTAAAGCTTAAAAAAATTAAAGAAATATCACTTCTAGTTGTTTGTAACGCTCTAACAAAACAATGTAGTGTGTGTTGAAAGATTCATTCGCGCGATGACGAATTGTTCAAGCGATCTCACGCGGTCCAAACGTAAACAACGGCAACTATGTCGCTGGGGTTACCAGGGGTTTGTATGTTTCAGGTCTTAAAATAAAAAAAAGATCAATTTAAAATTATGTTTCTCGGCGTTAAATTCCACCACTTAACACAAAAATTCGCCAGGATTCGATGGAAAGTGGAAAAAGTGGTTCCTGTTGACGTCTCGTACGAGGAAGTAAGATTTTTATTTGAATAAATTAGTTAAAGTTTTAAAGTATTTTGAATAAGTTACTTAATTTGTTTATAAATAGGCAGATACAATGATCTACTTTAGAATATTATTTAAAAAAAATGTGAATGATATTTGGGAACTTAAAATTTAAGGCATTTATTTGATTTTAATTTTAGTTTTTATTTTCAAAATGATTGTTTCAGAAGTAGTTTAAATATCGGTACAATAAAAACCATCATTGTTAAATTTAGTCTAATTTACATGATATATAAAAGTTAATTTTCTAACTGAAATTAAAAATATGATATTCTTATAAATAGGAATAGGATGTATCTAGTTACTGTATTCATACATTTTGGCAATAAATTTTCATTTCATTTCTAAAGTGTATACAGTGTTGCTATTGATATTAAACAGGATACAAAAATATTGAGATAATAAGAAAATTCTATATTAACCAACATGGTCACACCAAGCTCGCACGCACGTTTCTTGATTTAAAACCCCTAACAAAATATGTACTGTTTTACTTGCGGGCAGCGATGGATTTATACGAACAGTCTGATTCACGTACTAACTTTTAGGATCTAAATATTTATACTAATATACTGTGAATATGTATATGCACTTGTATATTGCTTTACGTTATACCACTTAACGGATAATGAGCATGAGTTTGGTTACAAAAGATTTAGGCCTTCAAAATTAGATTAATAAAAATATATATCTTGTGTAGTGGTGCGCGTCATGACAGTTCTGGGTTCAATTTCACATCGGAAATCAAGAAAGCGTGGCTTCAACTTCCACTACTACAACGTCTTGAAAATTGGGTGAAAAGTCCAGAATTCGGCAGTGGGGAACGGAGTGTTTTAACCCTAGGTTTCATCGGCTTTTCCCGCTATATGCGGGATACAGTATGAAAGTAAAAAGAGTAAAACTTACAATAGGTCTGTATAGTATATTATGTGTGCTTCTTTATAACCTGTAACACATTGGGTGTATTCTATAAAAGTGTTAATAAATCGCGTTGTTTGTTTAATCGGTCGCAAAAAATGGTGTTCACGGGTTTACAGCTTCGGGAAAATACGATTATTATCGATATCGATACGTTTACGGGACTATCTATTTATATGGTGTAAGTGAATTTAAAGATATATATGGATCATTTTTTGTATTTTTTCAAGTATGTATTTGAGGATCTTTTATAGTTCAATCACATTAATGACGATATATCCCGCAAATATCAGGGATATTCCGTGTGGTGTTGGTGGAACATAAAGCTACATTTCGCTTTGTATTAGAGTGAAGAAATGAAAGTAATTCCTTATATTCATTTTCCAGTGTAGGAATCAAACCTCTAATCGTAGCGATTACAGAGATGCACCTATTGCACTACATATATTAAATTTATAGCTTTTAAAATATTTTTTATTGTTTTCATATTATTTTTTCTTCTTTGCTGTAGACGGCTTTCATCAATTTGAAGTCTAGGTAAAAAATATTTTCATTTTAAATCAAAGCACGTTAACTGGATTGGTATTTCGACAAAAAAATATCTAAAATGGGCGAAACAAGAATAATCAAGTTTTAACACTAGATTTTCTGTCCCTACCCTGCAGGTATAATTTGTGTAAGACTAAAAAAAATATGTGTTTTCTTCACATAATTTAACCTTTTAAGATACTCTCCCGCATGTAACTAGAAACCCCAATTTCATTTTTCTTTTTTTTCAGCTTCTCACAGTATCCCGCCTATAACAGAATAGGCTGAGGGAACCTAGTGCTAAGATACTCCGCTCCTAATATTAATTAATTCTCGAGTGGTACTCGAACCCCCAACTATAGCGTGAACAATCACACGTTTGTGCCAGTGCGCCACGACTACCTCCCACCTCCACTGATTTATTTTAAACATATTTATCTTTATATCTATCTTTTTTTATAGCTTCACGTTCTATCCCGCATTTAACAGGATAGGCAGAGGCAACCCAGTGTTAACTATTTAACACTAACAATACAATACCATTACGCTTTTACAACAAGCATAATTTAGACCAAAACGAGTATGCTCAACGGTATTAGGCGGAATATTCTAAACGTGAAATTCTAAAAAGCAAAGTCTTTGCACGCTGAATTTAATATCTGTTTAGTTGTGCTAAAACCTCTTATAATTCTGCCGGCACCGCACACTGCTCGTAAAGAGGGCTGTACACTTGCAGTTTTTGTCTCTTGAGCTCGTGGTCACCGCATAGTGAAGGCGAAGCTCTATTGTTAAGGAACTATCTTATATATATTCTGATAGTTTGATAGCTTATATAAAAATATTGATTCTGACTATATGAAGATATCGGCGTTGAGTTCCGCGACTCAATACGTAATGTCTCAAAGAAAATAATTGAAAGTGGAGAATGGAGTGTCTTAACAATAGGTTTTGCCTGCTTATACTGTTTTATGCAAGAAATATCGTGAAACTAAATAATTATGCTGTCGTAGAGTCGCGTAGTTAAGAATTGTTGGTAAAGAGTATAGAAATATCTAAATTGTAAATTTTCCATTTTAAACATACAATTGTCAAAAACCAACAAACTGACGGTGCTTATTTAGAAAAACGTATAAAAATGTTGAACGTTGCTTGATTTTACGTCCCAATCCTCCACGCTGGCCTTAAAAAAATCTAATATATTAATATCACTGAAAAATAATAAAATAATAATATAATTTACTCAAATATTTAAAATTTGCATCCAAAATACAACCTAGCCTTAACCACCGTCCAGGTATTCAGCCGACTATTTATAGAGGCGTGTTTAAGAGAGTCAGCGACGATCTCTACAGCTGATATTAGGGGAATATGTGACTCTGCCGGCACATTAACGTAAAAGGCATATGTAAATTGCTTTCCCAAGCCTAATTAGTTTAATTTTTTACTTAAATGTAGTTTTTATTTTGTATTTAATTTTGTTAGTGTGTTTTTACAGGTTACATTCGTATCATCTGGGGTAGGATAGGTGTAGTGTTTTGTCACTCTTTGTTTATTTGAAGCTTATATTAAACATTAATGTTTAAGCAGTTATGGCACAGTGGTACTGTAAATACGACAACTGTGGGTACGATACTCACTTGGGGTAATGAATTGTTTTCATGTCCTCGCTCACTCTATTAACAAAAGAGTTCAGCGGAAAATATTGATTAATTTATTTACAGAATAATTTATCACTTATCTGCCGATATTTTGTAACGAGTAACTAAAACAAATTATAACACTTCTTTTATTTAAAAATAAATAGTCAAGGCAGACAAATCTCAGTGTTAGGACACTCCGTCCACTACACAATATGAAGCTGAAAACAGCATAACAACTCATAAAGAATACCCATAATCTTCACCTACTTCACAAACTAGCACTGTTTAGACGTAGCGAACTCGGTGATTACAGAAAAAAGAGGGTGGCAAAAGGGGGGGNCCCAAGCCTAATTAGTTTAATTTTTTACTTAAATGTAGTTTTTATTTTGTATTTAATTTTGTTAGTTGGTTTTTACAGGTTTCTTATCATCTGGGGTTAGGTGTAGTGTTTTGTCACTCTTTCTTTATTTGAAACTTATATTAAACATTAATGTTTAAGCCGTTATGGCACAGTGGTACTGTAAATACGACAACTGTGGGTACGATATTCACTTGGGGTAATGAATTGTTTTCATGTTCTCGCTCTTTTAGCAAAAAATGCAAGGCATTGAGTTCCGTCACTCAGCGTGCAATATTTCGAGAGTTCAGCGGAAAATAACGATGAAATTATTTACAGAATCATTTTTCACTTATCTCCCGATATTTTGTAACGAGTAACTAAAACTTCTTTTATTTAAAAATAAATAGTCAATATAACAACTGATAAAGAACACCCATAATCTTCACCTACTTCACAAACTAGCACTGTTTAGACGTAGCGAACTCGGTGATTACAGAAAAAAGAGGGTGGCAAAAGGGGGGGAGAAATGCAAATATGAAATATGAAAATGAAGATGGCATGTAATAAAAATGATATAGTGGGCTCCGTAGAGCTATTCCGACGCGTATACTCGTCTCGTCAGGTTTATACAGGGTCGTCTGTCACGTGCTGACACTCGTGGCTAGTGATGGGCTTGGGTCGATTACTTTTGAATTGAGAAGATATATATTTTTCGGTTTTTGTTTAGTTCTCATTACATCTTTGTTATTATATAACTTGTTTTTTGGATAAGTTATCAGATAATTATTATTGATCGTGTCAAGGATTAAATGTTTTAAGATTATTTAATAGTTATGTTATGAATTTAATAAGATTGTATATTAAACTTTTAATTTAGAATGGTTAGTGAAGTTTTAAATATCGATTTTTAAATAAGAAACCTCGATTTTATACGTCTGTGTCACATCACTTTTAACTGTCTCTCCTTAAGGGAGGTCCGGCTAGATTTATTATGTTTTGGAAAATGTTAGTGCTAATATTTTAGCTTAAATTCTTTGTATATCTGTGAAGTGTTGTAAGTTGAAATATTTATTCGTAGTGTACAAAATTTGGCAAGAAAAGTTTAGCTAAATTATAGGGAGCATTTAAATAAAGTTCAAAATATAGTACACTTGCAAATACCTGCGGCTTTACCGGCGTTGTTAAATGAAATATTTTTTGTGTATTATAAATGACACATGCTGTTAGCTTAACGCTCTATCCCGCACATACCAGGGTATGCAGAGAGAACTGGAAGCCTGACTGGACTGGAAGGAAGTAGTAAGACACTCTATTCCCCATTCAGACACCTCCGTTCTGCTTTCCGCCCAATTTACTTTGCGCGTTGAATGGCGCCAGGGCATAAGCGTATGAATGTAAACGCGACAGGTTGTGCATTTGATTCCCATCTTAGGAATCAAATATTTAACACTTTTATTTGCTTGCTCTGGTGACGAAGCGAAGCTCAGATTAGAATTTATCAATATTTAGCTTCACGCTGATCCCGCATGTAGCAGGGTAGGCGGGATACCCGTTATAAAGACCCTTATGTTCCACACAAATTTTTGAAATATTTCCATCGCGGAGCAAAAAAATGAAAATAATTCTTTCCCCCAAACAAGAATGAAACCTACAACCGTCGTTATTACAGTTAGACGCTACAAGCAAGCTAGACAGTTGAAATCCATCAAAATAACAAATAAACACCTGTTTCAAATGAAAAGTCATCCGTAATGTAAGCAACACACAAGCACACGTCACGTCGACAAAGTGAATGTAACCGAACAATGGACAAATTAATCGCTTACACCGAAATGCTGCAGATGGTGACGGAGAAAAAATTGAAATAAGTTGATACGTGCTACCTTGTGGAGGAGCGTTCGTATGTCTCGTTTTGTTTTCCATTTGGAATTGTTTATGAGAAAGACAGAACTTATTATTAGAACAAATTTTATTTTTTCTTTTTGGTTATTTTTTCGTATCGTACTTATTTATCGTCGATGTTTAACACCGCGATAAATGTAAGGATTCCGTTGGGTCGCATTCTATACAGAAGGAACATTTTCAGACATGTGAATTCCAAAGCGAATGCACGAAAAGATAGCAGAAGGTACCTAGTGTCGCTAAAAGGGACAGGTTTAAATGCAGTATTTAAATTTATCCCGATTTCTCTAATTCATTCTAATATTACCTGCTATTTAATATATACTTAATAATTTCTTCAATCAAAATTGTAAGAAAACTTAACTAATTATATATTATATACAAAAATGATCTATGTACCGTTATCTCCACAACACAGCTTAACCTAACATTACACTCGCGCTCCCCCCTACTTTATCTGAAGGCAACAAAATTATAAAAGGGTAAATAAAACAGTAAGCTTACACAAGTCATAAATTTGATTTATAGAGATTAAAAAAGGCGCTTTAGAAACGGCTCGAACGAGAATTTTCGGTGGGACGAATCGGGAGACATCGGTATGGTGTGCAAAAAATATTAGGAGATTTTTTTCTTTTAAATATTTATTTCATATATTTATACTTACTATATAAAATTTACATAATATGTGTCTCGTTTTTAATTTCTAATATCATGTCAATTTCGACGCAGGCAGCAAAAAGAGAAATATATTAGGAGTACCAACAAGGTCATTATTTTAAAAAGTTATTCCAACAGAAAGTTTGTTAGAGTTACAAAAAAAATAACAATAACTAATCAAAATTGACAAAGATTTTAATCATTTAACATTATTAGCATTTTTAAATAGAGTACAATATTCCGCTTCCTTACGAAAGATAATGAGTGCCTTCCTCATTCTTTCTCTTACCATGAATGGTAAGAGAACCTTATGATCATGTCTCTCTCACGATCCTTTAGTTGTCTAAATATTAAAATATTACATAATATATCTTACAAAATATATGATCCAAATCAAATAAATCTCATACAAAACATTTGCTTGCTACCAGTACCCTTCAACGCTGTCGATGCTCGCGTCAGGGGGGTAAGAAAATTTACCGCCACCGACATATTTCAGCGCTAATCCACCCTCTTAATGCGTCGTTTTGTTTACCTGCTGACCGTCGTAGCTCGTAATGGACGATTATTGCTCGCGAGTATCTAACTTCTGTTTAATGAGACACGTTTTGTTTTATATCTTCTGTTTCTGTTGTTATTAAAATTAAAATTAAAATGTGAAATCTATCTTTACGAGATATAAAATAAGGTCGATTTGTACTAATGATTTTAACGCAGTATCTATTCACACAGATGTCTCATGGTAGAAGAATAAGAAGATTTTTTTTAAAAACATGTATATTATGATATGCAAAGCTAAGAATATAATGGCTTTTTAAAAGTTTTTCAACCTTTACGCAGTATCTCTAATAGCAGAGTAGACAGAAGTAACCTTCCAACCTAGTGTTAAGGCACTCCGTTCTTATTAACATACTTTTGTTCTCCATTTTTACGCTTATTTCTAGAGGCATTACCCGTTCAGTGGCGGAACTCAATGTCACACTTTCCCTCATTATCAGAGACTTGAAATAAAGACAAAAATATTTAATTTCCTCGAATGGTAATCGAATCCATAACCAGTCGCATTTACAGTCACTAGCAAGTGCCCCTGTGCTACGACTGGCATCAGCGTAAGTAAAAAGCATAAAGTAAATATGGTAAAAAAAACTATTTTTTACCTCATGTAGAAGAGATTGCTAACCTGAAATATATGAACGATGCGTAAATACATAATACAAGTATTATACTCTTGTCCTTGAACCTATGTCTACTTAACTTAAGCGTAATAGAGTAGGTCTTAACAGTTTTGAAGCACCCTGTCTCGCCAGTGGTCAGAAACGATTGATTTCAGACAGATAATTAGGATAGGATGACTGGGGACTGGACTGTGGACACAAAATAACGAACCTATTTAACTGTCTACTAAGTAAATTGATAGTGTTTTGATTCTTTCATGTTTTTAACATGTTTAATTATTTTTAAGAATTAAACATTTTTCGCAATTCAGTGACTGATGTGATAGACAACGCACATACAAAAATTACATTTATATTATTCTTATATTTACTCTTAACTGGCCAATAAAGGAACATTCAGTCTGTCCACTCAACATATTTTTTTAGCTTCACGTTGCTTGTGTGAGTGTCCCGACACTTCTTTCTAGTTAAGATACTTCCGTTCTCCACTTGCCACCGGCATATCATAATTCTCTAATATCACATATAAAAAGATTTCGTATCAAAATGAAAGCGCAAGAGCAATTCAAGTACGACAAAATAGAAACGTAATTGAAAATAAGGAAATTCAGTTTTATAAAACTTCTTATGCAAATGGTTGCAGTAGATTTGGCTAGATGTTTAGCTCAGTTTTCGATTTGGCAACAATCTTGCCATACTGTAGTCTATATGTTTGGTATATAAGCATCTATTGTTTATAATAGTATGGTATAAGTCCCGAATATATGATGGTTTCTGGATTGCCTTAATTTTTGGTTCTGCCAAAAAATAAAACATGTCACCGTAAGTTAAATTTTATATGAGTAGTTTCTGTTGTATCTGTGTTATTGCAAGTGGTTTTCTAATACTACTATTTTAGTACCGTTCGTAGTAACTTTGTTGATAAGTTTTAAGTTATTCTTTTCAAATATAAATTATTTATTCAAGATGGAAAGCTAAGATAAGTGATGCCGCGGCTGTATGCTCCACTTTGCAGGGGACTTTCATTGACATGATTCATTCGACATTCGCATTGAATAGCGGAGTTCAACGCTGAATTCTCAACTTGTATCTTTACAGTTGCACTCCTTTGCTTCTGCGCCATGACTGACATCAAAAAAGAATATATTACGTTCTATACAATATATATTTTAATGCCAGTACATAATTCCTATAGCACAGTCCTCTCAGCCCGGACACATCAGTGTACAATCGCGCCGATAGAATTTTACGACGACCCGGACGTTCGGCGAAGACGTAAATAGCCGATTTGGACTAAATTACTGAATCGAGCTGTGGATGTATTAACTTTGTAGATTTAAAATTCGTTCGTTGTATAGATAAGTGTTTTTTTTGAAAAGTCATTCAATTCAATTGTTGTTTTGGCATGATTTTTACTTCACGCTGTACAGAATTGACAGAGGGATCCTCGTGTTAGGACACTTCGTTAGCCCGAGAGCGCCGCTTTGCCCCGCCCTGCTAACATAATAAAATAATTAACTCCTTCGAGTAGGAATGGAATCCACAACCAGTCGTAGCTTGTGGTTTGATCTTTACATTTTACCTTTGTAATTTCACATTTATACTTATATCATCAATAGTAAATCCAAGAAACCTGGTCGAAGATAAACCATTGGAGGGTTTTAAATCAGTGCATTCATACGTGAAAGTAAAAAGTCGACTCCAACCCAAAGGATAGATGCAGGCGTGTGTATTGAAAATGGCCTCATTTTCAGAAGTCGGTATAAAAGATGGCAGATTGCAGACAGTCGGTTTTAAGTGGAAGTTCTTGATACGCTTAATAATTTTTATTTTTTATGTTAGTTGGCNTCACGCTGTACAGAGTTGACAGAGGGATCCTAGTGTTAGGACATTTCGTTAGCCCGAGAACCCCGTTGTGCCCCACCCTGCTAAGATAACAAAATAATTAATTCCTCCGAGTAGGAACGGAATCCACAACCAGTCCTAGCTTGTGGACTGATCTTTACATTTTACCTTTGTAATTTCACATTTATACTTATATCATCAATAGTAAATCCAAGAAACCTGGTCGAAGATAAACCATTGGAGGGTTTTAAATCAGTGCATTCATACGTGAAAGTAAAAAGTCGACTCCAACCCAAAGGATAGATGCAGGCGTGTGTATTGAAAATGGCCTCATTTTCAGAAGTCGGTATAAAAGATGGCAGATTGCAGACAGTCGGTTTTAAGTGGAAGTTCTTGATACGCTTAATAATTTTTATTTTTTATGTTAGTTGGCACAACATACACATTTGCGTGTAAACGCAGCGCAGCGGTCGTAGGTTCGATTCTCAATCGAGTGAATGTATTACTTTCATTCACTCGCTCTAGTAGCAAAATAAAATGTAACGTTGTACCACTTAACATGCAGTTCCGTTAGTCACTTTCCGCCGATTTCTGGAGGTAACACCGCGCTTTGACTCCAGAGTGAGGTAATGAAAATATTAAAATTTCATTTCCTCGAATCTGTGTCGCTTACAGTAGCGCGCTTGTGTCCCTGCCCCAGGACGTGCCCTCATATAGTTAAATTAAATAACATATTAAAGTATGCTGCAGCATTATGAGATTAGAAAAGAAAATATATAATAGTTTTTAATAAATTTTAAATTTAAACTCGACTTGCCCTTAACATGTGCACTGAAGACGGCAGGGGGCAGGTGAAGAGGTCAAACGTCATCGATCGCGTCCACTCTTGGTTGACGTATAGAGATACGTATGTATGTCTTTACTTTGTATGTATGCAGCATGAAGTTCTTAGATTTTCACGATTATATATATTATGTAAGATTAGTACTTTTTAAATAGACTTTAATAATTTGAACGTAGCAACTTAAAAACAGTCCAAGGCGAACGGGTTCAAATTCTTATGCGTTTTTGTCTTTCAATTTTTTACACGTTTTGTTAATATTAATATCGATATTTTTTTAGTAAGTGTGATGGAATAATTAATTAATAAAAAATAGACATATAACTATATGTAGTAGTACAACACTATACACTATGATGATTGATGATTGTGGTTGGTTCAATTTTTACTTATGAAAACCCTTTTTTTATTTATTTTTTATTGCAAGAAGGATTCTTCGTTTGGTACCATTTTCATTTTGTGTTAAAAAGAAGAGGGAGAGAACTTGAATTCTTTTTCAGCCCGATAATTAAAAGATTTAAAATCTACCTTTTCCTTTGTTAACATAAAAGTAATATTCATGTAGTTAGTGATTACATCAAGCGGATTTATCTACTAGCTTAGAGCTTTAACTGCTTATAGATCCATATTTTCGATTATATCAGTATGTCAACATTTCGATAATTGAAATGATAACTAGAATAAGCTGGATCACACAGTTTAAATAAATATGATTTTTATATTTCTGTATAAAAAAGTAAAAACTATATAACACAGACAATTTGTTAAATATTTTTAAGTATTCTTAGGGCTCTACCTAATTATGTCAGACGTTCATTGTAAATTATATATTTACTTATTTTTTTTTAGTTTTACGTTGCATCTTGCACGTGGCTGGATAGGGAAAGGGACCCTGGGAACCTTTGTATAGACACTCCGTTCCCGTTTCGCCGAAATCTGAAGGCATTGCAAATTTAGTGTCAAAACTCAACGCCACTCTTTGCTTCGTTACCAGAGCGAGGAAATGAACATTTTTCATATCCTTGAGTGCAAATCGAACCCACAACTTGTCGTTCTTACCATGATTACTTCACGTATGTTTACCTATAATATATTATAATCCTTGACTTATATTATTATTTTAACATAATTATAATAAGTATCAAATTATCTTTGTAATTCAGAGTGAAACGCTGCTTAAGCTATGCATGTTTAATAGCGGTCACTTTGTGAGAACACCTCCTCCCAGAGGATGGCTTTTGAAAACTGAAAACCATGTTTCCATTGACATGCGACATTTTAATACATGATTTATATACTGACAATATTATCTGTTTATTCGAAGGATGTCATAAAATATTTAATAATTTCGTTTTCTCGTTCTGGTAACGAGGCGCGTCGTTGAGTTCCGCTTAATACGTAATGCCTCCAGCATTTGGTAGAAAGTAGAGAACCGAAGTGCCTTAATGGGAATGGAGTGTTTTACACTAGGGTCGTATGTTTCTTTTGTCTACCGTACTATTTGTGAGATATATAGCGCGAAGTTAAAAAAAATATCTTTTTTATTTTTATTAAAGAAAATGTCATTTAAAATAATAAGTATATTTCATTAATTTATAATATTTTCAATATTTCACCTTATTTCATTTGTTCTTCTTTACTTTGCTTATAATAAATTTAAAGGCAAAGGACGGCAACTGGACTTAAAATGAATCATCAAAGACATAAAATGGAACATAATTTTTTTTCCCGTTCCCATAGGAGTTTCAAGAAAACTTAGTCCTTACCCAACCAACTAACTTAGCCTAACCGGCATATATGCCGAATTTCAACTTTCTAAATACAACAGTTTCCTCTATATATTGTCAATCATTAAATAAAATATATAAAAAATAAAAAAAATATAAAAATATTTATTTCAGTTCCACATATTATATAGCTACATAGAAAGTAATGAGACCAACCTAGTAAGTAACTAGTATAATACTAGTACTTGTAACAGGAGGCCCCGCTCTTCCATAACACTTCATACATTCGTTATGGAAACAAAAACAAAAATAAATGGGATATAATTATAGCTACTTTACAATACAAAATATATAGAAATTAGAAAACAAACAATAATAATAAATAACTAAATTTATGTATATAGATCAATTTAAGCTAAAACGTGTGCATGTGTTTATCTGTTCGTGGGTGGTGGTGGTATGTGTGTGTGTGTGTGTGCGTTTGTGTGTGCCTGTTTTGAATGTTGTGTGCGTGTGTGTGTGCGTCTGTTAAGAAAAAATATTATAAGAACATATTGTAATGTTATTTCTGCAACAATCAATTAATGAATAAAACTTATACTGAATATTCCTTTTTCTTTGCCGTCATCGTAGCGTCGCGTTAATAAGTGTCGAGAGATTCTTCGTCAGATTTCGAATCTTTTGATAATGGTAAAAATAATATTAAATATATCTTCATTTTTTGATCTTCTTACATAAAAATATAACAGGATTTCATTCGTCCATAATGTATGTTACTGGAGTGCTAGGAAAATACTGGACGAACTCATTTCTCTAAATCAAATTCTCTAATGCGTAAAAAATCATAATAAAATGAATCATTGTACAATGGACACAATCACACACCTGCTGCCTGAAGCGTCTCCATACGGACTGTCTTACCGAAACGCTCTTTGTAAGGGTCGCATTCGATACCACCTCTGCATATTTCAACCTCGCCGCGACCACAGCTAGCTTCGTAAACGCTATCTTTACACTGACCTCCAAGCTTACAACTACATTCATTTAGTTAAAATTTAAACAAACATCACTCTTACATGTAGTGAAGTAAGGTCCAAGTTGTTTTGTACCAGCTGTAGAAATAACATTGTAAAGATGGGAAAGCCGAGTGTTGGTCGCGCTTGAAATATTAGTAGAAGTCCAGATGTGTGCATTCACGGAGACACCTACCTACGTGAGATATTTGCGTTTTGATAGCCTTTGAGATGAATTTGCCGAAAGGCTTTCTAAGTTGAATGTATATTTAAGTGGGGTGATAAAGTTGGTGTTCGATGAGCTTTGACTTGGTATTTCCTTTTAAGTTTAAATTTAAATTAGGAAATTACTTTTTAAATATATTTTTGTGTTTTCTTATACACCAATATTTTTTTAACAAACATAGTAACCCATTTATTCGTTTTGAATATAATGCTTAACAAAACTGTTAACTGATATATCAACGATAAAGTTTATCTCCATATACATAGCAGACAATAGGAAATAGATGTTTCTTATATATTACTAGCCTATAACTCATGTTCTATTAGTATCAACTAATCAATTTATATGGGTTACAGCGTGTATAATATCTTAGGCTTCGAATTTATTGCTTATCAAAAAAAAACAATGAAATTTATTCAAAAACATATACAATAAAGTAAATACCGATAAATTTTAATATTATATATCTTTTTATTTATTGTCACGCATCTCCCATTATTTCTGCAAATGTAATAAGAATTTAGAATTAAAACAATCCTATTTCCAACACTTCTAAATAATTAAATATTAAATAACTTGTGAAATCGAACACACGTCTATATCCATAATCTCTAAGATACTATAACTTAGAGAAAGTAATTCTTTTCTGCCTAACCCGCTAAATGCGGGATAAAAATGTATATAAGTATATATATACTAAATAAATATGAACAAACTGGCATACAGATGTTTTATTAATGAAGCAGGGATATGGTCAAATTAACCCTAGATAGGACGTATGAGCCTCATTGTTCCACGTGATGAGTAGTTCACGCCTGTAAGCGTTGCCGNGTTTTAATATATATCTTACTATTTATTGTCATGCATCTGCCATTAGATTTGCAAATGTAGTGAAAATTTAGTATTAAAATAATCATATTTCCAACATTTCTAGATAATTGAATATTGAATAACTTATGGAACCAAACACCACATCCATAACCGTAATCATTGATACCATATCATAATTTAGACAAAATAAGGCTTTTCTGGCTATCACGTAAACGCTTCTAAATGCGGGATACAGCGTGTCGCTAAAAATATATATATAAGTATATATATACTAAATAAATATGAACAAACTGGCATACAGATGTTTTATTAATGAAGCAGGGATATGGTCAAATTAACCCTAGATAGGACGTATGAGCCTCATTGTTCCACGTGATGAGTAGTTCACGCCTGTAAGCGTTGCCGGCGGCGAGTGTCGTCGGATTTTTGTCAACTTTTCACTATAGTGCTACAGTTTCGAGAGTTACATTATACATTTGAATTTTATGTTTTGATGAAATTCTTATAAAATTTAAATATAAACTTGGAAATTAATATTTTCTGTTGTAATTGGCTATAAATAGCTAATATTTTTAGTAGGTAATAATTATTGTACTAATTTTTATTCAACTTCAAGTTTTTACGGCATAGTGAGATAGGAAGGGGAAACCTAGTGTTAAAATACTCCGTTCTGGATACACCATCAAATTTTCATGACATTTGCATATTGAGTGGTGGTATGGTATGCTGCGGTTTGATTTAGCTGGTGGTTGCTGCTATGTATTTCCGAGTATGTTATAATCATTTTAATACTGAATCTAAAATTTTAAGCAGGTGGTACTTTTTTATTTTAAAATAGTATAAAATACAGATTTATTATAAAAACTTCTCACTTTAAATTATAAATTTTGATTAAAACCTTTCCTTATAAACCGAAATGTACAACAAATTCACATAACCCTTTCTTTTGCAATTTCGCAACAACCAAACTCTAAACGACTGCTCTTGATATTATTTTTTTTCTTATCAACCTGAATGCTAAAATTGAAACTTCTTCATGTACTACGTAGAATGGACAATGGCTAACAAACACTGCATCTCAAACTTTGGAATGAGGCTAATTACGGTCTCCTTCAGTATCTTTCTTTTAAATACTATATAATATAGTGCCATTGTTATCTGAGAGCACTATACAAAGAGGGAGGCTGTAACCATCACGCATCGCTGATAATTTCCGCCAAAGCTGAAAATGAACTGTATATCACTGTTTTGTATCAAACTTGTATACAGCGTGTTCTGTTTTGTTGAATTATGTATCGGGTTGTTTTGTTTCGTATGTTTGGAATATTGATGTTATGTGCTGAGTTGGTGCAGTGTTACGTTTTTTATTGTATTTTGCTGTAATTAATAAAATTAGTTTGAATATAGTTTTGAAATTCTGTAAATAGAGATTATTAATATGATTTTATTATGTACAGTATTATAACATCCATAATGTTTGGCAACCTTATTATAAATTTTACATAATATACAAAAATAAATCAGCAATTTTTCACTCTATTCTTCTTTAAGTACCGGTAGTGTTTCCACTCACATAATTTGTTTTTTTTCCTTGTTAATAACCAAAAATAAATAACGAGGCCGTCGTGGCGCAGGGGCCTAAGCGTGCGAATGGAAGGAAGAGGAAGAAATATTTAATATTGCTCCGATAACGAAGAAAAGCGTACGTAATATCTCAAGAATTCAGTGGAAAGTGGGTGGAGTGTCTAAACACTAGGTTCTTTTGCCTACAATGCTATGAACGAAACTAAGAAGAAAAAAAAAACTATCCACATTTCCCAACACCCTGTACAACGTTCCTTAGCGCTAGTTAGACTCTAGACGGCGTCCGCCATGCGAAAAAAATTAAAATAAACAAAGCAAACACTCGTCCCACACCCGGGGGCAGTTGGTAATAACGCTTTTGTCTTAGATTAGCTTTTAAGAAAGCCTTTATTCAGTACTCTGTGTCGTGTGCTCGTAGTGTGACTGCTATGAAAATTAGTCGTACATTTTTACACGAAAGGAGTAGATTCTTGTCTATTAGCTGGTGACTTTTTAAAGGAAGGTTTTTGCCTTTTTTTTCTGCTTTCGTGATGTGTGTTGGTTGGTTTATTTGTTTTTAGGGTTTCGTGCAACTAAAGGTGAAAACGGAACCTTTTTAAGAATACTTAGTCATCCGTCTGTCAAGAACATTTATCTCGAGATCGTTTATAGCTATCAGATTAAAATTAATATAAATCATTTAAGTCTATGGTCCCTCAGAGCACAGAAAAAATCAGTTTCTTAGTCAACGCAATCAAAAGATTTATGATTAAAGTATTTAGTATGATATTCGCTGAGTAATTAAAATTTATGGGGTACTTCACGTGGGCCTACAGTGGTGAAGTTTGGGTGAAGTCAAAGTGAGAATTTACAATACAAGTAAAGGAACAAATTCAAAAAGTTACAATTTATAGATATTCCACAAAAAATAGTTACAAACTTATACTTGTAGAACATTTCATACAAAATGAGTGCATACGCTCGCAAACTTAAGTTTGTCAACTCTTATAAATTGTACTTCCTGTTGCCCTACAATCTTAACGGACGCCTCGGTGGGCGAGTCCGACTTGCACTTAACCGGTTTTTTATTATATTAGGGTGGGGAGGGAAGTTGTGGCATAAGGGAAGTTAACTAAAAACTTAATTTTTACAAAATGACTTATGTAATAATTATGCTTTTAATTTTTACATAAGTCATTTTAATATTTTTTTTAATTATTGTCTATTGTACTCGTACACTATGTAATATTAAGCTTAAGTTTCCAATTTCCATTTCCCAAGCATTTCTATACATTTCCAGACAACGAATCTAACAAAAAATATATAAAATAATACTTTTTGTACCAACACACACACCCAGTATTTTCGTGAAGGCGAAGAAAAAGGAATTAATGCAAAACAAAAATGCTCGCTATCTCGATGCTTGGTGGGCGTCGTTCGCAGTAAATTACTGGATGGGCGTCACCGACCGCCATGTATCAATCAGGCGGTACTAGATTTATGGGACAGCCAGCTTGAATCGTTAGCCTTGCCTTGCGACGAAAATGTGTAACTGGCGGTACGTCTTTCGCATTTTCCTTGTTTTCTACTAATTTCAAGGATTTTTCGTCTTGGGGATGGGATGGGATGGAATAGCGATTCTTTTCCACCTCTGATTCAATCTTCGAGTTAAGCGAAAATTATTTTGGGATGTTGTTTTGTGATTCTGTTTTTAGTTCATGTTTTTGGGAAAGAAATAGAGAGAAATATATTAGTTTTTTAAGCCAAATGATACTTAATAACTGTTCGTATTGTGTAGAATATGAATTTGTAACTAAATATTCTACAAGCACTATTTATTCTAGAACTATAGTGGACATTTCCTACGACAACAGTGTTGAAATTCTCTGTTCACTACGTCTTGCTTATAGTGGCATTACATAGTGAGTGTAACCCAACGCCACTTGGTATAACCATATCGCAAGTTAGAAATTACTTAAAACTGCCCTAAATATTTTTGAACTTCACGCTGTATCCCACATATAACAGAGAAGGCAGAGGGATCCTGTTAACCGAGTGTTAAAACACTTTGTTTCTCATTAAGATATACCACTAGACTCACTCAATGCGGAAAAAATGTATAATAGAAAAAAAGAAAAATCGAGCTCATGTTATAAAATGAAATTCCATTATAGGTATTTATTAATATTTCATAAATATATTAAAAATACATACAAAAATAAATATCACAAACAAAATGAACCATTAAATAGTATTGAAATTCCACACCATCACCGATCATCGACTCCTTTGTGTCATTGTGGGCATTGTGGCGTTGACGCCAATGGAAAAATGCAATGCGTCAGACGGCACTATTTCCTTTTCAATTTCTGTACAATCACGGCTGATGGGAGACTCTTAACGTTAAGCTGTTAAGTTATTAGAATTAAATGGTTTTAAGCTAAATTGTTTAAGTTATACTGGTATCTGTACTTTTTATGTAAATTGTTTTTATGTAAATTGTTTTTCTTATGTGCGTCAGGTACAGAAATTTTGTAGATGATACACCCAGAACATTTCCAGATCCTTTTCCGTTTAAATTTTCTACATATTACACATATTTTTAAAAAGCTGGCTAAAGTCTATTAGAATATGTTCACCCATTTTATCGGTGATTTGTTTTATCACAGTGAAGCGATTAATTATAACTATTTCCCTTTAGAAAACTTATAAAAAAATTAAACGCAGCGGGTTAGAACCCGCGCCTCTTGGAAGCCGCTCAAGAAGTCTGACCACTAAGCCATACGTTCACATGAAGCTACGTCGAAATTCTTATACATTCGTTACAACTTGTTTATGTTGTTAGTACTCTGTTTCTGCTTGTTAGATGGCCCCTTGGACGGTTTCCAAAAGACGCAGGTTCAAATCCAGCCACGTAAATTTTTTATACGCTTTCTAAATAAGTATTTTTCTTTCCAAGTATAAAATAACGTTTTAAAAAACGTTAACGTTTTAAACGAGTGGAACTTGAACCCATAACCGTTGTGTATACTTGCTTACTAGAAGTTAGCTGCGCTACATTTACTAGTTAAGCCGCACCCTATATTACGCGTACGACGATAATTCACATTCAGAGATTGTTACAACAGGTTTAATATTGAATAAGAAATGTTCTCACGGGACAGGTCAAACAGGAACTTAAATGTGGGTCGGTAGTTTCTTCACTACAAAGCTGCAAGGATAAATAATTACACTACAGCTTTAAATTATAAATAGTTATATAATATGAGGCAGTCGTCGTCGTGGAGACGTTTTTCTAATGTCTGATGATGATGATGGTGATTCTTTCATCTTACAAATCATGGTGTACGAGAATTGTGTGGAAAATGGAGTATCTTCATACTAGGTTCCCTTTGCCTACCTTTTCTGCTATATGACGGATACACCGTGAAGATACATTTTTAATATGAATTAATTACAAAACTTTGTTAGCCACCGTACAGTAAGCGACGTAACGACCACGACCCGATAAACAAAGCTCACCTGTATTTACAATATACGATTTAAACTTGTTCTCTTCACCAATTTATTGCGCGCCGTGTTCCCCTTACGTCACTTCGCCCCATAATTTTGATTGTTTTGAGTTTTGTACGATATTTTACGATGTTTAGTGATTTTGGATATATTTGGCTTGATTTCTTATAATAATATTTTGGGTTGTTTTTTTTTGGTACGTAATGAGAGCGTCGTGGTGCAGTGCAGCCGTCAGGCTAAATGCGACGGTAGCTACTTTGATTCCTGTTCGAGGGAGTGGATTTAACTTTATAAACAATTTTAATATAAAATGAATTTTCTATCAATTAGTCACCGTCTGAAAGCATTAGTTTTAAATAAATGCTAGTAGTGCCAGCGGCATACACTTAAATGTAATTTTTTTAGCATCTTTCCCATATTATAATATAGAATAGTAGGCAAAGAGAATCTAGTGTGCATTCACTAGGTTATCTATGGCGGTTTTTAAGCTTCACATACGACTCACACAAGCACATGTTGTCACTCTAACACTGCGTTCCCCCCTTTTTCACAGAATTTTTAAAACATTGATTGTTGAGGGGTTAAACTCGACGCTGCGCCTTGTCTTGTTCTGATAACAAGCGAGAAATATAAATTCTCTCGAGCGAGAATCGAACTTATAACCATCTCGTTCCTTATTTTCTTCTTATTTTTTGTTTCATATAACTTAAATAATTTAAACACAAACGAATACTCGATTAGCCGTCTTGAGGCATAGTGTCTCAGATAAGCGCTAGTCCCAGATAAGCTGCTTTCATTACCGCCGCGTCGCCTCCACGATGGATGGCGACGATAAATCGCAAGAGTTGTTTGTTACTGCTTAATCTCACTTCTAAGTAAATTGTGTATGTCATAAACTTGTGTTTTACGTGAAATTTGTGTAGGTTTGGTGCCGGGTTGAGGTAGGTTTTATTTGATTTTCTATTCTTAGTGCTCCCCTACATTCCCTAATCTACCTACAAGCGAACTCTCACTACTCTTCATATATAAAAATATATCATATAAAAATATATATATTTTTTTATTTTTTATTTTATTTCCTTACGATATTTATGTATGACACCATGAAAATATTATTATAAAATTAATTAAGATTTTTTTTAAGTCTGAATAAAAAATATTATGATATGAAGCAGTAGTTTCTAAAAAGTGCACAATGGAGTAAGAGAATTTCTTTAGCTTCACGCTATATCCTGCAAATAGGAGGGTAAACAGAGGAAATGTAGTGTTAAGACACTCCGTTCACTAGTTCCAAATAAAATCGAACCCACAATGCCACTTTTACACTAGCAAACTACAAACCAACACTAAACTACAAAAAACAAATAAAAATACAAATAGAAACATTCCGTTAAAAGCAACTCATTGTAAAGCACATACATACATCACTATCACAGGGGTCTATTATGCTTTATTGATAGGCGAAGTGGCGATATCTTTTTTTTTCAAAAATAAATAAAAGCCAAAATCTGTTTCAATTGATGAGTTAGTTTGCGATCGCCGGACGAATACGAATACATTAATATTTTTTCGTTGCTTTTATTAAGATTGACAATCGCGTATTCAATTTTGAATTTATTTATTTTAAAGGACAGTCGTGTGATATTAAAATAGAACCCTACTCAAATTAAAAATGTCAGTTCTAAACAATATAATGAATAAAAATTTAAAAAGTTGTGGTTTCTGACTGCCTCGAGGGCCGTAGGTTCGATGGTGTATTCCTTAAATATTAGTATTAATATTAAAACATTTTGTTCAATATTTAATTTTATAAATTATTTTAATTAAAAATAAGCTGATTCTTTATATATAAATCCTTCACGAGTATTGGTCGAATTGTACATATTTTAATTAAATTAATGTCACTTAAATGTTAATAGTTAATAAATTTCAAGAACAAGTGTAAGTATAAAAGTTGTACGCTTTCTAAATATCAAAATATTTATTGCAATCCCGCAGAAAACAGAATAAACAGAATCTGGCAACCTAGTGTTAAGACACTCCGCTCTCCCTCTAGATTCTTCCGCTCCCAAATTAAGGCATCGCGTGTTGAGTCGAGTGGCTGGTTAACATAGCGAGGAAACTAAAATATTTAACATATCATCCTCTAGAGTGGGAATCGAATCCACAACCATCGCGCTTATAGTCACACCCTTGCGTATCTGCGCCATAACGGTCTCAAATAAAATATTTATGGCATACTTAACACTTATAATAACATTAAAATACTACTTGAAATACTTAAAAGACATTCCCTTTCTATAATATTTTTCCCGTATCCCGCACTCAGCAGGATGGGCAGAAGGAAAGTATATATTCCGTTTTCCCTCGATTTCTCGAGGCATTACGTGACGAGTGGCTCAACGCCGCGCTCTACCTTGACATCAAAGCTAAGAAATTTAAATATTAATAATTCATCCCCTCGATTGAGACTCGAACCCTCAACCTACCCCGTTGACAACCACTTTTTTGCCGTTGCGCCACGCCTGGCCTCATCATATTTATATTTATAACACTTACAAAATTATACACACACGATATAACGCCACCTAAGAGGGTGTTAGAGGTAATCAAATTTCCTTAGAGTAAGCGTTTGGCCGTTATTAGACAAAAATCTGTCTCAGCATGTTGGGGGGCCCGGCTCCGGCCCCGGCTCCGGCTCCTGCCCCGGCCTTAATTACTGGTCAGTGAATTAAGTGAGTTGCGCCGAACAAGCAGTTTGTCGTGCGGGCAGAATAAGAAATCATTCTAAGGGTTGATGTTGTATGTTGCTTTTGAAATTTTTGCTTTGGAGGGTGTTTTTGGGGGGTGGTATTTTTGTAAGAAATTGATGAAATGCCTTTAAAATATTTTCTAAATCATTTTAGAAGATTTGGAGGATGCAATGATTTTTTAATAGATTATATCTATTTATATGGTGAGCTCAAATAATCAATGTAAAGTTTATATAATTTTAATTTTACTGAAGAAATGTTAAACACAATCCTAACCAAGGCTGAACTAATTTAGAATATTCAGAAGATTTATTTATAATATTAAAAAATCAAATCAGCTTCACGCTGTATCCCGCACACAACAGGGTAGGCAGAGGGAATCTAGTGTTAAAACACTCCGTTCCATTTATAATATTTATAGAAAAATAATTTTCATTTATATTTATATTATGTAAGATCAAATATTACAGTGTTACTTGCATATATTATAATATAAGACAGTAAAAGAACACATCCTCATCCACAGCTACGTACACTTTCCTTATTCAAAGCAAATAAGAGTTTGGCACGCAGTGTGCATGAGATAATAGCGCCCATCTGCGTCGCTTCGTTAGACCAGCTCGTGGCTCTAACTCAATTGTAGACGAGTGTCAAATTTATTAAATTTTGATTATTATTGTTTTATTGTATGGTGGTTATTGAACTTTTGAAGGTTGACTTGAACGTTCTATTGTGTCTATAGCAGGGTTGGCAGAGAGAGTTTAGTATTACGACACTCGGGACTCTATTTTTCGCCAATTTTGGGAGACAGGCTGGCGGGTCCACACCAGAGCGCAACAATGAAAATATTTAAAATATTCAGATTTCGACATATTTAATTGAAAATACAACAATTTCAAGGGCTATGTTCATGAATAATGGATTATACCGACAATTTTAATACTAATATTTGTTCATACTTTTGTTTCCCAAGCTTTCTATTTCACAACACTTAATCAAATTATTTTAAAAAAGACAATAGCTTCTATCGCATCCGCGTCGTAATGTCAGAAATTACTTTCATGACATGTATAAACGATGTATTGTTCTATCATTGTCGTTTAATACAAAAAATATGCAATATACATATTTAACTATAATTTAAATTATTTTTATTGAATTAGATAGATCTTTTGCGGCCTTGATGACGTTTGAATATAGCTTCATGGTGGTGGGTTCGATTTCTACTGACACAACAATTTATATTTGAAATTATGCGGAAAGTAGGAAACGGAGTGTCTTGACACTAAATTCCCTGTACCTATCCTGTTGTATGCAGGATTCAGCGTAAAGCTGATTTGATTTTCAAGTGAAAAATACATTTAAATAGATTTCACTGTTTTTGAGATTACCATGAACAAACGCACAGATAAACATTTTTAATTACAATCGAAATGCTCCCAATTATATTTTTTTTATAGATCTTCCGCATACAGACAACGATCAGTAACAGTTTCATAATAGAATATCTATACAAGATTATTTTCATGTGCTCGTTCTGGCAGACAACGCGTGGCGTTTAGTTCTGCTACTTAATACGTAATGTCTTAAAATAATAGGAAACAAGCGTGCACTTATTATACTGTTATTTCAGGCTTACGTCATAAATAGAGATATTAGACCGTCGTGGCGCAGTGGGCCTCGGTCGGGCTGTAACGGAGATGGCTGTGGATCCAATCCCACTTGAGTTAGTCAATATATGTATATTGATATTATTTTATTATCACGCTCTAAAAGACAAAATAAAATAATTTTCCAGAACTTCGCGATAACCAAAAGAAAATGTATAATTTTATGATCATTCAAAAACGGAGTATCTTATCACTGAGCTCTCCACTCTCCCGCTAAAGACAAAAAAAAAGATATATAAAAAGTCCATAATAAAAGTAAATTATACTTGAAATTCAAAGCCCGCGCGACAGTGTCAGTTGCAGTACGACCGCGATACCCGCGCTAGCCTGCGGCGGTTATCGCATACATCAATGGGCTTTATGCTCGTTTTGTGGTTAGGATACGACAGGGATGCCAAAAGTTTACGAGTTACGATCGGTTTTTTGTTTGTTTGTGTGTTTGTTGTCACTTATTTTATATGTCGGTCATAAAAATGTAGGAATTGGATAGGCTGTCCTGACGTGGAACAGGGTTTGAGGGTAAACGAGACGTTTGTGAATTTGACTTCGACTCGAGGTAGTGATTAAAATCTCTACCTCGAGTCGCAATCGCTCGCAATATTTTCAAAATTGATTGAAAATTTGGGCCAGTCATAAATAAAAATAATTACATATGTATGTATAATGCATTGTGTATTAGTGGTACAGTTGGACGCGTTTGGACTGTAAATAAGATGGCTATGGATTCGATTCCACTCGGGGTAATGATATAAAACAAAATAAAATTTCAGAATATCACGATAATCAAACTCAATAGTCACTTGAAATAATGTCATTGTTAAAATCTGAATAAAATAATAGTGGCGTTAGGTTACGCTAATCAATATGCGATGTGTATGTAATGTCTATTAAAAAGTAAAGTATATATTTTGAATATTTTTATTTAATGAAGGCAGGGGGACCTAGGAATCAAGTGATATGGCACACCGTTCCCCATTTTTTGTTGAATTTTCGAGACGTTGCGTGTTTAGTGAGGAAATTTAACATTTAGTCTACCTGAGCGGGGAATTGAAGATAAATGAAATATAAATTCTCTTTAAGTTTAGTGTACCTACAGCTGAACCGACAGCCATCGCCATTATAGACAGACAGTCAGTTGGCCTAAGCTTTAATTAATATAATAGAAACAGCAAGAAAAAAATAAGAAGTATCTATTTTTACATAAAAGCTATGTGTTTTAACGTTACACGTTATCTGGTTTTATTTTTAGCAGCAACTTTTGTGGCCAAGATTAAAATTCGAGATCTTCATTTGTTAGCCACGGTAATCACTATTAATTTTACTACTTAAAAATCACTTTTTTAAAGTAATTCCATTATCCATAAAAAAAAATAAGCCCAACTCCACAATACCGTGGTCAAACGAACAATGACGATTAGAATTTATGTTAAAGACAATCCAGTAATGGGAGAGCAACAAAAGAAACGGCTTCAAACAGAACGCGTTTCAAAGTAAAACAATAATTATATTTGCCCCGCGGCTACGCACGTAGAGCTGCTGTTCTGTAAAACATTTTCTTTTTATTCAATTAGCGAGCTAATATGATATACCTCCTGTTTGGTGCGGACACGTGAGCTTGTGGATGCTACTGATTTTTCCAAGATTTCTTTGACTTCTTAATTTATTTCATATTTTTAAGTATCTAGCTTATGTTATGCTAACATAGCCATGTAAAGAATTAAAAACAACTATCTGCACTGATATCTGCCTTTAGCGAGGTAGGCGGAGGGACCCTGAAAACCTTGTGTTAGACAAAGTAAAGACACTTCGTTCCCATTAAGACACTTCCGTTCCCCACTTTCGAATTCTCGAGGCACTGAATGTTAAGTAGCGGAACTCACCAGGGCGAAGAAACGAAAATATTAAGTATTTAATTTCATGAAGTGGGAATCAAATCCACAACCGGTCACGTTTTCAGCAACACGTCCCTATGCCTCGACTGACCTAAATAACAAAATAAAAGAAAAAAAAGCAAGCAAAATTAGACCCCACTACTACTATCACAGATAATATAAGACACGTAATGACATACACAATACATAGATAATAAATAAGATATAAATTAATTAACGTGAACCCGAGTACGTATGGAGGGCGAGCTAATTTAAATACCAAAAAGCTTACAAGGTTAAAGCGCCAATGATTGTACTGACATCTCATTAGCTTAGCGAGAACAGTGCGCCTCGGGCACTATCAATGGATTTTGAGTTATAGGCGGTAGCGGTTCTCTTTTCTTACTGACTGATGATTGTGGGTGATGTGAGCTTGTTTTCTTTTAATTTAAAGGAAAGTAAAAGGATTTTCTTTGTTAATATGTATTCATTTTTAAGAAAAATCTTCCGTTACTTAAGTATCAAATTTTATAAAATTATAGTTTATATATTTTTTTTATTTGTGATTCTATGAAAATATCGTCCTGTCTATTATTTACTCAATAACTTAAGCTTGAAGTAATCTAATGCGATTGAGTGGTAAAACTGAAGGCCGCTTACTAATATATTAAATTGCTGAAATATAATTTACGAAATTTAATTATTCTTAATTATTGGTAGCGGAGTGTCTTAATATTAGATTCTCTCTGCCTGGCTGCCTTATGTGCGGGATACAGCGAGAACCTTCAAAAATAAAATATGTTTACAGTTTATATCCTCCTCTCTTAACTTAGACCATGTTATAAGGTAGACCGTAGAGTACACCACATATATTTTTGCCGATCAAAGGAGCGATGTGGGTGACGTGCTTTTGAACAGATAATCAAATTAGCAGAGCTTCCTTTTGCCTCTGAAAAATGTGTCTATCAGTGTACTCTGTACTGAACTGTACCCACTGTACTGAACAACGCTAGTTGTACGGGGTTTTTGTTTGATCACTCATTTGCTTTGTTAATGGATTCCGCTCGGGGCGCTTAAAATTGAAATACATTTTAAAAATTCGATATACTCGTACGTAGGTACTCGTTGGTGGGTACCTTTGTTTCGTTTATTGCGAAAACTTGTTGTGTATTAGTTAGTGGTTATTTTTTTTTTACGATTTTTTGATTGTTTGAAATTGTTTTTTTTTATGATTTATTAATTTTCTTTATTATTATATTTTCTCTTTTTTTTGTCTTTGTGCTGTATTACAATTAGTATCAGGGTAGGTAATGGGAACTTAGTATTAAAACATTCCAGTCACATTCAACACCACGATTTGTGTTATTACTAGAGCGAGGAAATCAAAATTAATCATTCTCCGAATGTGAATCGAACCCACAGCCGTTGACTTTATGAGTTAAATGCTGAGCCACTGCGCCACTGCGATCTGAAACCTCAATATTGCTTTTTATGATATCAAAATCAAACCGAAACAACCCTGCATCCCTTCAGCTCTAAATTTTGTTACTTTACTGATTTAATGACGTCACACGACGCCCTCTATCGAATGTCAACTTAGATCGTTTAATCTGTATTCGTAACTAAAGGTCTTAACTCGTTCAAATTTACAATTAAATTTGAACTTTATTAACAGGAAATAGAATTATATTTTTAACTGACTTTTATAGAAAATACTGCAGTTTAGAGCCAATTTTCCAACGCATAGGTTAGATATTTGAGTCACGAATCCATTTTATGACTAATTCCATAACTTTGTATGTGAATTTGGGATCAGGTATGGTGCTGGTAGTGTTTACTGTGTCATATCTTTGTCAAATCTCCTTGGAATAGGCCTGGGGGGATTTAGTTTAATAGCTATCGGCGGGTTGAATCGTAATTGCTATTTACTTTTTAAAGTCACTGCTAATATTTTATTTAGAGAGGCCCTTGTGGCATAGTGGGACGTTGTGTGGTGCACTTGCTTGATTATAGGTTCATTTCTTAATGATGATTTTTTTATTTTTTAGCTACGCTTCATCCTGTATATATCAGTGTAAGCAGACATAACATAGTGTACACTCACTAAAAATTATAGTTATATTCAAATTTCATTTTCCATTTCTACCTAGACAAACAGAAGTGATTTAACTGATCGACATTAGCTTTATGTAATATAACATATCTTTTACGTTATTAAATGAAAGTTATGTAAATAACCGGTTCTATGAATGAGAGTAAAATTGTTAATTTTAATTTATTATGTATGATATATCCATTTATGAAATTGTTTAAATTATTTTAATTTTTTTGAAATTACTCATTTGATCATCGATATTAACAGAAAAAACGTACTTTAAGTGCGACGTTGAATTCCGCTACTCAACAAGGAATATCTGAAACTCCGGAGGAAAGTGGAGAACAGTGTGCCTGACACAATTTTATCTCAGTCTATCCTACTTTGCTGATAAAGGGTGAAGTAGTTGCAATAAATATACAAGTAAAACTGTAGAACCTTATAACTTTAACTGCGACGTTAAGTTTCGCCTCTCAACATCTCTCGTTCGTTACGGGGAACGGAGAGCCTTAACACTAGATTTCCTCTACCATATGCAGGAAACAAAGTAAAACTAAAAAAATATAAAATACGAACGAGATTCGCGAAGATATAAAAAATAAACAAGGTGTGTGTATGTATTTCTTATTGTATAACAAATTCCACTTTATATGTATATTTCGTATTATTTGAGATATCATTACCTTTCACTTGTTGTAATTTGGTTATTACTTGACCGGTTTAAGTAAAGCGATGTGTACACTGTTACAGTTAGTTATATTTCGCTTTTATTAATACAGCTTCACGCTTTTGCTGCCTAAAATCTAGTGTTAAGACACTCTGTTCCTCACCTTTTCCTTGAAATATAGCGTGTTTTTACGCGGATTTCAACGCCGCATTATATCTTGCGAGGGTAGGGGAATGTAAATAATACTTTTTTCCGTGCACATCGAACACACAGCCATTGTTTAAATTTATTTATTGATATAATAGAAACATGTTTCCATTGGTATGATATAAACGTTACTAGAACAAATTTTACCAGAGCGAGAAGACGATAATATTAAATATTCAATTTCCTCGAGTGGGAATTGAACCCATAATCTAACACGTTTCGCACGCTCGTGCCGCTGCGTCACTACTGGCGTCGAGTTAGTCAGTAGTTAGCTGCTTTGTAATATTTATAATAATGATCTCAATGATTGTAATCTACTTGCGGACGCAACTGAGTTACCGTTACATTTGTTTTAACTTTTAACCTTTGAAAATTCCTTTCATTTTGCTTTCTAAAGCAGAGTTGGTACGTAAGCTTATTATGTGTGGGTATACATATATTTTATGCGTAATATGGTAGGTTTTAAGTTGATATTTATAATTTAACTTGTTGTCGCCCGCAATTTAGTTTGTGTGGACTTTAAAATAAGCCCCCTTTTTCCCGTTCCCGTAGGAATACCGAGAAATCCCCTTTTAGTGCTCCACTAAACTTCGTAACCTACCTATACTTGTATATCCATTTTACTAAGTTTAGTAGTTTTGTCTGTGCTTTTCTGTCAGACACTCAGTAACAGAAGAGTTTTATATATAAGATAGATGGTTTTATTTATTTCATTTGGTTATTATGTACTATGGCTTTTTTTTACTTCATCTTATTCTTATTCGTCTTATTCTTACACAGCGGAGCAGAGTAAGCAGAGGAAACCTGGGAACCTAATGTTAAGACACTCGGGACATTGGGGCACTTCCGTTCGCTATTTTCCGCTAAATTCTGGAGACATTGCATGGTGAGTGGCGGACCTCAACGCAGCACTTCGCCTCATTACCAGAGTGAGGAAATAAAAATATCAAATATTCCATTCCTCCGAAAGATAGAACTCATAACCGTCGCGCTTACATTGAGACGCTTATGCCTCTGCGCAACGACGACCTCGAAGCACCACTTTTTTTTAAAAATAATTATCAGAAAACACAAACGAATCCGCCGCAAAAATTTATACTGAATACAATCAGAAGATTTCACAAAATTATATGTAATGTAACAGTATGGGGAATAAATTGGCGCGGTGTTCCCGGCATGTGCGGATAAAGGTTTTCATTAAACGATTTAATTTGAATTAATTAGGTTTTAATTCGCGTTCGTGCGTTTCATTAGGAACGTCATATTTACGTGGATTCCGCATTCGCTCGTGCTATTATAAGACAATTACACTTGATATAGCTACTATGTATGTAGTAGGTATATTATTGAAGCTATCGTGGCTTAGCGACTAAACGTCTGACTGTCAAGACGGCGGTCGTAGGTTCGAATTCTACTCGAGGGAGTTAATTATTTCAATAACAAGACAAATCTTGTTGATTCTAGATCTAGTTGATTTACCACGTTACAGGCAATAACACGAAAAGTGGACAGTGAGGAACGGAATATCTTAACAATAGAGCACCCTCAGCTTTGATTGCTTGCAGGATGAGTAGTAGGACCCTCCCACAGCAGTTCCTCTAGATTAGATGAGTTGGAGATGTACATAGTGATTTCTCTCATCCGACAGAGGTGGAAATGGGTCTGCATTGGCGCTGGACCTATGTACACGTACCGTGGTCTCCTTTTCGCTTTTTTTAAAAAACGTATGAAGAATTAAACGGGGTTGGAACACGCGCCTCTTCAGACCCTTTGACAATATGTTTGGAAGTTGGACGGTTATAGCGGGTTCAAAATTTAAATTATTATTTTTTTTTATCAATGTTTAAACTGTCTACGTTTAAATATACTTTTTTTATTTATTACTCTATTCAATTAAATCAAAAATAATCCTGAGAGATGCCAGTTTTATATAATACTAGCGACCCCCTTGCGGCTTCGCCCGCTTTTACTACTGGATTATTCATATAATGTATGTTTGCAAAGCACTTAAGATAATGTGAAAATTAATT
>JAKRZM010000984.1:429096-466898 GCA_036379175.1 Heliconius cydno galanthus
ATTAACACACATTCACACATATACACACATTGTGAATTCAAATACGGAAGGAAAATTTTATCAACAAATTATAGATATTTTCGTTGTCTGATTCTACAAAAACTATAAATTTATATCGATCAATAACAAAAAGTTCCTTAAGTCTCGTTAGATGTTAAAAACATGAAATAATACAATAACAGAGGTCGTCGTGGTAGAGAGGCATAAGGGCGCGATTGTAAAGACAACGGCTGTGGAAGTACCTTAATACTTTGTTATCAGGTTCCTTATGCAGCTGCTATGTGCAAAATACAGCATGATGTTAAAATATATATATATATATATATATATATATACATATATTATCACACAAAAAATAGCAAAATCTGCAATAGCACATCAAAAAAAAACAAAACACAAAACTCTCTTAACTTGAACCACACGCAAATGAGTCCAATATAGCGCTTACGTAAGTATAAGTGTACATAATATGTGCGTATTGTGTCACTGTTGGGTAATCTCGGCTCGGTCGGGCGTGGTGGGTAACGTTACTACGAGTATATGCTATAAACTGTTTATGCGGTCTAAATAGTAATGGCTTACTTATAATGTTCGTATGTTATGTGGTCATTTTACAATATGTTTTAGTAAAGTAGTTGAAGTGTTTGTATATGGGATTATTGCATGATTCTTATTTTTTTTCACGATCACGCTGTATCTCGCAAGAAGCAGGATAGGCAGAGGCCTAGTATTAAAACACTCCACTGTTCACTTTTCGCTGTTTTTTGGAGGCATTGCGTGTTGTATGGCAGAATTCAACGCCGAGCATTGCCTCGACACTACGGTGGAGAAATGAAAATTAATAGTATTATAGAATAGTAATAATGCGACGGTTGCGGGTTCAATTCCAAGATTTCAAAAATGTAATATATTAATTATCATTTGCGATTAGGTTAAAGGTATTCAAAAATGTGTAAAACTTACGAAAGTTAAAATTATTTTAATGTAAGTCTCTAAGTTTTTACGCACTATGCAACTGTAATTTTATACGTTACTTGCATATTACAGATAAAATGAAAAATAACTAGTTCACGCGAAAGTTTGCAACAAAGTTGCATAGAAAGCCCATATTAAGTTTTACCATTTTGAGAAAACATTACGAAAAATACATTAAGTACAATGCGTAATACGCAAAAACGTGAAGGAACTTATATATTTTATAAAATTATTATTAACTTTTATAGTAAAAAGACAATTGAATATTGTTCTTATGATTCGATTTACTTATTTATTAAATAACAATTTAACCGCAATAACTGATTGAATGAACATGAAGACAATTTTGATGATAGATTCCTGTTTTTTCTATAATTTCTATAAATATAGACTTTACATCGATTTCTTTATTCTATTTTTTTACTTATGAACAATAATTATATTATATAGCTATCGACATTCTTACCAGAAACACTGAAGTCACACAACTAATGTATTATATTGGCAAGAGGAAAGAGAAATAATTTGCTCAAGCGAATAAAAATCGAATTCACGACCGTCGTGTTTACTGTCAAGTGCCACGACGGCCTTTAATATGAAAATTGAACGTAACGTAATAAAGTAACCAAAATCAATAAAAATTAATTCGAAAGTGTTCTAACATTTAAAAATCAAATAAAAATTAACTTTAAGACGATGTTTAATTAGAACTGTACATTTTGTAACACAATCAACAGATCTCAGACCAGAGCGGTTGCGAAATCAGAAGCGAGGCTGCTCCGTTGAGCTTCGATGTACCAACTGATGACTCATGTAAGAAACACGTGATGGTGTGTTTAATGTAATATCTATATTATACTAATGATAAAAAAATAAATCTTTCTAATTCTTTATTTTTTAGATCTCTAATTTTGGAAAAAGACAGAATTACTATTATTAGAACTATAATAGAGAAGCTAACTAAGAATAGGAAGTATCAGCAAAAAAATTTGTTCAATGAGGTTCAACGATGACATAAAACTCTAAGGTCAGGAACATCTCATGCGGGACTCTCTAACTAAGACGTTAGGTGCAAAATGCGCGAGTCACAGAGATCCAGGTGTAATTGCGGCTACTAACCAAGTTATAAATACAAAAAGCTTCTTTTCCAGCTTTATACTGTATGTACCCCATATATAAAAGGATAAACAATGTGAAGGGTCACGACACTCCATTCTCCACTTTTACCCACATTTTTAAGACCTTGTGTATTGATCACCATGCTTTGTTTTCTAACTGCGAGAAAATAAAAATAATTCATCCCGAGTGAGAATGGAACTATCAGCTGTCGCGTTTACAGACAGACGTTTAGCCTCTGAGCTACGACGGCCTCAAAAAGCTTCTTTCCTGTAGATAATCTACAGACAGGCCGCTCCCACGATATTTGCAATAACAACATTTTGAGTGTAATAGAAAGTGTCGATCTAGACGGTCTCTATACCTACTACAGCTATATGTATAATCCTACAATATATGAATTACGAATTGATTTCCGCCAATTATAAGTTATTGATAACCTTTCACTTTGCATGTGACGCCTTTCTCTATGTATAGGTTGGAGTCGTTTTTTATTTATAAAATTTTTGGTAAGTAGAGATTTAATTTAAGAGTCCATCCTTTGTTGTCAATTCGATTCTCATATGGTGGAATAATTGTATTTTTTTAGCTTCACGCTGCGTATAGCAGGATAAGTAGAGGGAACCTGGGGAAATTAGTTAAGAGTTAAGATTCTGTTTCCACTAAGATACTCCCGTTCCCTATTTACCGTTGAATTCTGGAAGCATTATTTGTTGAATGGCGAAACTGAATGCCGCGCTTTGCCTTGTAATCAAAGCAAGGAATTAAAAACAATAAATATTCAATTTCCTCCATTGGGGATCGAACTCACAACCTGCCGCCTGTCTCTGCGCTACAACTGGCCTTAAATTTCACATATATTGTAAAATATTATACAATAATTGCAAGATCCTTTTCTCTGCAATATGTTGAAAGAAAAACAAGAATAAAAACATATATTATAACATAATCTAAATTAGATTCGCCTATCACTTCCAACGAGACGGTTGCGAAAATATGATGTCTTCATTATTTTTATTGATGTAATTATGGCGTATAGAGGACCAATTTAATTGTATAAGATTTTAGTGGGTTCAAATTACGCGGTTTTTTTTAGAATATTAACCGCGTATGGCAAGGAGAGATTTAATTAGCACACCCTAGTTTAGAATTCGAGAAACTATATGGCGGAACTTAACGCCGCATTATGTCTTTACAGAAATAGACTCTGAAAATAATTCGTTACGAAAAACAGTTTAGGGAGCTTTTTTAATTTTTAAATTAAAAAAAGCTTTATTATAAAATATCTTGGCCCACTTAAATCTACTAAATAACAAAGAATGTATGATGAAATTAATATTAGTCCTCAAAATAAGCAATCGTTTCGCAGTGGGGTAGCGCGTAACCGTAAACGATTGTGACTTTGATTTCTGTTTTTGATATTTTCATTTCATCCCTAATAAAAGACAATGCGCGTGGTTAAACTGCGCCACTTAACAAGCATAGTCTTGTATTTCAGCAGAAGAAGATTTAACGCTAGGCTATCTGGGGGTAAAAAAAAATATTTTCTTATAATTGTATCCAATACAATTATAAGCAAATAGTTTTTTTACTTTACTTTACGTGCATTTTACAATGTCATATTACGATCGTTCTAGTTTACGCTGGCATTAAAAATACATAAAATTTTATATCCTCAGTTTATGAAAGAGATGCTTAAGATTTTTTTTATATTACTTTCACAAGAGTTCCTAAGATACTAACGTGCTTAGTGCAAATGTATGCGTCAAATAAAGTAGTTTAGTTTCGATTCAAAGTTTTGAATGAAATTTTGGAGAACGAAATGTAGGGAAGATAGAAGGAGTGGTGGTAGTCAACGCCGCGTTTTGCCTCGTTACCAGAAGAAACCAAATATTATGTATTTAATTTCCTCGAGTTCCCACCCAGTTCCCATCAAACCCACAGTCTGTCATGTTTGTAATACCATTCTAGTGCCCCTGTACCACGACTAGTCTCAAGTGTGATCGATGTGTGATGTGATTGTGAAACTGCAATATGTGAATAGAAAAAAATAATACTTTATGTAAAGATAGATACATACTATAAGCATTTGCGTTAATTTGAATCAATTTAATTAAAGTTTTATTACATCTTGTTATAATACATAAGTAGTTAAATATATAATAATGATCTCATAAAATAAATGGCTAATAAAGTTTAATGTTTTGTATAGAACTCGCATAACTTACATAACAGTGATTGGAGAACGTACTGAACAGGTCACTCGTCAGCGGTGACGTGTTTGAGGTCGTGGGTTCGTTTCCATTACATAAGTTACAGATAAAATTTTAACTTAATTTTACGTTTTATCCTGCACATTGCAGAGGGAACATGGGAACCTAGTGCTAAGACAATTTAATCCCATTAAGATATATTCGTTTCCCAGTGTCCGCCGAATTCTCGTGGTATTGTGTGTTGACTGGCGGAACTGAATGCTATCATCAATATCAGATCAAGGAATGAAATAATTAACGAAAATTAGCATATTAATGTCTTACAATAATATGGAAACCCGTTTATAATTAAAATTAACAATTGATGCCGTCTTGGCTCAGCGGCACTGAGTCTGACTGTAAACACCTCTATTGTAGGTTTGATTTATACTGAGAGGAATGATTTTTTTCACTTTTGTTCGCTCCAGTAACTAGAACAAGCGCGTAGTTGAAAGCACGAGGCAAAATATAGCAATGTCTTAAAAATAGGGCGGTGCGTGGAGAGCATAGTGTCTTGACTTCTTTGCAATTTTTTTTTGCTTTTTGTCCAGCTATGCGAGATAACGCTGTATCATGCATGTAGCAGAGAAGGCCTAGTGTTCAGA
The DNA here is from genome assembly GCA_036379175.1 of Heliconius cydno galanthus. Lineage (NCBI taxonomy): Eukaryota > Metazoa > Arthropoda > Insecta > Lepidoptera > Nymphalidae > Heliconius > Heliconius cydno. The sequence goes on from JAKRZM010000984.1 coordinate 434,045, forward strand.
CACACTGCTACCCACTTTCCAGCCAATTCTAAAAGAATTGCGAGTTAAGTGGCGAAACTCAAAGACGCGCTTTGCCTTGACACCAGAGCGAAGAAATAAAAATGGTAAATATTTAATTTCCTCGCGTGGGAATCGAACCTACAACTTGTCGCGCTTACTAACTTAGTCACTAACCTAAATATAGTCCACATAAGCACTCTAACATCTTTAGAATACCGTCAATCACTTCGTATATTAGGTATTATTGACAATGCCGTGGTTCAATGGAAACGACATCAACGCGCTCCAAACCGAAATAAGCCTTTCTCTGTATGAATATGACGTACAAGCGTACAAGCATACAGGCATACAAGAACATATTATATATATGTAATATAAGTGAATGAAAGTTATTAGAGCGTTAATACTGGTTTATGATGAGGCTGAGTTAAAAATATATACGATTAAGAAGAAATTTTGATTATTTTAATAATGTTTTTATAATAAAGTAATTTATTTATAGGAGTTTGTATGAATATAGTTTAGTAAATCTCGTCGTTGTAAACACTATAGCTATGACTGTGGGTTGAAAAATTAATTTTAAGAAATATTTATATTTTGTTAAGATATGTACAGTTTTTTTAGAAGTGAGTTCCGAGTTATAATAATTGAAATGTTTCTCTCAGTGGGAATGAACCCCCAAACATCGCGTTTACAGCCACATTATCCACTGCGCCACAGTGATCTCACACCAAACGGTGAAGCAAACTTAGATTATATTAGTTACATAATAAGTATTATAATCTTCAAGTTAACCAATCTTTTATGTCTTAATGCGAACTCGTTTAACATTATCACTTATTACGCTTCGTTGAGAAATGTAAACTTTTAATCTATCGCATATATAAAAGACTTCCTATACTGAGTGACTGACTGAGTGAGAACATAGGGCCAAGAAACTTCGTTTCCCATTACGACACTATCGTTCCCCAATTTCCGCCGAATTCTGAAGGCATTACGTGTTGAGTGAGGGAAGTCAACGTAGCGCCTTGCCTCGTTAACAGAGCGAGGAAATCAAAATGTTAAATATTATGTTTCCTTAAGTGAGAATCGAACCCATAATCATCGCGTTTACAGTCGCTCTCTCATCATCTCATCTCTTTAATTATTTTCAACTCTTACTTATCTTCATTAGACGACGCGGACGAAGACGCAGGTAAACGCTAGTATATAATATGTACAATCAAACGACAGTATTAAAACGCGACATTCAAAGTTCGTTTCAAGTGCGAGGCAGTGTATTCTTCTCTGGGGTCAATGCCAGTCAACAATCATACGAGTATATACGCGATTAGTCGTGACTTCGCAAATGTTATAAACATTATAGTATGTATCTAAGCATTTATATGATTTTTTATTATTTGTTAGGCCTTACATACATATAATCGTAAATGCCACAGGTTTTGGGTTCGATTTTCATTTGAGGAAATGAAAAATAAAACATTTTCTCGACCTGGTACCGTGGTAAAGGACGACGTTGAGTTACGCCACTCAACAGGCTATACCTCTACAATTCTACGGAAAGTGAGGAACGGAAGTGTTTTAATAGCAACGGAGTGTCTTAACCGTATGTTCTCAGATTCCGTTTGCCTACTCAACTAAGTTCAGGATATAGGTATCGTAAAGCTAAAAAAATATATACGAGTATCTATGTAATAATTTATAAGGAATTTTTGGGCGGGATGGATCAGCGACACGCGTTAACGCGACGATTGTGGGTTCTAATTGGGAAAATTTATAATTTTTATTTTTCTGGTAGTCCGCTATCGGAACGGAACTACGTTTCATATATGAGCTGCAAGCGGAGAACGAAGTGTCTTGACATCAGGTTCTCTTAACCATAGGAATATAGTTAAAGCAAAAAAATATATTTAAAATAAAAGGTCAGCAAAGTATCTTGAACTGGGCAAAGCGAGGCAGTAAAATTTAAATTTTATTATCCTTTTAAAGAAATGTTACAAAACAATTTGAACTCCGCTCCGCAGTTATATAAGTAACACCTACGGACATATTTTGCAATGCCTTATGTAAATTTCTATTGTATTTAAATTAAATAGCTACTGTTTTTAGTCTTTTAAGTATGTATTCGTTTTAAAGAATTTCTACCTTACATTTTTGTTGAATATCATTAATTACATCTTTAAACAGCTGATTGAAGATATAATTTTATTCTAAAAAAATAATTTACATTTAGCCGTCGTCGTGATGCACAAGCGTGCGACTATAATGGCGACAATTGTGGGTTCGATTCCCACGTACCAATGATTTATTTAATATTTCTATGTCTTCGCTCTGTTAATTCCATGGAAAGTGGGGAGAACACAAGTGTTTTAATGGAAACTTAGTGTCTTAGTAGGTACTAGATTCACAATGTGCTTCTGCCTCCTTTGCGATGCACGTAATATAGCGTGAGATTTAAACAACGACAATGCTGTTTTCAATTGTTAGTTGACTTTATAGTCCAATTTTTGAGACATTCCATCTTGAATGTCGGAAATAAACACTGCTCATCTACCAGAGCGAGAAATTAAAAATACGTCATTCCCGTGAATAGGAATAGAATCCATAACTGTCGCATGACTAAAATTAGGCAAATTTTTCAAACACACAAACAAAATTCTTTTGCATATAAATAGGCATATCTAAATAAGCAAATGATGACCAAAACTAGTGGCTCTTACAACTTATCTTAAACGTATGTAAATAGTCTGTAGGCGGCGTATATTAAGTTAATATGATAATTATAGTTCGTTTAAAGTTTATGTTAATGATTTGTGATTTTAAAAACACCTCGTAGCTGGAACCGCGAAATATGAAATGGAACCACATATTATTGTGGCGCAAGGGCACAAGGGTGTTACTATAATGCGACGGTAGTGGGTTCGATCCCACCCAGAGGAATGAATAATTATTTTTTATTATCTTTATTTCTTCCACTGTCACCGACAACTTCTGGGAGGTCCGTTCTAAAAGGTTAACCAAGGTCACCCGCTGCCTCTCTTACGACCCACTCTCATTTCTTTTTGAAGATATGAAGAAGACTTTAAGACTAAGAGGCAAAAGAGGTATGAAGAGACTGTAGTGTTTAGCGCTCTGCTACCTCCGGCTATTCTTCTAAGGGTAAAGCATAAAGCTAAGAAAAATAACTAAAAGAATATGTTAATTGTTGACCATATAGAAAAGTAAATAACAGAAAAATTGCATCACTCTCTTTGTACGAAACTTTTTGGTTAAGAACTAAAGAGTTAAATACCATTAATTGCTTTTAATGTTACATAAAAATCTACTTTTGGTTAGGAAATTTAAACAATTTAAGTTAATCTCATCCTTAGAAGGAATTAATACTTAGTATTAAGGTAGTGTTACAATAAGAAAAATAAATATATTTTTTTATAATATATATTTTTTTCACTCAGTCAGGTCTTAAGTGGTAGACGGTAACAGATTTCCCGAGTTACTTATCATCATTGCGTCCTTCAGGGACTTCTCAACTGTGCTTCGATTGTATCAATAAGATACATAAAATAATAATTAAAGGAAACAAATAAAAGATAATAAAGAAATAAGAGAGAGAGAGAGAGAATTGAAGCCAGTCGGAAAAATTAAAGCGCATAGGCACAAACATAAGACTGTAAACGCGACAGATTGTGGGTTCGATTCCTACAAGAGGAAATGTAATATTATATATTTTAATTTTTTTGTTCTGGTATTGAGTTCTGCTACTCCACACGCAGGGCTTACACAGTTCGGCGGAAAACGGGATGTGTTAACATAAGGTTCCCTCTACCTATCCTGCTGTGTGCAGGATACAGCGTGAAGCTAAAAAAAAGTAAAATAAGCGAAAATTACATAACCGCCATAAGTGCAACACAATCCTAATCGATCATTTCAGTTCTTCTAAGCCTTGGCATAGTTCCGATATGATCGGTTAAATGTAATAAATTTACTTTCGTTTGCGTAACGCCAACTCCTACGAATGGTGATTGTTTTAACTACTTCACTTACTACCTTATAGTACGTTGGACTTACCAACTTAAACTATGGTCATGAGTTCAAGGAACGCCCATATTATATGATATCTATATTTTTTGACGTTCAAGACCTTTTCCGCCAAGGTATGGTTGGGAGGTAAGAAAGGTAGTGTTGAGACACTGTTTTCAGGGGCAAAAAGGTGCGACTGTAAACACGAGAGTCTGGAATACGATTCCTACTCGATTGAAAGAAATATCTAATATTTTCATCTTTTCATATCTAATATTTTCATGCTCTGGTAACGAAGTAAGGCGCGGCGTTGATTTGCACCACTCAACACATATTACCTCGAGAAGTCGGCAGTAAGTGGGGATCATAAGTGTCTTAATGGAGAGCGGAATGTTTTTACACTAAGTTCAAATCAATCTTGTACATTAATCAAAATTAATCAAATAACCCTCTTATTTGCAATAATATAATACCATCGTAACATAAATAATGACTTGGCGATTCTTAATTTCGATTTTTAATTGCAGATTATTATTTAATTGCGAAATATTTGGATATTTAATTGCGGATCTTATTTAAATATTATTTTAATATATCTAATGCCAATTTGCCGTTCACATTATTATAATTCCAATCTTCACATAATGATATGTGAAGATTGGAATTTAAATTATAGATATTGTAAGTTAGCTCATCTAAAAATCGGTATTCCTGGTGTTAAAGCAGAACTGAACGCTATTTATTTTTATTTTATTATCTGTAAGGATGTAGAAATAAAATTAATTAAATATAATCCCTCAATAATCCGAAAGGTAATCGAACTGAAGACACAAGCAAGCATCAGGCGGAACAACTGTACAGGGAAACAGAAAGATATAAAATCAACAACTACAGATTAGCGTATAGCTAAAATATAAATTTTATATTTGACGATGCAAATGTGAAAGGATCTTATGGCATAAAAATTCGAAAGGAATACTAAGTTGAGGCTAGCGTGAAGTTCATTTTTACTTTAAAGCCATTATATACGATCTAAATACGAGTAGGTATATCAATTTATTATGTGAGTTTTAAAACCCTTGGACAGATGTTAAAGCTTTGTGTTAGTTAAGTGTTATCCCACATTAAGAAAGAAAAATATTATTTTGGGAAACGTATAAAAATTTGATCATAGCGGGATTTGAATCCACTTTTGCAAGAGGTAGAAGTTCTAAGCTATACGTTCTATCAAGCGATTGTCACTTATTAATTTTGAACTTATTTATTTTGTTGGCGTCTCTAAAAAATTAAATGTTAATCATATTTTAATTGCCACGCTCAGGGACATCAATTATATGTTTTAATTGGTATTTAACAGTTAACGTATTTGCAGCGGTTAAATCGGTTTTAGAAGCTCTATAAAACATTCATTAGTTACAGAAGGATTGACTAACTAGCGAAGGACTTTTAAATCATGTTGAAATTCTGTATTTATTATTTATCATTAAATATTATTGGGAACTTTCCAATAAAAAAATTTAAACTACATTTTTGCCTTGGATGATAATCGAATCCACGACCTCCGCTTTAGTGGGTATTTACTTTCAAATATGCCACATTATTAGCGATAAGTAATCAAAGGTGATGATAAATTAAGATGAGATTTTATGAAGACATCGATCGCTTCAAATTACATATTCATTAAATATGTTACAATCTAGCTCTATGTCATGCAGCAGACAGTTTAGTGCAACAGTGCCTAATAATATGAAATTTTAGGTTAAATTTAATCAAAGAATAAAATTAATTTACGGTGTACAGGGTAGGCAGAGGGAACCTGAAAATCAAGTGTCAAGACACTCAGACAAAATCAAGCATTCCTCCAATTAGGATTTAAATAGTGAACCATCCCAGAGGCAACGACATATCAACTGTAATACAAACGCGTTAAACCATCAACATATAGTAAGTTATTACAACATTACATAAACATCGAAAGGACTTTTACTTTCAGGTTCCTTGACTAAAGATTGATTTGCTCTCGATCGGAGATCTTTAACGGTTTTGTTCTCAATCCCTAGTTACATAATAATTATTGTTAAAATTGTACCTGTGTTGCCATATTTTATGTACAAGCTTAATCCTTTCTATGTTCATGACAGGGTAGAGAGAGAGAAGCTATTTAGGAATCTCTTGCAACACCAGAAGATCAGCAGGTGCGTTGCCAGCCTTTGAGGTGAAGATAGACCACTTTTTGAAGGTACCCATGGCGTATCGACCTAGAAACACTACCACAGGTAGGCCACAGTTACGTTTCGAGCCAAAAGAGAATTTTACAAAACCGCACAGTTCTGGACCATAGACACAGATGGTGAGAATATTTGAAACTATTTTTTGATTTTTTTTCTCCTCTTATCCTGCTATATACCGAATACAGCTTGAAGCTAAAAAATGTCATTGGTGTTAATGCTGCAGGCCGTGCATGTATTTAAATATTATCTTAATAATAATGATTATTAATTGTAATTTTTTTTCTTCTACGTCAATGTTTTTTCATATAAACAAGAATATATTCACACCTGCCCTTAATAAGAATATGTAGTTCATTATTACATAAATATATAATTACTTCGGTATTACCATTGAGTAAATTGTTCTTAACGCTTATGGCACAGTTTGGAGAGTTAACGCGATTGTAGCGAGTTCAAATCGCACCTAGCATAATATTTAAATACAGTCTTTTCTTTTTAGTATTAAATTCTATACTGATATATATTGCAGGTTCGCAACGCTTATCAACACACAATGTCCCTAAAATTGGGCAAGTAAGCGTCCTAACACTTAACCCTCAGACCTTACCTACCCTGCTGAACGCAGGAAGGTGTGTAAAGCTAAAAAAAGAAGAAAAAACCTTAAAAATTTGTTAAAAAAGTATTTTCATATGTCTAGATTTATAAGAACGCTATAATTAAGATAAATGACTAATTATGTTAACCATTTTACACAACGCGAATATCATTAATTTAATATGAAGTATTTTGTTAAACTTTAAAATTTAAGTAAACCTTTCTAAAGGTACAGATAAAGAAAATTATATAACCCACATTCGCTTTTTGTGGGACATTTTTTTAGCATGTTGGGCAATGATCCTAAAGGTATATATATCTTCTTATACAAAGTAAATATAAATTTTTATATATCTATCTTTACCTTATCTTTACATGGGATATTTTAAGAAAATAAGATAACTATCTAATTCCATATGCACGCATTGATATCATATAAAAACAACCATTAAAGGAGATGTACACTCGTAATATTCAAATACTAAATGTTTTAAACATATCACGTATAAACTAAGTTTCTCTTCAATCTCATCATTTAATTCGACCAAATGTTACTTTGAGAAAAAAAAATATAAAAAAAATATAGTCCATTCGTAACCCGTCTTCGTCCTCGCCCGGCGGATGGCCTAAAGTAAAAGTAGCCGGCAGAATCTCCGATATATAAGCGGCAGTTCACTCTGAAGCACATCACACAACCTCTACCGTTCGCGGAGTAAACAACAAACATGGCTAAGTGGAGTATTGTAAGTGTCAAGGAGTGCAGTGCTAGTGTTGTATGGACCGGGTTCATAGTTTGTGCGGTGAATGTGGAAAATTCGGATTCGGATACGTGTTACATCACTAGCTGATTATGACATGTTATAGTTGCTAGGAATTACTGAACGAATTTCTGTTACATTTTGGATTATTTTGATTTTGATGATAGTTGAGGTAATTTGAATGGCACTAATTAATGTTGTGTTGCAGGTCGCCCTCGCTCTCATCGGCTGCGCCGTCGCCGAGCCTCCAGTAGGCTACAGCTACTCCGCACCCTCTTCCCTCCTGGTTGTCGGTGGCGGACACGGCCACAGTTCTCCTCTCGCCAGTGGAGGTCACTACTCCTCCGTGCCGGTCGGACACCAATCCTCTGAGGGCTACCATATTGACCCTCATCTATTAGAGAAGATCCGTCACATTATCCTGAAGGATGAGATTCAGAACCAAGCCTACCAATCATCCATCGGAGGAGGACACGGCCATGGTCACGGTATCTCTTCTCACTACGGTCCCCCTGCCCCCGTCTACGGTGTACCCCATGACAGAATCGTAGGCGTTGAGCTCGAATCACTCCAACAAGGCATCCAGGTAGCTCAATACCACCAAGCTCAAGAAGACTACTCTGGCGGTTACGCTGGTGGTTACTCTGGTTACTCTGGTGGTTCATCCGGATACTCTGGCGGTTACTCAAGCGGTGGTCACGGTTCCATCTCCTACAGCCCGTCGTCCAGCTACAGCACCATCGGCGTTCCCTCCGGCTCCTATGGTATCCCATCCCCCTCATCATCATACGGCGCCCCCCACCATTAAACGAAAATTATAATAGTCATCTCATTTCATTAATGTTATGAAACTCATGTGATCGCTAGACGTTAACTGTATTATATTTGTTGTTAATATAAGCTTTCTGTAAATAAATCTATCTTTTTTGTAAGTGTACTTTTTTTATTTTCGTCTCGCAACAATAATGTATTGTGTAATATGTTTAAACTGTTTTAAGTGAGTTCACGTAATCGTACCGTAAATGGTGGTCGAGGAACGGATGCAAGGCCGCGAGGCAACAGTGCCGATCGACTTATATATGATGAAGGAAACCGCCGATGATCTCATATTGAGATGTGAACGTTGATACTTCGCTTAAGGCGACATCACTGATAAATCCGCAATTAAATTTGTTTGCGCTTGATTTACATAATTGTATCAATTATTATAATAACTGTAATCTTCTTAAGTGAGTTTTTTTCTGTTGAATTTAAAACTTTTTTTTCTTAGAAGATTAAAAATAATCATAGGATTAACTATTAAAAATTTTAGTTTAATTCATGCAATACACCTAAATAAACAGAGAAACTGGTCACTATGCTTTTTCTGAAATATTTATATCAAGATGACATATTATATTACATATTGTCCACACATTCTCTCTTATACAGTATTAATCCATATAAAGTATTACTCATCGAATACAGATTACAAAATTACATAATAATCTTAGAACGGTCAGCGAGCACAAGCTAAGCTAAAGCAAATACTTGTATGTCCGTTGCAGCTGCACTTTCTCTTGAACTGTACCGAATCTTGTTGCGTAAGTGCGTTTACGTATAAATATAAACAAATATGGAGAGCAATATGAATTAAACGAGGCCATCGCGGTACAGTGGGAATATTTGACCGTAAAAGAATGGGGTGTGGGTTCGATTTAACTGACTTGATGGTCTGATTGATGATAATGATTCTTGAGACTTGCTATTTTTTATTATATTTCTAATCTAATATAAATAATCTATACTATATATTTTTTTATTAGAAGTGCAATGATTATTTGATAATGTTTTTTCTTAACATAAATATTTCATCATCAAGTTGGATAATTTTAGGTTTTTGATTTCATATTTCAGAACTACTATCTACTACTACTAATTTAATGAATGAATTATGCCCAGATTTTTTATCTTAATTATTTCGCTCAAATGTACGAGATATATTCGTGACCTAATAAAGTATATAATTTAACTTATATATTTTTAGCATAATGAATAAATAACATTTAATTTTTTTAGCTTGACATTGTATTATTCTTTACAGAAGGCTAAATAACGAAACAATTATGTTAAGACTCTCCGTTGGTTCCGTTCCGTTCCGTTCCGTCCGTCTCCGAAAGGTGGGACCTTTGGCGCTTAATTTTCGATACATTGCATATTGAGTACCGGAACTTGTCAAATCTGTTCATCTCAATATAAAATTCCAAAAAGTAACTAAAGTTGCCGGGAATGCAAAATATTTTACAAATACTCATGTCAACCATAAATATAATCTTTCTTCATTATACTTTATGAGTAATAACTTCTTCTTAATCTTCCATGACAAAACACCCATAAAACAATTAGCATGTCGCTTAATGTAAGAAACATGTAGTTATTTACACCGGAGCCGTTCAAATGAGGCAACGTCTTAACCTCGGAAGCTACTCGACTCATACTGATGAAACTTTCACTGTTTGAAAGCTTCGACTTCCGGTGACAAAGTGCATTATTTATTAATTGAATATAATTACATGTTATATAATTACATGTATGTTTGTTATATAATTTTCTTAAAAAATAATATAATGGTCTGTAATTCCCAAATTTCCAGACCTTCTTGTACATCTCTAACTTAGTTAAAGCGCGGTGTTAGGTTCCGCCTTTCAACACCCAACTTCTTAAATTCGATTAAAAATAAAGAATGGAATGTCTGTCAGTTTTCAACATATTATAGATTAGCGGCGACAAAATAGATGCAAATGATAATTGCAAAATTAGATTAATATATTCATGAATCTTATTTGTTTGCAGAAATTCTTTAAATTTATTATTAAAATATTAACATATTTTCTAAATGTCACTCTAATTATACCATAATTACATATATATCGGTTGTTTAGCCTTGGAGTCCTAACGAATGTGTTGACAAATTGTGGAATAAAATCTGCTGTATGTCTATATTTATAGATTTGAAATGCTTAAGTAGATTTAGTTCCGCCAAATAATTGATATTGTTTCGTCCCGTATACATGTAGGGTATATGCCTAGTCTAGTGTTAAATCACTCAGTTCTGAAGACAGACAGAGGGAATGTAGTTTTAAGACTCTTATTCCCAATTTCCTTCGAATCCTGGAGCCATTGCATGTTGAGTGGCGGAACTCAGCACCGCGCTTCGCCTCTACCAGAGCAAAGAAATAGAAGTATATTTTTTAAATAAATATTTCATTTCCTCGAGTAGGGATCGAACCCACGACTAGTTAGTCGCGTTTAATGCCAGACACTTTTGACAATGCGTCACGACTGGCCTTGTTAATTTTAACCTTAGATAGTTTCAACCTTTATTAATAAATGCATATAACTGCATAAATCCCGGCATGTCTTCGACCTTTCTACGTATATGTAACTTTCATTTGACTATATCACTCGATCATACTCATATTAGCCACATTTCGAATATTTAACGAATCGATGTATCAACTGCGCAAGAGTAGATTGTAGTAACACAAGTTCTTGGCAATCTTCATTTTGTATAACACATACATACATATTTTGTACCGTGGTTGTGATTGTATTTGCATTTGCATGGTAAAAAAGAAGGAACATAATGTTAAGACATCCTCAATCCTTTCCTCATTTCCGTTCATTGCGTGTTAAACTAAACGCTAAGTCAACGAACGACGAGGAGGAGAGAAAATAATAAATATATCATTTCACCGAGTGGGAGGGAATGGAACCCACATCTGTTGCGTTTACTGTCACACCCTTGTACCGCTGCACCTCAACGGCCTCATATACAGACATATATGGTATATGGATAATAATTATTAATTATTCACTCATAAATATTCAGTTTTTTTATTATATATTATAGCTTTGATGTTAAATTATTCTAATAATGGCCATATATTGGTTTTATCAACTTCAAAGAAAAGTAGCGCAGTTGAAGCGCCATCATGATCGTGGTTTCTATTCTCTCAAGTGTAAGTTGGGTTCGACCATTCAATATACTAAGAAAGATATTGGGTGGAGAGTCTTAAAAAACAAGGAAGCCACTTTTTTATATTTTAGCTGCACATCCCATTTCCTGCTGAATTCTGGATTTCGCGCTTTACCTGTTTACCAGAGCGAGAAAATAATAATATTAAATATTTCATTTCCTCAAGTGGAAATCGAACCCAAAACTTGTCGCTTTTACATTCACACGTTTGCATCACGACCGATTTTTTTTAATTTTTGGTTTTTTTAAATAAAAAAATCATACTTATGCTAGTTTATTTTTTTCACTAGTAAAGTAAAACATAAATCTTAATGAAGCTATAATAACTAATAGTAGGTAGATTTTTTTTTCTTAAGTTTAATATTTCAAACGCTTTCACTCGACTATTCAGTGATTCATTCTATGTTAATTTGTACAATTTTACAAATAAAAAATGTTCCCACGTGCTCTCGTATAACATGCAAATATACGAGAAGTGTTATAATAGACGATTGCTTTATATAACTTTGCTTATTTTTTGTACTTATAAGAAAGTTTTGTGTGAATGTTATAATTCATATAAAGCAATATATAAGCCGTACTGTTGTAAGTTCTATAATATGTTTATTATTTTGTCCTCTATTATAGTCGATGGGATGATGGAGGACGGATGACGAATGGCAGACGATTGAAGTCAGATGACAAATAACGGACTAAGAGTTATGTTACTTTTAATTAAAATATGTAAACAGTATATTTTTTACCATCCATATTTATTTATCCATAGACCATTGATTTATCCATAGACAGACAAACATATTTCATTTTATAAATAATGTAAAACTGAAACAATTCTGTTCAATTGTTTGCCATATATAAAACTCTAATAAGAACTTCTTCCTTTATAATGTATGTATGTATATATGCAGTGCCCATTTCTAACGTTATAATTTTATATTAATAGAAATTTTACGTTATAAATAGTCTTGCCGTATAGGAAGGAAGTTCGATCTTCACTTCGATGAATGATTATTATATCTATACAAATAATAATCGCTGTCCGTGCGTGGAAGATATATGCGAAAAAATATTATAGCACCTATGAGATGACTATAGTAGAGAAGAAGCATATATGTTTATAATTCTGTTTGTCTGTGCGTTTACGTCACGATAATCTCAGAACCGTTTTAATCAGTTTTTGTGAAGACCGAAATTTACTAGAATATAATATTGTGTCCTAAAACGCGGTGCTCAGTTCCGTTACTCAACACGGACTATAACGAAAATTGGTCAGTGCATGAGTAAAGTGTATTACCCAGCTATAACCGAATACAGCAATTAAAAACAACTATTTAGAAACTGAACCTACGATTTCCGAAGTGGAATCATAAATAAAAAAAATGCCCTTAAACTTTAAACTTAAACGAAAACCCCAATACAAAAGTCGGTTAATTATAAGAAAAAAGTTTTAAAAAACCTAACAAGCTGTAATTCATTATGCAGGCATTAAATTAAATTAACTAACCATCGATACGTAAACGTTGGCGTCTTAAATCTTAACAATACTGGGCTTTGCCATATCTGATCAGCCAATTAGGGAGGATGTCTTGTGATACTTAACTTGTGTTGTGATGCGGAGTTGCTTTCTTATTAAATATAAAGATGATATATTTGAGCCAGTCGTGGCGCAGTCGCACAAGGGTGTGACAGTAAATGCGGCAGGTTGTGGTTTCGATTACAACTCGAGGAAATTAAATATTTTCATTTTCTCGCTTTGGTAACAGGTTAAGCGTGACCATGCATCCAGAATTCGGCGGAAAATGAGACACAGAAGTGTCTTAACACTAGGTTTCCAGGTCCCCTTTGCATTTACATGATGTAAATTTTCCCGCTGTAAGTCTGGTGAGATGAAACGCGGCGTTAAGTTTCGCCACTCAATAAGTACTGACTCGAATTCCGAAGGAAAGCCAAGAAGTGTCTTGATTTTAGGTTGTCTAAAGGAAATGAAAATAATTATTTCCCCCGAGTAGGAATCGAACTTGCAACAATCGCGCGTAAAATCGGGCGCCGTGCCACTGTTACAACGGCTTTGACATATCAAAAAAATAACTTAAAGACTTTTAAAATTATTTTATATACAGATTATACTGTAAAGTTGTTTATTTATCACCGACGTTATCTCAATATTTTTTTATTAAGTAAATAGGTTACAATTGTATAAAAATGCAATAAGTATAATTGATTGATTCTGTGGGTGGCTCATTCATACGTGAAATACTTGTACATATATATAAATGGTATATATGTTCGTCTGTCAACTTGTAAGATGTAATGTATAGTTTTGGCTGAACTGATTTTGATCACAGTTTTGGATGTTGGACACGTTGGATCTATACGACTATAATTCTATATTTAAATGTCTTAAGGAAGGGACGGAACGGAATGTCTTAGGCAGAGGAAATCTAGTGTCAAGACACTCCGTTACCCATATAACAAAGAACATATATTTTCAGACATAGTAAAAGACATACTCAAATATAAAAAATCGGTTAAGTGCGAGTCGGACCGGACAGACGAACACCAAAGTGCTCCTATAAGGGTTCCGTCTTTACCTTTTGAGGTGCGGAACCATAAAAAACGACTCAACACAAATCAAACCAATATATCACCGTAGCGAAAGGATAACCACGCTTATCTTACGCAAGCGTCTAACGAGCGACGCATTTCCTTTATAATACGAGTATAAGTATAATGCGATTCAGGTTACTTAGTCTGTATAGACATTTGAAACTACACATTTGACTTCTATAGCAAGATGGCTGTGGGTTCGATTCCTGTTTGGGTAAATGAATGACATTCATTTCCCGCGCTCTAGTCATAGAAATATGATGAATTTGGGCAGATACTCAACTGGGTTTTCTTGATTCTAGGTCCTCTGTATCAATTATATTGTGAGGCGTGATGTGAGACTTTAAAACTAAATACCTATAATCTAAGAAGAAATGATATTTCATATTTTCATTTCCTCGATTTGTCATAAGAAGTGTGGCGTTAAGTTCCGCCAAGAACTCGGCTTGTGCAGCATAGAACATTGATTTAATACACTCCCTTCTTTACTTGCCGTCCTTAAGATGGCGTAAATCAACGCCGCACCTCTCTCTTACATATTATAATAATTATGATTTTTTAAAAGATTTACACAACGTATACGGTGATGACAACATGGATCAAAGCAATTGACCTGGGGTTCGTAATGTCAGCATATAGCATTATGGGATTGTTTTAACATTTGACGCCCCTTAAGGAAACTTCCTTAACCTCATATTGAATGGTTATACTTGATGTTTAAGTAATTTTTTACTATATATTCAAATAATGCAGGTTAATATCCTTAAATATTTAAACTTAAAAAATAACTTAATTACAAAAATCCACATAACCGACTGTAAACAAGACAGGTTGTGGTTTAGACCCCACTCGAGGAATGAAATAGATATATCATATTTTCAATTCTTCGCGTCGTAGAAGTAAAGCGCGGTATTGAGTAGGTACGCCACTCAAGACGCAATGCCTCCAGAATTCGACGAAAAGTGGAGAGTCTTAACACTAGGCTCCCCCATTAGGCTACCCCAACCCTGCTGTGTACCTGATACAGTGTGACGCTAAAAAGAATATGGAGTATTAACATATGGTACATAAATCCCTGCATATGTTAATAGAAACGAAATAGTATGTATAATTAGTAAAAGTATAGTAAAGTAGCTTAACTGTAGGTTAACGTAGGTTAACTTTTAAGACATTCCAGGCCCCTATTTTTATCCAGAGCGAAGAAATGAAAATAATTAATTCACCTAAATTGATATTAAATATCCCAAATTGAAATAAGCCCCGACGACGAGTGTACGGACATATTTACCCACTAAGAAGCTGCCCGACAAGACAATACTACTTTCACTGTCTAATGAAAGTGCAAATCTCTGCCTTACCCGCTATACGTCGTGATCAGCGGGGGTTTCAAATTAGATTACTTCACCTGTGTGACCGTGTGGTGCTGTGGTGTGATGGTGGTCGGTGGTCGTGGGTTCGACGCCCACTAAATATGTTGTTTGTTTTATGTTCATGTTGCAAATATAATATCTATAAGAGAATATTGGGGATTTTATTAGTTAGTTTTTTTTTTAATTAAATGAATAAAATATGTATTAGCATGTATCTTCTATACATGAAAATTAAAAAATAATACAAACAAAATTGATAAGATTTTTTTTTATAATCAATCTAGAACATTTTCAGGCTGTCGTAGATGGGTGAGAGTTCGATTCCTATTCGTGAAAATATAATAAAATTATTTTCTCGCTTTAGAAACAAGCGACTCTGCGCTTCGTCAACAAGCAATATTTCGAATATTGGGTGATGCGTGGGAAACGGGTTGTCCTAATATTTGAAAATATATACTTGAATGACTCATCAAATATTGCTATTCATGACAGTTAGTTAGTAAATGCAAGGTAAAAGCAAAATGCGTTATACAAATTGTATCTCGGTCAGTCGCTGCAGGATAGTCATTATATTACGTGTTGCTTCCTACCGCTTACCTCACGTCTCAGAACTGTGGGGTCTTAGTAATGCTATATGGATTTTGTAGGAGTTAAGTATACATGTAGTGTACGTCTATGAATGTAGTGTTAAAACACTCCGTTCCTCATTTCCAGCTGAATTAGAGAAACTGTGTGTTGAGTAGCGGTAGCGGTAGCGATCGGTGACATGAAAATATTAAATATTTAATTACTCCGAGTGGTCCTGAGACCAAATTCATAACAGTCGCGTTTAAGGGCACGAGCTTGTGCCTCTACGCCAAAATTTGAAAATGATGCGTTGAGTTTCGTAAAACTAAAAAAAGAAAAAAAATCAAGGAAACCCTGGTTATTTTAGTAGTATATTCGTTTGAGGCCTCAATTGCTTAACTTATGTGAATTATCGAATAGACTACTTTACACTAGTGGCCTAAGAAATATATACATTGTAAATAATGTAACATCATTGTACGTAAAAACCTGATGCTATGTGTTGAGGAAGTTATTACGAATATAACAATTCATGAGTATATTTTATTGTAGAAAGTATCATTTTCTTTGACTTAAAATTAATAAAAAGATATAATAATGTATTTTGCTTTGTCTTGCCGATTTCCGTCTTTTACCCTCAGAGCAGGGCAGAGGAAACCTAGTGTTAAGACACTCCGTTCTCCATTTTCTGTTTAGTTTTCGAGACATCGCGTGTTTACGGACTCAACGCCGTGCTTTATCTACCAGAGCTGGAAAACGAAAACACTTATAGAAAATGGAAAATAATTATTTATTCCCCTGAACAGGAATCGATAGCACAATCTTTGAATTTAATTTGACATTTACCAACTATGCTCTAATGCCATCTCATACATATTCCAAACACAAAAACACTAAAACATCGACGTAAGTATCTCGCACTCATGACGACTGCTAAACTAAGCAAAAAATATAAANATGGCTGTGGGTTCGATTCCTGTTTGGGTAAATGAATGACATTCATTTCCCGCGCTCTAGTCATAGAAATATGATGAATTTGGGCAGATACTCAACTGGGTTTTCTTGATTCTAGGTCCTCTGTATCAATTATATTGTGAGGCGTGATGTGAGACTTTAAAACTAAATACCTATAATCTAAGAAGAAATGATATTTCATATTTTCATTTCCTCGATTTGTCATAAGAAGTGTGGCGTTAAGTTCCGCCAAGAACTCGGCTTGTGCAGCATAGAACATTGATTTAATACACTCCCTTCTTTACTTGCCGTCCTTAAGATGGCGTAAATCAACGCCGCACCTCTCTCTTACATATTATAATAATTATGATTTTTTAAAAGATTTACACAACGTATACGGTGATGACAACATGGATCAAAGCAATTGACCTGGGGTTCGTAATGTCAGCATATAGCATTATGGGATTGTTTTAACATTTGACGCCCCTTAAGGAAACTTCCTTAACCTCATATTAAATGGTTATACTTGATGGCTAAGTAATTTTTTACTGTATATTCAAATAATGCAGGTTGATATATTTACCGTATTTAACCTAAAAAAAATAACCTAATTATAAAAATCCACATTCTATTGATTAATATTGAAGGACTGTAAACAAGACAGGTTGTGGTTTAGATCCCACTCGAGGAAATGAAATAGTAATCATATTTTCATTTCTTCGCGTCGTAGAAGTAAAGCGCGGTATTGAGTACGCCACTCAAAACGCAATGCCTCCAGAATTCGACGGAAAGTAGAGAGCCTTAACACTAGGCTCCTTTTACCCCAACCCTGCGGTGTACCTGATACAGTTGACGCTAAAAAGAATATAAACTATTTAAGATATGGTATATAAATAAATGATATATAAATAAAAGACAGGTACATATGTTAAAAGATACGAGAAATAGTATAATTAGTAAAAGTATAGTAAAGTAGCTTAACTGTAGGTTAACGTAGGTTAATTTTTAAGACATTCCAGGCCCCTATTTTCATCCAGAGCGAAGAAATGAAAATAATTAATTCACCTAAATTGATATTAAATATCCCAAATTGAAATAAGCCACGACGACGAGTGTACGGACATATTTATCCACTAAGAAGCTGCCCGACAAGACAATACTACTTTCACTGTCTAATGAAAGTGCAAATCTCGGCCTTACCCGCTATACGTCGTGATCAGCGGGGGTTTCAAATTAGATTACTTCACCTGTGTGACCGTGTGGTGCAGTGGTGTGATGGTGGTCGGTGGTTTTGGGTTCGAGGCCCAGTAAAAATGTTGTTTGTTTTATGTTCATGTTGCAAATATAGTATCTATAAGAGAATATTGGGGATTTTATTAGTTAGTTTTTTTTTTAATTAAATTAATCAAATATGTATTAGCAGAAGATACATGAAAATTAAAAAATAACACAAACAAAATTGATAAGATTTTTTTTATAATCAATCTAGAAATTTTTCAGGCTGTCGTAGATAGGTGGGATGAGAGTTCGATTCCTATTCGTGAAAATATAATAAAATTATTTTCTCGCTTTAGTAACAAGCGACTCTGCGCTTCGTCAACACGCAATATTTCGAATATTGGGTGGTGCGTGGGAAACGGATTGTCCTAATATTTGAAATATTTTTAGCCTGCGCCACGACTGTCCACGTACATACATAAATATAGTTATAACAATATATACTTGTTGTATGACTCATCAAATATTGCTATTCATGACAGTTAGTTAGTAAATGCAAGGTAAAAGCAAAATGCGTTATACAAATTGTATCTCGGTCAGTCGCTGCAGGATAGTCATTATATTACGTGTTGCTTCCTACCGCTTACCTCACGTCTCAGAACTGTGGGGTCTTAGTAATGCTATATGGATTTTGTAGGAGTTAAGTATACATGTAGTGTACGTCTATGAATGTAGTGTTAAAACACTCCGTTCCTCATTTCCAGCTGAATTAGAGAAACTGTGTGTTGAGTAGCGGTAGCGGTAGCGATCGGTGACATGAAAATATTAAATATTTAATTACTCCGAGTGGTCCTGAGACCAAATTCATAACAGTCGCGTTTAAGGGCACGAGCTTGTGCCTCTACGCCAAAATTTGAAAATGATGCGTTGAGTTTCGTAAAACTAAAAAAAGAAAAAAAATCAAGGAAACCCTGGTTATTTTAGTAGTATATTCGTTTGAGGCCTCAATTGCTTAACTTATGTGAATTATCGAATAGACTACTTTACACTAGTGGCCTAAGAAATATATACATTGTAAATAATGTAACATCATTGTACGTAAAAACCTGATGCTATGTGTTGAGGAAGTTATTACGAATATAACAATTCATGAGTATATTTTATTGTAGAAAGTATCATTTTCTTTGACTTAAAATTAATAAAAAGATATAATAATGTATTTTGCTTTGTCTTGCCGATTTCCGTCTTTTACCCTCAGAGCAGGGCAGAGGAAACCTAGTGTTAAGACACTCCGTTCTCCATTTTCTGTTTAGTTTTCGAGACATCGCGTGTTTACGGACTCAACGCCGTGCTTTATCTACCAGAGCTGGAAAACGAAAACACTTATAGAAAATGGAAAATAATTATTTATTCCCCTGAACAGGAATCGATAGCACAATCTTTGAATTTAATTTGACATTTACCAACTATGCTCTAATGCCATCTCATACATATTCCAAACACAAAAACACTAAAACATCGACGTAAGTATCTCGCACTCATGACGACTGCTAAACTAAGCAAAAAATATAAAAAGTATTTATGGCTTTATATTACGCACATACGAGTAAAATGATTATGTAAAGGATTGTTTTGAACTTAGAGAGAATTTGTGAGTGTTAAAACACTACGTTCTACGAGATACCAAAAGTTAAGTACGAATCTCAGAGACTACTACTTACTAGGCATCATCGAAAAGTGATCGATTATTCTTCACTAACATAACTACCTAATTTATAAGTTTCATTATGCAACAAGTGGCGGAACTCAACCCCGCGCTTTGTCTGGACGTTAGCGAAGAAATGGAAATATAAATTTAAATATATATTTCATTTTCTCAAGTGGGGATCGCCACGACTGGTCTCTTAAAACACAAAATGGGGAACGGAGTATCCTTGCATACCCTGCTATGCGCGGGATACAGCGTGAAGCTAATTTAATGCTGGTGTGTTGGTGCGCGCTAATCTCAGGAACTACGGTCCATTTATTGCGGCTATAATTATCAATTCTAACTACTAATTCATTCATTACTAATTCCATACTTATTTGTCAAAAGAAATAAAAAAGAATCGAACCCGCAAAACAAACGATAGACTCTGCCAATCAAAGACACACTATACAATAATGGATATATATTTTACTTAAACAATATTTACCCTCCGGCTATATTATAATACATACTTTAGATATCTAATGATTATTCAATTATTATGGACTCATCAACGTCAGTCGTCTACTGTTCGTAGCTCCAGGTGTTTAATAGATAAATCATTTAAATTGCATACTGTAATGTAGATACAAATATATAGAAGGTAACCAATTCTACTCTTGTGCAAGGCAAAGTGTTTTATTCAATTGTAATAATTCGATTTTTTTATAAAGTTCTAAAAATTTGTACTGATTTTTTAGAATTTATTTATTTATTAGACAAAGTACGGCGCTGAGTTCTGCCAATCGATGTTTAGTTCAGACTGACAGACAAAGACTTTATTTACCACCTTATGTCGGTCCGCAACTTAACGCTGTACTTTGTCGTATCAAAACACCATAAAATATTGAAATATTTTAAAAATAATATTTCTCGTTAAGGTTCAAACGTGGTACAGGAAAGTGGGGAACGTAAATGTCTTAATGGGAACGGAGTATCCTAACATTAGGTTCCTGAGTTCCCTCTGCCTACCTAGCTATATCGGGATACAGCGTGAATCTATAAATAAAATAAAAGAAATATTTTTTTCACTTTTCTTTTACATGAGGTAAAAAACAATGAACAATCGAAATGTTGAAAACTCTTGTATTAGCTATTAGACAATTTTCGTATACAAGCTAACAATGCTAATAAGAACTAGTTCCGCTTATATACTACTTTTACAGTGTTGTGTAAGACGGTCGGCCAGTAAAACAAGTAGTTTATGGCAAGGTAACCGTTTTCCCTTTTTTTTGTTTTTTGAGCTTCATGGTGTATCCTTCACAAAGTAGGATAGGCAGAGGGACCCTAGGCACCTAATGCTAAAACGCTACAGTTTCATAAGGACAAAGTGTCCCCACTCTCACTGTCATTGTATGTTGAGTGGCGGACCTCAACGCCGCGCTTTGCCTAGTAACTAGAGCGAGGAAATGTATATATTAAACATTTCATGTCCTCGGGTGGAAATCGAACCGATAACCTGATTTAGGTCCACTAAGAAAAAATATTTCTTGAAATATGACCTAATAAAAAATGAGGCCATTATAATGCAGACTGGTTGTTAGTGCAATGGTTGTAGCTTCGATTCCCAGACGGGAGAAAAAACATTTTTTTTATTTCCTCGATTTGGTAAAAAGCCAAAGCGTTAAGTTTCATCACTCAACACTTAATATTTTAAAAGTTACACGATGCGGGGATACCGGTATGTCTCAACATTGGGTTCCCTCTGCCTAAGTAATTTATTATATTTTTAAGGATTAATGTATAATGTTTATAACATATTGCTAAATAGCCAAGGTTTTTCAACTCGTTAAACCAGTAAGTAAAGTTAAGTGTAATTAAGTTAAGTAATGATCTACTTTAAAGCGGATATTAAGACCTTGATTGCTTGAGATCAATGCTTTACGTCGTGGCTCACAGACGTAAATTAGTATTTAAGTAACGGTAAATACCTCAAAGGGCGACATTATGTTCCTCACAATAAAATGGGGAACAGAGTGTCTTTTCACTAGGCATAGTAGAGTGCCTACCCCGGTTTTCAAGGCATTAATATTTAACAATCAATTATTAAAATTTCAACGACACCTATATGTTAATAATTATTAATATTTTTTGAAGGTATCCATGTCGTATCGACCCACAAGCACTGTCTCAGTTGCATGAAAGAAGTTGGTTCAAAAATTCGTACCTACTGCTGGCATTTACTAGGTCACAAAGTTACCCAGAACAATCCCCATCATAAATGAGGTAGAGAACACTCAGCAAGGAGACGTCTCTACACAAATCCATATAACATATGCTATCTTTAACTTAGCAACGAGCGAAATTAAAAAACAAATCCAAGGCCAAGTCCATCACATTCTACCTAGAGACAGGTATTTAAAATACTCAGAACCATCTTAGGTCAATATTTAGCTATAATGTATTCGTTAGCTTAGAACGTTTGATGTTTACTTACTGATCTAACTATTGAAGTTGACTCTTGTATTAAGCAAATTTTAATTATTATATACCTCAAATTGTTTTTTTTTGCTCTATGCTTAAATTAGGCAAAGAAATATGTAAGTAGTGTAAAATATTTCGTTTTGGTATCGGAGTGATGGTAATGTAGTCAGTTAGTCTAGGTTTTAGACTCTCCGTTCCCAAGTTTTTGCCCATTTTATGAGGCATTATATGTTAAGTGGGGAAACTCAACACCATGTGAAGCTAAAAATAAGTTTTTTTAAAACAATTTTTTATATATAGGCCTAATTATATAAATGGTTGGACATCTTCAACAATTCATGGGTTCGTATTCATATGTTTCCTATAAACAATAGCAGTTTAAGAAAAATTATAACAAGATCAAAGTAAAATGAAGTAAAGTAAAAAATATATATAAATAATAACGCGTCGCAATAAATAAAACGAGCTGTAATGTACAGGATGATCTACTGTTAATACCTCCGCGAAATATGGCCATTATTACGAACAGTGAAATTATAATGTGTGACTCCGTAATTCACGTACGCACCTACGGAACCTATGAAATAATAAATTTACTTATATTATATTATGAATACGGTATGTTTGTTTTATTTGTATTCAATTTTACATGTTTTACTGTTTCTTATTTTTCCGTTTTACCCGACTGTGGAACCCAAAAGGAAGGTTATGTTTTAGCGTGCATGACAGTTCCTTTGTTCCCATGTAACTGTTAAATCAGTGAGCGATTATTTCATTAAATGGTACATCGTTAGTTTAGTTTATGCAGTTGGTTCTTTTGTTTTCTTTATGATTGACTTGTATATTTTTTTTATTTGGTAAATCTATAATTTTTATATTCATGTATAAATTGTATTTGTGCATGGCAGTTTACTCCACGTAGGTAGCTAGAAGTTCTTATGACACAACATTTTTCATGTTTATGCATAGGTATCTGGCCTAACAAAAATATTAAATATTTTTTGTTATTTATTATTATTGTATTCCTCTGAGTGAGGATTAAATAGGACCTGAACAACCATATGTATACTACAATTTACTAAAAAATACTATAAATCAAAACAAAACTACTCGACAAACAATTATTATATCAGAATCCATCTAATTAGAGCAATAATATTTAAAACAAGCGCACCCGAAACGCTAAGCGAAATTTACACCCAAGATAATATTGGAGAGAAATGAGAGAGAATGCAATAACAATAAATAGTAATAAATAAAAGGATTCACTCGTTGCTTGTATTGTATGATACTAATCCGATGGAACAGGAGTGGGGTGGAGGGGTCGAGCTATATATTTAAAAAAAATATTATTTTATGGTACTGTTATTTTATTTTTATTGTGTGTTTTTTTGATATCCTAAAAAATGCCTTATTATTAAATATTTTTTTAACTTTAGATTTGAGGAACTCAACGCTAGGCTTTGTATTGTTAGTAAATCGAAGAAATGAGAATATTTTATTGTTTTGAATGAAAATTAAAATTACGACCGTCGCGTGTACTGTCAGATACTGTGTTTCCATTGAACTTTATATTCGTATTGTTTTTAAAAAGTAATTATACACGTATTCTTGTATCTTTGGAGGTAGGCTAAGAAAAGGATGGCTAAATCAGATCTGGGGAAACCCCAGACTGGTAGGATATAAAAACTTTTGCTAGCTGAAGACCAAGTGAAGCATCTCTAGGTTATATCTCGGCTATCATTAAAACATTTTCCCAAGTATACATATCAATCAATTATTATTTATCCATACATAAGACTCCGACTCTATTCCTTTCCCCGCAACTAAGCTAAAGCAGCGAGTGCTACGGCGATTACTTTAATTGGCTCAATCTCAATTCAAAACCACCTCGCGGCGGGAGTGGGGGGCAGATTTATGGCGAAAGGGTCTGATCCCTGTTTATGAAGGAAGATAACGAAACTAACCCTTTTTTTTTCAAAATTTAAGTTGAACAGTATTTCTGAAGGTATGATAGAGTTTCCTGGTAAGTGGAATATGTTTTATACTTGTTGGAAAAGTCTCGTTTAGTTATTAATATATAATAAGTTTCCATATCTTCTGATATTTGTCATTTCTTTATAGAGGCCGTCGTGGTGCGGCAGCACAGTATTGGATTGACAACACGATGTTGGGTGTTGTGGAACTCTCACAAAATACAAATTACTTTAATTTCCTAGCTTTTGTAATAAGACAAAGCGTATCGTTGAATCTGTCACTCAACACGAAATGCCTCAAAAATTGGGCGGAAAGTGGAGCACATAGTGTCTTGGTACTAGGTTCTTTTTTATTATTAACACGTAGTGGCGGACATCAATGCCGCAAAATATATCTTGACTTGTAAAATGTAAGAATATCATATATTCTTGTTCATTCTTCGTATATTTTAGGTAAACAAAAAAGTAAGTTGATATTACAATAAGATTACTGCAAGGGTAGGTTATCATAGGTTCGATTATTATAACATTTTTATACAGGGTCGGACGGTGAAGGAAATATGAAGTAATACCTATAAGACTAACCCTCTCGTGATGCCGGGGTATAAATTATTTGTGAGCGAGATTGGCTACTTCGTATTGAGCTGAACGAAGGGTGCTCTATTTGTATGTTTTGTGTGAAGATATTAAAAGTTTAGCAGTGTGGGCAAATAGATAGAACTCAGTGCATATATAAAATAATAAAACACGAAAAATAAATGAGAAAAAGAAAATGTCAAAGTAAACAAAAAAATATTGCCATGATACACAATTTATAGTGTATTCAGATTTCACGACAGTTTAAGTAGGAAAATATTTTAATAATTTATTTTTCTGCTAACTAATATATGTCCTTAATACTTGTAAAATGCTAAACAAAAAATAGAATATCACTTGAGCTGTAATGATCTGTGCTGCCTCTCAGAAGTTGGACATATAAAGAGAAGAATGTTTTAACACTAGGTCCCTGCCAACTCTTTTATATGAAGGATATAACGTGAAACTAAAAAAAGTTGTTCAATCGCTTCTTACAGAAGACCTAACAACATATATTTCAGTGCTACAAAAAAAACCTTATAAATAATATTTTTATATGAAGTAGAGCATCATCCACGCCACGTCTAGTGAAGTTAAGCTCCGATAATTTTGAGGGGCAAGTTAGTGTAGACTAAAATATTGGCCCATCACTACATCATAGCCAGATATTGATCATGAAACCGATCTGTGATTTATATCTATGATTTATATCTACTGGGCGAAATTATTTCTGCTATAGTACTGACTTATATACTATATCTATATATGTATGTAAGTACTTATTAGAAAGATTGCTTGAAGATTTTTTTGGTTATGCTGTAGTGGTGCAGTGGGGCAGTATATCATTAAAAACATAATGGTTGATGGTTTGATTTTACTCATACTATTTAAAAAATCGTATAGGAATTTTAAGATATATTTTTCAGTCCCTTACACTCCATAACCTAGAAGTATATACTAAAATTCAACTTTTTATATCTAGTAAAGTCCAGTTAAACTTCGTCTTTGCTTAGATCTATCACTCTTACATATTTTTTGGAATATGTACATTAATAATGTATCCATTTCTATCCTCTCTACTCTCTGGGGAGAAAGAATAATCTTCCGTTCCTATCATAACTAAAAATAATATTTCAAAATATTTTAAGGAAATTAAAAGAATAACGAAGTCCATTAAATGCAGCCTTCAAATCTAAATTTAGGATATTGTCCTAATGCTTTTCCGATTAAGCTACACGTTCACATCCCGTCGCGTCGGAATTTTTAATAATACATACAAATTACATTTTGATTATAGCATAGTTTAATTTGTTATAAGATTTGTATTATATCCTGGCAGTGCATTTTTTTTTATTTTAACGACCTATAGGCCCACTTTTCGTTGAATTCTGGAGGCGTTGCTGTTGATTGGGAGAACTCGACGCTCGCTTTGCCTCGTTACCAGAGCAACCAAATGAAAATATCATTTCCTCGTGTGAGAATGAACTCAACTTCTTCAACAATTGCTTCCAAAAAATAAAAATAAAAACACTAAGAAAATCCATTACAAATATGTCTAAAACATTTAAAACAAATAGCTATCGTCTCGTAGCAAGTAGCGAGCAGTGATCACGTTATTATTTAGCATCCCAGTACAAAGTCGTCCGTCCGTCCGGACTCCGCACGATATATCAACATTAGCGCTGTCCCCGTCCGGCTGCGACGACATGGGGACTGATATAGTTTTTGAAGAAGGGACAAGTGTTTATTTCTTATTTCTATGAATGTCACGCTGTATCTCGCTTATGGTGGTGTAAGTAGAGAGAGGATAGTGTTAAGAAACTTCGTTCCCTACGCATCGCCCGATTTTTGAAGTATTAAAATATTTAGAAACGTGTAAATATTTGAATGTAGCAGGATTCAAATGTGAACGGTTTCCAAGAGATGCGGGTTCGAATCCCTCTACATTCAAATTTAAATACTTCAAATTGAATATAATAAAATTATTACGGTAATTGTTCATTAAAATCTGTCAAATCTATCTATCTGTAATTTCAAATCAATGTTTTTTTTAATTTTTTTGTCTGTTCGTCTATTGTGTATGTGCGTTTTTGCAAGCTAACCTCAGAGACCAGATGATCGATTTAAATTAATTTTTCACTATTGTATTTTCGGAAACTTCCCTACATATTAATTCTTTTTATTAAGTAAAAAGATTCATAATTAAAAAAAAACATTGTAATTTAAATTATGTTGTTCGATAAAATTGCTAGAAAATAATTGTTTTTCTGAATTGACTTCCATTATAATTCCACATGTATAGCTCTTAAAATGACACTTCAGTACACTAAAGTAACTCAGATTTGTAAACAAACAATTATGTAGATCAAGCAGGCGAAGCCTTAAACGGGTCGCTAGTGTAAAATAAAACAAATTACTTTTCATTCGCCATATCCAGCAGCTCTACATCACTAAAACACCCATGGGACATCAAAAATGAAGATTTAGTCCCTCGCCGCGTCATACGTTAAGTCGGCTAATGAAAACACGGCGTGGGTAGTGATGTAGTGGACGGGTCGCGGGTCGGCTACTTGTCTTTGAATTTATAGGTAAGTTCTATTTAAAATACTTGGCCAAATAAGCTTTTTGTTATATTGGAGCTTTGTTGGCCAAAGCTTTGGTTTTTGATGGGACTCGTATTTCATATGTTATAAGGAAAAAATAGATATGAAAAATGTAGCGTTCAGTTTCACGATTAACCAGAATATCTCGAATTTGAGCGAAATCCCTGTCTTATTCACTCTGCCTAACGATAAAACGATAAAAATAATTAAACTAAATAACGAAATTTTGATCTAGGTTTTCATGTTGCGGGTTTGATTCCCACTCGAGCAATGAATTATTATTTATTAATAATTTAATTTCTGTGCTCTCGTAGCAAATCAAAGCGTGGTTCTAAAATTTACTGTATAACATCCTTATCAAACTAAAAACTAATGTTCATCAATTTATCCGTCAGTTGTCAGTCACATTTTATCGTTTAAGCCTTAAGGCTTAATATTACTTACATCGAAATATTTCATATTACATATAATTCCAATTATTATGCTATTGCCCTTGAAAATGCAGTCAATGCCACCTCTTACAGAATCGAAAGCTCAAAATAAGCTTTCTTGAAATATAGCGGTCATGGTCGATCATTTAAAACAGAACGAAGTATCAATTAATAAAATAAATATTTTAATTTAATTTTAACTTAAATTAAGCAAATGAGATTCTCAGTAAACAGACAGATTATTTTGAATATCACTCGATTTTCCTTTCACACAAGGCATTTTTTACTTTACATTTACTAGGGTAGGATACATTTAGTATTAGACAATTTCGGTTTGATTCTTTAGAATCGTTAATTTAAAATATTTAAGTATAAGTTACTTAAGAATAGACAATAACAATAGACGTTGTTCTGCCCCGGAAAAAAAAATCACTTTAAACGTGATAAAAATCGAGGATACTTTCTGGGTCCAATTGTATATCAAATCCATCCACATGTCTATTGAAACACACACACATTGCTTGTTGAGTGGTGAAACTTAACACCACGCTTTAACAGAACGGCAAAAGAAAAACTTAAAATTTTGTCAGTAGTTTTGTGTACAGAGAATGAAATTGTATCAGACTGATATTTGGACGGTCTGAATAATTGTCATTAAACGATTTTATAATTTAAAATACAATCATCGCCAGAATTATTTAGAAATGTACGAGTATGTATAAATAACATGAGTTTGAACTTTCTAATAAAACCATAATTTCCTCGAACCTACAACCATTGTGTTTATAATCAGCTATCTCACTGCGACACTGGCTTCCCATATTTTATTTTCTCCTGTATATAGCAGAGTAAAATCAAAGTGTATAAACAGAATGCATCGTTGTCTGTCTGGGGATGCGATGTGAGGCCGCCGGGGAGCTTTTCATCACTTCCCTCCTCCGTACGTTTTATAATTATTTAGAATTTTGTTACAGTTCCCAACTTTGTAGGTATTAGAATTGAATTTTTGGATTTTAAGGTAATTTTGAGTAAAATTTCTATAATGTAAAATTTCTATAATATCAACCATTTCACAGCGAAATGCTTATTATTATACAAGCAAGCTATAGTTTTGGATTAGATCCTTATTTGAAAGATTATTTTATATTTATAATATTCTAAATTTTACTTTTCTTTGTTTGGTCTGGTAAAACAAAGCTCGGTGTTAAGTTTCGTATATTCATTAAAATGAAAAATAATGAAATCTGCCTCTCTGTTATTTCACGAAAAAAATACATTAAGATGTAAGAAATATAATTTTATATTTAACAGACAACTTTGATTTAGTGATATGTCACTTAGTTCTTAAATTTTCAACCTATCATACAAAAATCTTTATTTGACCTAACTACGCGAGAGAAACGTATTTCGTAACTCAACTCCAAATTAAAAGATATTATAACGATGAAACCATAAAATATTAATAACAGTAAACAATTATCATTTGGTCATCGCCTATATTTGGATCAATGTTTTGATTGCACGATTTATACTATCAATAAGCTGTAGAACGTGTGGCGCCATCTGTCTGTCAGCAAGTAGCTTTTCGTGTTGCTTATAGATCTTGATAGATGGCAGCACTCGTTAAGAGATTTATGAAGTGTTGAAATTTTAATTTCATCCCAACATTACGTTTATCACAACATATAGGATTACAGGTGGAATAGAATGAATGTTGATGAAAGGCTTGGAAAATATGCTTGAAATTGGAAAGATTTGTTTTTTTTTAAATAACTAGGTACTATTTTTGTAAAGCAAGATAAGTAGCGGGAAACTAACGTTAAGGCATGATTTTCTGTTTTTAAAATTTGCAAATTTAGGGAATGTAAAATGTGACGAGGCTCACCGCTTTGCCTCCAGTGCGAGGAATAAAGACATAAATCACTTCAAAATTATCTCACTGGTGAAAAGAAAAAAAAGATATACCTCCAACACCTGACCATGTATAACTAGGTACTACTCATAAGCTTATCAGTTCTTAGTTTAATTAATATATTTTAATCAATTTCAATATCAAATAAAATTAAATGAAATCCAATATATTAAATTACGGAAACCAGAGCCAAAATCGAAAGAAGGCACCGCCCAGTTCAAATTGTCGTATCAGATTTATCGGTCGACGTTACATAGCAACAAAGGCAGTGCCTCATCCGCTGACAGGTTTATGATCCTAACAGTTTTTGCTAACAGCCACCCGCACTTTATTTATTACTTAAGTTTTATTAATTAGCTTTCCGAAGACGCTGTACGTATGACGATACATTACGATTATCATATTTGTTTTTATGTTTGTTGATTTATTGCTTGCCTAATTCTAAAGTATTTTGGCATCTAAATAGATAAATTATATTTGAGAAGTGCACCGCGGCGTTTAGTTTCGCTTTGTAATATGCAATGAAAAATGGAGATCTTACTGTCTCATTAAGGTACTAAGGTATAGAATAGTATACAATTATAAATCTATTTATTGTTGTGATTGTTATTTATATGTCAAATAGGGGACATAATGTCTGACTGTAACCCCCCCGCTTGATCGATCCCACTCGAAACTCACCAATGTCTTCCCTCCACCAATGTCTACCCTCTCAACACTCAATGTCTCGAAAATTGAGGGGTAATTGGGAACTGAAAAATGCGAAGTGTTAAATTTCATATTATACTATGCAAACTATAACTAGAAAAAGATTTTAAATATTCCTTGGAGTGGAACTCAAACCTATGACCATTGCGTGTATTAGACAAGCAAAATATTAGCTAACCTTATATATTTTTAATTTATTATAGTAATTAACACAAATGTTTTCTGTATAGATATTTAAAGGAATACAGCCATCTGGTGGTCTGCAGTACACGAGTGTGTCCATACTTGGCACTGCGCCGCGCATCTGCCCGCTGCCAAGGCGACTCACATGATTATAAAGACTTTACATATTAATTTGTTTTAATGTTTCATCAATTTTTTTATTAGAATTAAAGGTTTATGAATGTTTTTTATTTGTATTTTTACCAGAACTAGGCGCGGCGTTGAGCCCCGCCGCTCAGCAGTGTCTTACCACTAGATTTACTTTACCTACTCTGCTATATAGGATGCTACGATACAGCGTAAAGTTAAAATAAATAAATAGATAAATATTACTTAACCTTTATTAAAATACGGAGGACGGAGAGGTATGTCACTTTAATCATTTTCTTAAGGAACGTATTGCAAGATATAAATGGATATATTTGCTTGTATAGCAAAATTGCGCCTGATTGTAAACAAAACACCGGTTTCTATTAGATGTTTTGCTAAATATATTTTATTACAACTCGACTCAACTCAACTCTTTTAGACAAAAAGAAGTGGAGCAAAGCACTCTTTGACATTACGAGAGAAGAAGCAGCGGAGTGTCTTGGCACTACGTTCTCTCTGTCTACCCTGCTATATGCAATACATTGTGAAGTTGACTACCTTACTTTGAAATCGAAGTTACGACCTTTGCTTTGCTCATTAATGAACTAATCAACTGCTCCTCGAAGAACAATCCTCCCCCCACAAAACATTAAAAAAAGAACAGACAAGCAGAACTCATACAAAAAAAAGTAATAGCAAATACAAAAAAGGGTCCCTAACGTCGATCTAGTTGGCAAAGATTTGACGGCAATGGTACCTCGTAAATTACCATTATCTGCAGACGCACGGTACTGCTAT
The DNA here is from genome assembly GCA_036379175.1 of Heliconius cydno galanthus. Taxonomy (NCBI): domain Eukaryota; kingdom Metazoa; phylum Arthropoda; class Insecta; order Lepidoptera; family Nymphalidae; genus Heliconius; species Heliconius cydno. Next base: position 465,869 of record JAKRZM010000984.1, read on the forward strand.
TTATTATTTATGGGTCCGGATCGACTCGCCTCGGGCGTGGGGGTGTTTTTCAGGGGTGGGTGATGATCGTAAATATCATACGTAATTATTGATTCAGCCCACATTTCTCATGATATGACAGTTCATTAAGGGTTGATGAACTTTCGGGTTGTTTTTTTTGTGTGGGGTGTTTGCGGTTTCACGCTGTATTCTTTATATGGCAGGGTGAGTGGATGGACGTTAGTGATAAGCCACTCCGCACAATTTTTTCGATATACTTATTGCGTGTTGAGTGATGGATAAACCGCCCCGCTTTGTCGTTTTACGTGAATGTAGAAATTAAAATAATTCGATTCCCTGACTGAGCATCGAACCCACAAACGTCGTGTTTACAGTCAGACACTATGCCGCTTCATTATGACGGCCTCCGTGTTATTTAGATACTTGTTGATTTCCTGCATGGACTTTAAATGAAGATTGGAGAAACTCATCACTAATTTCTCTCAATAAATTTCATCATCTGAAATTTATCGATGAATAAATTATTTAGAAGAATAAAGACAATTTCGCATAACTTACAATGAATTTAATATATTTTTTAATATGTATTTTAGCGTATCGCTATATCCTACACTTAACAGAACAACATTGCGTGCAGAACGCAACACCGCCTCTTACATGGTTGCTACATCGAAGAATTAAAAATAACTCATTCCCGGAGTGGCCATAGAACTCACAACTATCGCGCTTACAATCAGATACTGTACCACTGCACCACGACACCCTCAACTCATTTTAATTACAATATGATAGGAAACGACGTCAAAAGCTTTATTTATAGCGTCTACTCAAGTCAACCCGCTCCTACCGCTCCCCCCGCTCCCGTCCTCTCTCCTGATAAACCGAAGTTCACGCCCAAATTTTAATAATAATATATCTTTGTAATTTATTCGCACCGCCACTCGCTACTCGCTAGCGACAGCGTTTGTTCCTATTTAAACGTCGATCGAGTTTGAATTATCGTTTTGAACTTTACCGGATTCGAAATCAA
>JAKRZM010000984.1:467485-562026 GCA_036379175.1 Heliconius cydno galanthus
ATAGGCACGCACACACTTACCTGTCAAAGCGGCAACGTCGCATACGTATGTGTGCGTGACACGAAATACAGGTATGGATAAAAATCGTGAAATGTAAAAAAAATCCTACGTCCAAACCGTTGAGGTACCTTGATTATTTTTTTTAATATTGGGTTTGAAATATTTTACCCTATATGCAGTTTCAGTAAAAGAAGCGCTGCCTCTTCCACCTGTATAAGTATTTTATAATGACCAAAATTGAGGCCACCGTAGTGCGACTAAAAACACGGCAGTTGTGGGTTTGATTCGTACTTTATGAAATGAAGTATTGAATATTTCCATTTCCTCGCTCTGGTAATGAACGCGGTGTTGAGTTCCACCACTGATACATAATGCCTCGAGAATCTGTGGAAAGAGGAAAACAAGTGTCTAAATGGAAACGGAGTGTCTTAACTCTGAGTTCCCAGATTCCCTTTGCCTGCTATGGACGGGATACACCACGAACCTAAAAAAAATAACTAGTTTTTGGTACTACGTACCAGGAAAGGCAGTAGGGAAATCTCTTATTAAGACATTTCACTACGGCCAATTTTCAAAACATTGCTTGTCGAGTTCCAAAAATTATGAAAACAATTAATTAATCCGAATCTGAATTGAACCCATAATTATTACGTTTATAGATCGACGCTGTGCTGTACTACGACGAAACGACGAAAACGATGAATTTTAATAAAACACTACTATCATTGTTAAAAAAAGTGAAAAATTACTTAGAAATACAAAGAAATAAACACAAATTTGTATTTTAAAAAAAAATTTAAAGCGACATCTTTTGAAGATCAATTGCACTATATCGATTATAATTTTAATTTTTATGGTCATTGACCATACTAGTGCTGCCACCTTCACTTTCTTTAAGAAACTTCTTGCAACTAAAATAAGAATATAATGAAATAATTACTAAGCTAACTGTTATAATTTTGGTAGGTTTCTTTCTAAATGCATTAAACATAAAATCAAGTAATTCTACAAAGAGACAAAATCCCCCTAATATAATATTAATATGTATGGCCTACGACCATATATGTAGCGACATCTAGTGAAATGTTAGTTAAGTACATATTGATCCAGACACTATACTTAAGAAATATCTTTATCTCTAGTTATTTTATATGAAATAAAAATAAATGTTACTAATAATATTATAATGTTAAAAATAGAGGCCGTAGTGTCGCTGTACTACATTGTCTAACTGTGAACGCGATGGTTGTGGATTACTTGGGGGAATGAGTAATTATTTGTGAAAAGCATAAAAAAAATAAGATACGGAAAGAAATATATACATGTATCCCCAAAAAACAATTATTCCAAACAATCCCCGAAAAATACACAAAAACAACTAAACAAAACTAAGTAAATATAAATTAATATGATATATTATATTCGAACGTAGCCACTAGATGGCATCTAAGAGCTGTACTTAAACGGTGACCGTTATTTATCGCGCCATTAAAACGGGCCTTTAAATCATCATGTGTCCTTTTATTTGCCCCACCCTTATTTCGAAGGTATAGAGTTCAAATTTAGGTGTAAAAATAATCTTAATGAATGGCAAGCGTGAGCTTTTTTTCGTTTTAGGAAATTCTTCTGAAAGCACTTAGTTGAATCTATTGGACGGTGTGAATAAATGAGCTATTGTCATAGCTGGTCTTGGTGATACATTTTTTATGAAACGGAACCTAAATTACAGTAAGCAAGACGATTATAGGTTTAATTCTTATTTGGAGATATGAATTTTGTTTTCATTTCCTCGCTATGGTAAGAGGACAATGCACAGCGTAGACTTTTGCCACTCAACACACAATACGTTGGAAGGTAAGCGGCGCAAGAAAAACGGAGTGACTAGATAGATTTGCCTACCTTAAAAATTAATAAACATCATCCCCCGACTCCAATTTAAGACTTGGATTTTGAATACATAATATTATAAATCAAAATATATTTGTATATGTAAACCCCAACATTCACTTAAATTTTATAATAAAAATCCTTTGTAATTATATATATACTCACAACAAGATTATAACCTATCACAAAGTAAAAGATAATAATATAACAATAAACAACCTATCACCAAAATGTTTTAAGGACAAAAGATGAGAAAAACGTTTAAATTAAAATAAGAAACCTTGCTTTGGCTTTGAAAATGTGACAAACGCAAAAAGCCCACAATGCACAAACATACATATAAATATATAAAATACATATATTTTGGCATTATCGTCTTGACAAAAGGTTTGAAAGTACTCACGTATCGTTATCACTGCCCTCTACCCTTGAGTTTGGGACTTGGCACTTTTAAGTTACAAGCGATTACAATATTTTACAATGTGAAACTGGGAAATAGAGTCCTAACACTAGAATAGATATCGTCTAATAAAAGGAAATTTTGAATAACTTGTTCATAATTTTATTGTTAACTACCCTGCATGTTATAAGAAAAATAATAAAAATAAATAGTAAAGTAGTGTAGATGGAATGGTGTTTAAAAGGAGAACGATGGAGTTGCTAGTTTAAAAACAAATGCAAATAGTAAATATAAATTGAAATTTTTCAATAAATTTCATACATTTTAATGACTATCCCGTATAAAATCGCTCCTGTTTACACCACACAGTTACTTTATAGCGAGAATTATCAGAAGTCGTTCAAATGATTTATGTACACAATTATTGGGTTATTCAGGTACGGTGTTTTGCGATCCGATCCCGTAACGATAGGAGACAATGAGGTTTCATTTAATGGTGCTTTGAAGGGTTTACGCTTAGTTTTAGAATTGATGTATGAATTATTGTTGTTTGTATGAAAGTAAGGTCGGGTTGAGGAGAAAGTAGCTTTAGTGATCTATATGCGTTTATATTAATAGTTACTGTAAATTTATTTAATTAGAATAAGGTGTTCCGAGTTTGTACGGATTCAGGATATCGGAAGAATGCCCTGCTATGTTGTCTCGCTGGAGTAAGACCACCCTGACGCCCGAGGAAGCGATGTCGAGATGTCGTGATTTAGGAAATGAGATTTAACAGATAAATCACTTTACGTCAAGAGAATGTTGAATACCGAGCAAAGCAGAGTAGTGGGAGTTGGAAGACCAGATCCTGGCTACAAAGACTGAGACTAATGATAGACAGAAGAAAAATATTTTAAATCTGTTAAATAATGATAAATGTGTTGCTCTACACTTTTCTCCTAGTTACAGAAACAAAATACAACAAACACTTACAAATCCTATTTGATCTGTACTATAATGTGCTTATTAGTACAAAGCCAATACTAATAAGATTTTTTGATTTTTATGTTCATAAATACGATCACCGGTTCATCTCTATGAATGAGTCGTTACACAAACGAATGTATTTTTTTTGTGTGACGTTTAATCCCACATAAAGCAGCAGCAGCAGGTTTGACAAAAAACTTGTTGTTAAAAATTCCATTCACAGATTGGTGCTAAGGAAACAAATTAATTGATTTAAGATTAGATTCACATTGTATAGCAGGGTAAGCATAGGGAACCTAGAGTTACGTTACTTCATTACCGCTCTTCTACCCACTTTCCGAGACATGTAGTGTTTAGTAGCGTAGCTCCACGCCTTCCTTTTAAATCCACAACCGTCGCGTTTAACCACAGCGTGTAACTGCACAATAGCCTCTTAAGTGTTGATGATGTTGTGTTGATGTTATAAAAATAATTTAATATACTTAATGTGTTATATGTTTTAATATATATTCCCAAATGGGGATCGAATCCACAAATAGCTTTTTCAGTCAGATACTGTCCCACTAAACAACAAAGGCTTCTAATATTTCAAATACAAAAAATTGTATTCCAATATACGTATATTTCATAATATCGTTATCACGTCCATTTCCAACAGCTTACGAACTATCCAAGTGGGAATTTCAGGTGGAAATCTTAAATCTATCACTGTCCGGATTGCTCGAATGCATAAATCCCACAAGTACCCACGTATAACACAATTTTGACATACCATTGATCCGTACGACGATCATTTCAGCACCTACTCCTGCTGCCTCTCAAGGGAACGGCGAAACTATCATCACTTAAATAAACAGAGTCAGTTTACCTTTGACTTTGAAATACATTGCCGTTTGAACCGTTATTTTGGAAGTTCATGCCTTAGTACAAACGTAATGTATAAGGTGGCTTAGAAATCTACAGCAATGTATAGCTTTTGATAGGTTTTCCGTGATTTCAAAGGTCGTATGAACGATTTAGATGGAAAAGTGAAAATGAACGGTTTTATCTCTTCATAAGGTTCATTTTCGAATATCTTCCAATATATATAAGATATTTCAGAGTTATTACAGAAGTAGATAGTTTGAAAGACAGGTTCTATCAAGCACTGACAACTACATATTGTGTTGTGTATTTTATTCGGTAGGTGTTACTCTGCTTTGAATAGGTGCTTCGGAATTGGCTTTATCGGGTACAGTAGGCAGAATAATTGTGCCTTATGCTGCATAGAAATAAGAGTGGATTTAGTGGACATTTTTAGTGGCACACTGTACCTGAACGAATGTCACACAAGCGTCACAAATGTGAACAATATATCTCTTGTTTAGTATCGAATCGTGATGGGATCTTGTTATTCTGTATATTTATAGTGTATTTGATGATTATTCGAACAAACTAAATTGTTTTTGGTCTATTGTTTTTTGCATTAAGCATATTTACTTTTGCTTATCAATATATGAATTGATTTGTAGCAAAGTGCAAATGATACAATTAATTGGGTAAAATCCAAAGGTTAATATAGAAACTTAAATGTTTCATTAAAGCCAAACTTATCATAGAAAATGTGCTTAAAATCTTTGAGCTGTCGAATCAAACTCAGTATGATCTGAAGAAAGGCAGTTTTTAGATCAGATTCATCCAGTAATGTGTTTTTAGTACATAAATACTACGTATACCTACCTATATACACATAATTAATAGTCAAATATTTTTAACCCAACAATTAACAATGCGGTCGACATTACAGAGATATGGGACTGAAGCGTTAAACAATATAAATTATTGATAACGTCCGTCCACCTCAAACTGATGAGACAACGACCGTTCTTTCAAACCACTCAAGTATCGAAATAACAAAACTATAAAAAATCATTAAAAAAACCATATCTTTTTAAATTACTTGAAAGATTAGGGGTCCGGGCATTCGGTCTTTTCATTTTAAAATTATCTTAATTTCTTAATTAAAACGATATTGCACATAAAATTAAAGCCATCCTTATTATATTATGCATTTTAACTAGACTTATCTACACCATAAATACGGGAGTTACCTAAAGATATCTAAGGTAAAGAATATGTCAAGCTCGAGTTCACTAACTCGAGCTTGATTTGTTTAAAAAAATTTTTTGTTAATTCGTTAAATAAAATCCGCTTTTTCCCTCCTACCAGTTACTTACTAAATTTTCAAGACATTTCGTATAGATTGATGGAACTCAACGCTGCGCATCAATGTTAATTAAGGTAAATATATTTAGATATGTGGGGAGAATATATATTTTTTAAACGCATAGCTTTCTAATACATTTCTCAAATCTCTTGGTTTTTCGAATGTCTTTAAAACAAAAATAAGAAGGCAATCGTGGCGTAACACAAGTGTGCAACGCAACAGGTTGTGTGTTTGATTCCCACTTGAGGAAATGAAATATTTGTTATTTTCATTTAATTCAAATCGGGTTCTCCGGTTCCTTCTATATACCCTACTATGAGCGGAATACTCATAGTAGGGTGCTTGAAGTTAAAAAAAGCCAATAATAAAAGAAAGATGCGCAAGTACCTTACTATCTAATTTCAACCTAATTAGATCCTACGAACGTCATTCTACAAAAATACGTCGACTGTTGCTTCGAAAAGCATTTTTTACGTGATCTATCGAGAAGGACATACAGATGGCAAGAAATACATAATTAATACATTTTTTATATATACCCACCGAACCCTAAGAAGTAGCTATAAATTCAAACTTATCAGATTGAAGTAACATTTTAATAAATAACTCTTTCGGCTTGTTTCAAATTAATAATAATATGAAATAAATCAATAAGAATGGAACTTTAGAATGGGCGGTGAATGATTTGTAGTAAGGTGAGCTCGCTCTGTCCGGAGTCCGGGCGCGGGCAAGCAGATCTATATATCTTGATATTTTAAGACCTATGTAAGATTATTAAAGGAAAGATTATAATTCAAATTATTATCGTCTTTTTCCTCTGAATTTGGATGAAAAGAGAAATTGAATGCCCTAACACCAGGTTCTCTTCATTTGGGAAGGAGTAGGGAGAGTCAAGTAGTCAGTGTTGCTCCCAGAATAGTTTGTTTACACGAAAAATACGATCCAAAGCTAAATTCAACCTGTCGATTTTTTTGTAAGAGCGAGGAAATGAAAAAAGAAATAAAATTTCGAGTGGGAATCGAACCAGAACCTGTGGGTTTATAATATGATACTAGTACATTACATATCTATAAAATGATTTCCTACAAAGTATCAAAACGTTTAAATCTACGTTTTAAGCTATAAGCTACGTCAGCGAGTACCTATCGAGAGGAGTCTAGATGTTCTTCAATAAAGTGCAACGATCAATTCCGATGCACTGTGACGTGTGAATAAGTTATTGTAATTAATATATTGTTGATAAGGTTGTATAAGAAGTATAATTTAGTTTATCTATATATTTTTAACTGTTTGTTGGGTTTTAGTGGGAAATGGAGTGTTTTAGCACTAGGTTTCCACTAGGTCAGTACCTAACTTTGAACATAATGGTCGTGAGCCTGAACTTGTTTCCTGTTCTGATAGATAAAACATGATAGGAAATTCTAACACTCAACACGCAATGCCCCGGAAATTAGTCAGAAAGTGATGAGCGGAGTGTCTTAAAACTCTCTGTCTGCATCCGCTAGTGTCCAGAGGAAAGCATAAAGCTGGAAAAAGAATCATATATTGTTTTAGCTTCATGCTAAAAGAAAGCAGAGGGAATCTGTGAACCTAGTTCTAGATCCCCACTTTCCGCCGAATTCTGGTTACACTGCACGTGGAGTGGCGATAAATTTTATATATATTTCAGTTTTTTACCAAAGCTCTACATGTATACCAGTGTAACCTGCCCATCAGGTAAATCACGGCGTCAGCTTGCACTGACAGCACAAAGTGTAGGTTGAATTTTGATGCGAGACCGTTTCATATAAAATTCTTTTTAGATAGATAATAAATTGATGTTTCGATATCTATTGGATATTTTTATTTTAGTTCTGTGTGTGTGGTTTATTTTATAAATGTTTTTTCTTTAGTTTTATTTTAGCGTATTGAGTGATGGAACTTAACGCCGCCTAATCACCATGGTAAAGAGACGAAAAAAATCTTTCCCTGAGTGGGAATCGAATTATGAACCTCTGCTGCGCCTCAGTGAATAAATAAATATTCGTAGCTGGGATTTTTTTTGTGTTAATTTTTGTTATTTTATTCTCTTTTTAGCAAATATTCTAGTTAGATATTAAAAAATAAGTAATGAAGAAGTGAAATAGAATAGTGGGAAATAGAAGTGTCTTAATGGCAACAGAGTGTCTTAACACTAGGTTCCCAGGTTCCCTCTGCATACCTTGCTGCACACGATATACAGCGCTAAGCTAAAAAAATATATTTTGGGTNTAGTTCTGTGTGTGTGGTTTATTTTATAAATGTTTTTCCTTTAGTTTTATTTTAGCGTATTGAGTGACGGAACTTAACGCCGCCTAGTCACCATAGTAAAGAGACGAAAAAAAATAAATATTCGTAGCTTGGCTTTTTGTTATTTTATTTTCTTTTTAGCAAATATTCTAGTTAGATATTAAAAAATAAGTAATGAACAAGTGAAATAGAAAAGTGGGAAATAGAAGTGTCTTAATGGCAACAGAGTGTCTTAACACTAGGTTCCCAGGTTCCCTCTGCATACCTTGCTGCACACGATATACAGCGCTAAGCTAAAAAATATATTTTGGGTTTTACTCAATTTCAAAACACTTATTATAAAATAATTTCAAAATAACAATACTTAGTGCACTTCTCTTATTTAAAAGACCTAACTAAGACGTTGTACGCTAGATGGCGTAAGTTGTTCAAATATCCAAAATGATCAAGCTTGTTGTAACATGTTTAATTGTAATTATTTCTTAGAGTGGAGTTATAATTCATAAAAACTATTAGTGAAGCAAAGATTTTTAGCAGTTATATAAAATCTCGAATAAAAATATTTTTTTTACCTATAATTTGATTTTTGTAACGCTTCCTCCAGTTCCGCCGTTTCGGACATGGCTTATTGGGTGGCTGCGGGATATCGCTGCGCTACGACGACGTTTTTACAAAATAAACATTATAGTTTTAGTTAAAGGGAGAATCTTTTGTCAAAAGAATACATCTATTCGAAATATGTCGTTCCAATTAGATAAATGTCACGTTGAGTAGCGTTTAACGACGCGCTTAGTCTTACCATCGCCTATAATATAATCAAAGCTTGGTCAGAGGCAGTCCCACCACCCTACCCACCTCCAAAGACAAACCTAATACATTATATTAAAACTATAAAGAAAATTAACACGAGCTTATAAGTTACTTAATCTGACCTAGGTATAATATAATTTAGTAGTCATTTACTAAAAACATATATAATACAAAAAAGTTTTTATTACAATACGAACTCTTTTTATTGATCAAAAGATTTATAGGCATTGAAGGCGTGACCACCTCCAATGAATGATGGGCGTAGTTTGACTTATTTATGTTTATCAGTTATAGTTAATGTAGGAGTTATCCTAAAGATATAAATAATGTATAATGAAAACGGATCCCATAAGGTCGATATGGTTTTATAAAATACGTTTAAAAACGTTAAAAAATGTATCAGGATTAGGAGGTTTGATTTTCGCTTAGAGTAAATTTATATTATTTGAGTTATAACTAAAGAGTATTAATTAACAAAACCTTTTAAAAAACTTTCTAGCGCTTTCATTTGATACCCATAATAGATGGGTTGTGTAAAAATTTGTCGTTAGAACTGAAATCATATTTCAATATTCAGCTCAATGAGAAGTGGATCAAATTGAGAAAGCAAATTAAATAAAAGCTTGTAAAAAAAGAACAAATATTTCGACTAAAAAGCTGAAATATTCTCCATGTAGCATAGTAAATAGGCTTGAAGTTTCACCACTCGACCAACACGAATTTCGGCGGAAAGTGGAGAACAGAATTATTTAACACTAAGTGATCTCTACCTAACCATTACGACCTACGAAATTTAACTATAATAATAATACTGTTTCAAGTAAACTTCAATCATTATTAATTTCTCTTATTATCATACAATTGTGTAAAAGATTTTTCTTAATAGTTCATTGTTTAATAAATCATATCAACAATGGCTTGTCATTTTTTATCTAACACGGCGATAGTTATAAATACATTTATCATAGTAAAAGCGGTATTATTAAGATTGACAGTAATATTTCTTCTATTGCGCGTCTCCGCGGAGACAGAGAACGGAGAATATGTAGAGAGGATCTGGTGATAAGACATTTCGTTCTAGAATTTTCACAAATTCGCCACTTAGCATACCATATTTTATATTATGCACTGAGTAGCATAACAAAAAACATGCCCTCAATGGGAATCGAACCCACTACTTCATGATAAATATATAGGCACTAATTATTTAACCGAGAACTGCAGTAGGATAGTGCAGTAGGATATCATTTGAATGAAAATATTAAATATTTTATTTTCTTGAGTGAGAATCGAATCCACATTCGCTTGCGCCAAGACTAGCCTATATATACATAATAGGTAATATCTCCAGAAATTGTTCTAATAAAATAAACCTATGTCCAAACACACCTCGAACAATAACAAAAACAAGAACGAGAACATAATAAACAAATACAAGCAATAAATCTATCAAAGTTATAACAATTTACAATTAAACGATTGTTTCAAATTTCAGTGACGCGGACGTTCTCGTATGGGAGTCTCTCGTCCTTTCTAGTCGGTAATTAAGATAGCAATAAATAACTCGAAAGCGGACGTAAGGCTAAGAATATATTGGGGGCTCTTAGTTTTTACTTAATTAATATAATGTTTTGTGCTCGGAGGGAGATTGAAAATATGAGAACTGATATTGATAGTTGCGTTGATTTGTTTTTTTTTTGGATTCACGCTGCATCTTGCTATTAGCGGGAAAGGCAGAGGGAACCCAGCGATAAGACCGTTCCCGGTTTTGGAAAAACAGGAAATACTCTACTGTACAGGGTACAGTATGAAAAAATTTAGATAATACTAATATTTTCGCTACTATTGCGTTCTAGCGTACGACTATTCAACTGACTGTATGTATGTATGTCCCACTCTTAATACTAAATCATGTTGGTCTCGCAAGTGACATGACGCTGGGAACTGTTAATTGCTATAAACATAGGAATTTTCGTTCCACGCAAGATTTACGCGTTTACTTCGTATTCATATGTAGACTACCTACACATTATGTGTATGAGGGACCTCCCATACGTCGGGACGTTTAGTCCTAATCTCACTTAAGTGTTAGTTACTTGTAAGTAAGGTAATCCGTTTTTAACAAAAAGCTGGAAATTCTCTCTTTCTCTTCGCAAACAAATCATAGTGTTGAACAGAACATTTAAAGAAAAAATAAGTAAAAAAATATGCTACAAAATATCTAGAATATATTGACATAACATTTCTAGAGTCAGTCGTCAGTTCTTGATCAATTTATTTTTACAAAGTACTTCGGAGGCGACACTAGCAGAAGTATTTCGAATTTAGTTATTTAGAGAGAGGAGAGGAGCTCATGATCTTGGTGCTCCTTAAACCAAGATTATGTCAATAATTAAATTGATATTCCCCAAGTCCTTCCGTTCATCGCTTACCGCTTGAATTCGATGTGTAGTGTTATAACAATTTCTTTTTATATCATTTATAAAAAAAATACCATCTTCGTTTCGAATCACACCGCTGCAAAGATCAACTCTTCATTACAAAATCGAAAATAACACCTTGATACCGAAAAAAAAAAATAAACGACCCTATAACAATAAAAAAGAAAACTATAGTCATTTATTGTATCAAAAACAAGTGGACCACACAGCGCCCTCGATAATTAGTTTACTTTTACACGAAAAATTACAAATTAAATAGCGTTAAGAATAATAACGCGGATAATTTAAATGCAATTGATATTTTTGATACAAAATTAAATATTATTTTGTGGATCCTTGGATTTTATAATTAACCTAGTTTGAGTGAATGTTTGTTGTATCTCGACAACGAAGATTTGGATGGTTGTTTTTTATATTTTAACCGAAATCAATATATTATATACTAATAATATAAAGCTAAAGTGTTTGTTTAGTTAAACGTTCTTATCTCAGGACCCGTAATTCCAAAAGAAAAGTTATTTTTTCAATGGTCGATTGTAAGTGTAAAAGACAAATTGTTAGTGATATAAATAACTATAATAATTATAATCTAACCACATTTAGAATATAAAGAAACTTTAATAAATATATAATCCATTTATTATAACAGCTTATGTAAGAAATATAAATACTTTAGTTCCCCACCGTACATAATGTTTGACGTGTTCAAATTTCATACCATTCTTTCATCGGATGATAAAATTTAACGACTGTACATTTGAGGTGTTTTCTTTTCCACAATTGACACTTTAGTGACCTGATTGGTGCGCGTGCCCATTGGATTATGAATATTTTTTTAGTAGCTAAATGTGAATTAAGAACGGTTTCCAGTAGAAACTGTTGAATCTCGGATCGCAGTAGCAAGATCTCCGTTTCGGGATACGGAGAACAGTATATCTTGACACTAGGGTCTCTTTGCCCAACATGTTGTAATAAAACGTGTAAATAAAGTATTTACCTGATTACAATTATTACACGTGTATGCGTTCCCTCTGTCTATCCTGCTATATGTAGATAAAACGTGAAGCTAATTATAAATAATAATTATGTATATCGATACAATGGAAACAACCGTCGCATGCGCATCAAAGAGACATTATTAAAAAATCCAAACTTTTATGACGCGCAGCTTTAAGAAAGGTTTCGCACTTCTCGGAGGTTTCGTAATTTTTTAATGATAACAAGTGAGAGGCATCGCCGCGCCGTTGCGATAACAACGTATTACAGTAACTGTACATACACACACGAGTCGTTTACTTAGGTACATATATCAAATTTCATCAATATTACCTTCTTACATAGATGATCAGTGACCGATTCGCTCGCTAGCACCAGCTCGCTTCGGTTCCTGTAATTGTAAAAAAATATTACGATAAATACAATAAAAAGAAAGAAACATTGAAAGTTTTCCCTTTTCCTTTCATTTAATTGTATATAAAATTATACATAATATAAATTGCTTATTATCGTTTAAGTACATAATAATTAGCTTAATATTATTAGTCACAAAATAAATTGAAAACTATTTAAGTGAATATTAAATTCACTAACTGAATAAAGTTCATTGAAGACCTTTTTTATAAAATATATAGGATGCATACTTCATCCTGCATAGCAGGATAGGCTAGTTATTTAGCGTTAAGTCACTCAATGTTCCATTTTTCGCCAGGTATTGAGTGGCGGAACTCAACTTGTTGGTCTTGCCGAAAAGAAGAAATGAAAACAATTTTTAATAATTTTTTTTTATTAAATAAGTATATGATTTTCCTCGCTGTGGTAACGAAGTAAAGAGAAATATTCGGCTTAACATTAGGTTCCTTGGTACGCTCTGCCTACCCTGCTATGTGTGGGATTCAGTGTCAAGCTAAACTAAGCTTTACATGATGTTAATCGTTACGACGCTGTATGTACCTGCGATCAGTTACTTCAGGCTCTCATACATGGGCTCTTAGTTTTGTATAGGTATACATTTAACAATGCGAGAAATGCCATTTGTAAAAGCTAATCAATAAATAAACAACCAAAAACAATACAGGTATCTGTGAAATAACCACAATTATATTAAAAAACATGCGATTCGTAACACGCATACGTACATACATATTATATTAAAAGTGACAAAACCCTAACGAAAACCACATCAATCAGAATTAAATCCGCGAACTTCTCTCATAACTAATAATTAGGTGTCCAAATGAAATATAATAAATATATCCCTGGGCGATACACACCCCTTTGCCTACCTGTAAGTTACGGCTGTTTAATATTTATTTGACGGTCGTGGTAAAGTGGAATAATAAGAGAGCAATGGTTTTGGGTTTGATCTTCGACTTCGAATTGGGTTAATGGTTGAATTGCAGATATTTTCATTTGTACTGAAAAGAAGAAACGTAGCGTTGGATTGACTTAAAGCACAAAATCGAATTGAAACTTAACACTACCGTGTTTTACAATAAGATGCTACGCTGCCATACTACTTAATATTCCTATAAAATATATTTATTGTACCTTTCAAAAAATATGTACCTTTCTTTTCAAATAACTTCTTATCGCCTCCTCTTAATAAACCCAAAAACAAGAGCCATTATTAAAAGTAAAACTAAAATTGAACTGTCAAAAGTCACAGATTAAAAATGGCGCGCGAACGGCGGGAAACCGCGCCGTCATCGATTGATTCTTTTGTTTTTAAAGACAATATAGACAATAGGCGACGGAATCCCTCTTAATGCCTCAATTTAATCATTCAATTAAACGACAATGGAGAGAAAAGAGGTTTAAAGTGCTAAATCCTTATAAATCAAGTATAATTACCTAGTGAGATTTTTTTTTCAATTTATCTGATAGAAATCGAATTATTGTTTTCTCTCAAAGCTTTTTTTGATGGCTGGCGTTTTTTTGAGATCCCTATTACAGATAAAAAATGATAATGCCTACCGTAAAAATTAGAAGAAATAATTTAATTTTTCACAATTATTAAACGTGTCAGAAAAAAACTCAATAGTAGGCAGAGGGAACCTATTGTTAAGACACTCCGTACCCCAATATGTTGATGTTATTTTAATTTTTAAAAACTTAAAAAATGAAATTTTCCATGGAGAGAAACCTACGAATTTAGTGACGAGTCACTATTCTATTCGTCATCTATTATTATCTATCTCCACGTCTTACCAATTAAAGACATTTGAAATAAAATAAATTATTAATGAATTAATATTTAATAACTTATTTACAAAATCGATATTGATATCGATTAACATAACTGAAAAAACAGATCAAGTTTAATTATAATAAATATATTTTTAATCTACACACGTTCCAAGAAAAATCCTTCAAAACAAGAACAAACATATAGACAAATAAATTTAATAAGCACAATTAAGCCAATCAAGCACAAAATTGTTGTCCAAATGCAAAACTACAAAACGTATAATGAATTAAAGCTGTATTTAGTCAGTACGGGGAGGGTGGGAAGGCACCCCATTCGGCCATTTCGTAATTTTATCGGGTTATAAATTTGAATTTGTATAATGCCGGCATTAACGCATGATTTATACAACTTGACTCCGCTAAGATTTCAAAGATGAAAAACAATAAATTTTGTACCCGTAACTATTGCGTTTAATGGGTGCGCCGCTGGGTGAACGAGACATGACAGGTTGGAAGGAATTACATTTATTTAATTTTATAGATGGGAGTGTCTTAATGGGAACAGAGTGTCTTAACACTGTTACCAAGTTCCAGGTAGACAGACCTACCCTACTATCTGCGGGATATAGATTATTATAAGAAAACTAACATATATATTTTACTACACTTTTTATTTATCAGATTCGTTTGATGATAACATATTATTATATTATCACAGAAAATATTTTTATTTTATTTTTAATACCGTGCTTGTCTTCAACACCAGAGAGAAAAAAATGGAAGTATTACATATTTAATTTCCTCGAGTAGGAATCGAACTCACAACTTTACCTAGATATTTATACATAGTTACAGATATTAATACTAAAATTGTAATTAATGGTATAGAAAAAAGTAACCAAAATTACACATAAACAAAATAAAGAATAAAAATATCTCTACCAAAATTAACAAACAAAATAAATATAAAAAAGTCATATCCACATATTACCAACGTTGAAAAGTTGACGACTTTTTACTTGGTCGAATTTATGCGATACATTTAGGTGGTGGCCGTCGTATACAAGTCAGTTAAATATTTAGCTCTCATTCTAATTTATTCGGCTTATACTGAAAAAGATTTAGTTCCGCTTCATAAATATTTATGATTAGTGGACTATGACTTGTATTATAATTGAGAAGAATAGAATGAAGGGTTGTGGGTTCATTTTCATTTGAGATAGTATTAAAACAGGTTCCTCTCAAGTTGCATAATATAAGCATACCTACTATGTAAACGCAACGGATGTGAGTTCGATTCCTACTTAGCGTGGTAGCCATATGAAACCTGAGAACATAGTGGTAAGATACTCCGTTCCCTTAAAGCACCCGTTCCCCACTTTCCGCCGATTTCACTGTTACCAAAACGTTACCAGATCGAGAAATTATTGATAGTTTCATTACCCGAATGAAAATGATGCACCATGACGCCCTCGTGGAATGATTTTATTTCTCTTCTCTTCTTAGTCGTTACGCTCTTGACAGAGCGGTCGTGGCCATCACGTAGTCACGTTTTTGGCTTTCGTTATTCTTGCCAGGATTTTATTCAAATTACACAAATAAATGACTCTGGTAACACAGAACACGGCTCCACCAGCCAACGCAACAAAATGTCTCAAAGTGGGGTCGAAATTTCATTTGACTACCATTGTAGGATCGATTTCCACTGCACGCTCTCGCACGGCGTGTAGTTCAGTTACTGAAAAAATTTTTTGTGAAATATTATTTTACAAAAATTTGCGTGAGGAAAGGAATATTCTAATAATATTTTTTCTTTGCCTCCTCCTGCTATATGAGGAATACAGCGTAGAGGTAAAAAGCCGTGATAAGAAGAGAGTGACTTATATTTTATTAATTTAAATCCTGCAAAATGCAAGTAATAATATGTAAGAATATATCTATAAAAGTAAATAATTTTACAAGTTTATGGAAGGTTAAGCGCTTACATTTCTGTGTGGGCAGCGTCTCTATATAAACGTTAAAATATTATGATACGGCATGTCGGAATGACGCCATTACGACGGAGATAGCTAGTTTGATTCATTTGAGTTAAATAAAAAAGGAGATATATTTTTTCTAAGATTTAATTGTTCTTTTTAGCGTCACCCCCCAAACGCAATGTAAGCAGAGGGAACATGGTACTAAAACACTCCGTTCCCCATTTTCCGCCAAGTTTTATACAAGTATATTGTATTATTTTAAATTAATATATAATATAAATAAATAATTTCTCTAAAATTAACAGCTCACCAGTCCCCGATGACTGACAGGATTTACAATAATTAATATTTTATGATTTTGTCATTCATATAACAAATATTTTTAATTCGGCGTTGTATTCCGTCTTTCAACACGCACGGTTTTCAGTATTCACCATAAAGTGAGAAACGGTAGTGTCTTAATAGAAACGCAGTGTTTTAACACTAAGTTTTCAATTTTCCTCTACTCTATGTGCGGGATAAACTAACAAAAAACAAAAAAAAAACTAGGTATTTATCAGGGACTTTAAAATTATTTACTCCAATAACAAAAAGCGGCCACTAAAGTAACATTTATAAGGTAAATCATAGTATTGATATGAAGAATATAAAATAAACATGAAAAGATCAAATGTAACAAAAGTGCCGGCTTTGATCAATTTACTGGCGTTTTAAGGGTACCGACTTTTATCGACTAATAAACATCACTATTTAGTAGTTTATAAAGTTTTGAGTTTTTTTTTATTTTAGCTTAAGGTGGAGGTGGCTTTTTTAATAAAGTTTTATTTGGCTCTTTTTAATAAAGTTTTTTCAGGCTGCATCCCACACATATTAGTGTAGACAGAGGGAACTTAGGAAATTAGTGTTTAATAAAGTTAATTTGATATTTTTTGACGCGTCACGCTTGTTCCCCATAATAGGACAAATAGAGGGAATCTAGTGATAAAGCACTCCTTTTCCCCATTGGCGTATCTGGAAGATGTTTTGAGGCGGCTTTAGCTTTGAACAGTCTTACATAGTCACAAGCCGGCCAAATAAAAATGTGTTAAAATTTTACAAAACATTAAACAAAACTCTATCAAAATCCATACATTTAAACACATCGTATAAAATAAAATTGATAGCCATAACATATGCTTCATCCAAACGTATGAATACATTTGTCCTTTTCTAATGCTTATATCAAATCATGCCGTCCCTTTCATTGACAAGGCGTCGCATGCGCAGGTATTTTGCGACTATAAGTGTATCTAATTTTATACTGGAATCGTAAAATTTTTTGAATAAAATATATTATACTTGAGTATTTCTTTTAAACAGTAAACGATAATGGAGTAATATGGTTGAAGAAGAAAAATATTATAATATCATTACAAAATTCGTAATAAAAGTGTTGATTCATTATTATATTGCATAAGAGATTCCGGGGTTCAGTTCGTTTAGTTATTTTTTTTTCTTTGATTGGATGTAAGTGGGAATCGTTCGTTATTTTAAAATAACAATAATATATTTGTTTCAATTTTCGAGACATTGCGTGTTGATTTCTGAAACGCATTGCTTTGTCTTGTTACCAGAGCAAGGAATCAGACTTGACTTCCGCCGAGTGAGAATCGAACCCACAATCGTCGCGTTCACAGATATTGTGCCGCTGCCACACATCGACCTTATTTTTTTTCAATAAGTATTCATTCAAATCCTGTTAAATTATGTTTAAATTACCATAACAGAGGCGACGCCACAAAAGCTAATAACCAAATTGTTTATCTCGTATATAGCAGAGTAAGCAGAGGGAACATGGATATATGGTTTCAAGACGTTCCGTTCCCCTGACACTTCCTTTCCTTTCCATTTTCCGCCAAATTTGGAGGCATTGCTTGTTGGTTCAATCCTGCGCTTGCCTCATTAACAGAGAAAAGAAATCATGCAGGAATCGAATCCACAATCTTTCGCGTTTATAGTCGTAATCGCTCCTGCGCCACGACTAGCCTCAACTAGTAACTAAATAAAGTACAAATTAAACAATACCACAGCTATTTGTCTAAATAAAAATGCATATATTCAATTAACCTTAAGTTATCGCTAACATGCACTTATATGTACAGTTAATGAGATCGTACATTAAATTATAACTAGGTATTATAAAACGTACAGTCCACCACAATCTAAATGCAATTTTTCTTATTTTTTAAGTCATAAAGTCGATTTTTCTTTAAAATTCAGTACGCTAGAACAAAATGTCGCCCAGTATACAGTAGAGTCAATTAAGTAGACGCCGATTTCGATCGATTTTCATTAAGCAAGTTGAATTATGCGTTAGTGTTTTACGAAATTGGGTACAGCCCCCTAATAACTTGGTATATGGATTATTGAACATTTGTTCTGTTGGAGCTTCATGGTAATAAACATAAACATAGTATGTAATTGATGCCATTGCAGCTGCTTGCGACGGTTGTAGGTTCGGTTCTTGTTTGTAAAGATGATTCATTTTATGACATAGAAGTCGGTTAAGACGGTTAGAATTTTTCCATTTAGAGCTCAGTTTTTTTTATATATAAAAGTAAAGAAAAAATATTTTATATTTCCACTGCACAGTCTAAAATAGTGTGAGAAATCCGTGAAAAACAAAGAATAATCTAATTGGATTGACATGAATCTCTTCAGTTACTAAATGAGCGACTGACAGACAACGCTACGCTTATATAGCTGATTTTTTTTTACATAAATGTAATAATTTTTTTTTTAACGTTATCTTATACTTATCAGGGTAGGTAGAAAGAACCTGGGAACCTAGTGTTAAGAGACGTCGCTTCGGTAAAGATACCACCGTGCCCCAATTTTCCACTTCTGGCCCCTGCGCCACGACTTAAGTACTACAAAGTTCTATAAATGTATCTTAGATTATAAATAAAAAATATTTTTTGTTGCAATATATTTTCATTTTTTTTTCAACAATTAACTTTTAACTCATTTGGAAAATCTCAAAGAAAAAAATATTATTTATCTATGAAAATCTTCTAACAATTTCTAACTTAATCTATAAGTAACCTACACATTGTATACATCAAAATAAGTTACTATTTATTACTAAAGAAGGTCCTCTTTGGGCCAGATAGTGTTTTTTATTTCCCTTACACGAAAAATTCATATTGTAATGTGTGAAAATGTCTTCATATATCATTTTGTGCTGGATCACTTAACTTGGACGCGTTCACGTAGTTGACTTGAAGACGATAATTTTATCGTACATACTTATACTGTTATTCCTTTTATATATTCTGTAGAGGTTATCATATATCATTTATTATTTTAGTTATTTAATATTAAATTTTCAGCCGTACAAAAATGTATTGAAATTAAAAATATATCCTATTGGGATTTCAACCCGCGAATATCATGTGCACAACGAGAACGGTGTACATCGTTAATATAATGGAATTAATAAAATAAATATGAAAAATAATTATTAAAATAAATACCAGTCAATTGCAAACTGTTTATTAACTAGGTTTTTGTTACATCTCTATGTAAAGTTATAATTCTCTAATTTTTGTTACGTTTTATATTACTTTATGTAACTTGGTTAATAAGTTTCAGTTTTAACCTGAAAATGCGTGTAAAAAATAATAATTTACGCTTACTATGAACGCCTATTAACGAGAACATTTAAATATGTTAGTTAGACCTAAGAGATTAAACAATTAAAATTATCTCGCTTAATTAAAAAAAATCATAATTCTATTATACCCTAACAACGCCTGACAATGGAAACCCACACTCACTAGTGGGCATCGTCCGGCCTGCACTGCTCAGATAGTGGCCAATGATTTAACGCTCAACTTTTGACGCAACTAAGCTTTTTGGACATAGTCTTGGCTATAAATAATGTGTTACGTGTCTTAGACCGTGGAAGGGACAAACAGTTACTTGACCGCCTTTGGGAGCTTCTTTTAATGTTTTTTCAGTAGATTAACAGCGTGACAGTGTAAATGCGATGTGTGTGGGTTCGATCCGCAATCGGGGAATTGATTATGTTCAAATAAATCAGTTTTCATTTTCTTGTTATTTAAAAGTTGGGAACGAAATGTCTTAGCTCTAATTTTCCTCTTAGCAGGAGCTATATGCAGAACAGAGAGTAGAATGAAAATAGAATTGTTATATATTGTTTATTTTTGTTATTTTGTATAAAAATAAACTTCTTATCTACAAATTGTAGTTGTAAAAAGGGTCAATTTAGAATATAGAAGATACAAGATAGAATATTTCGACTTGTATACAAATTACACTATTCAAGACTATTGTACCGTCTAATGTATAATAAAAATGTAATGGCGTCCATTCACCATACATTCATAGTGTTTATACACACATTCACTTTCTAAATTGCTTTATTCATGGCTCTGTTATGTTCAATTTTCATTTTTTTTTATGAAATCTGATTAAATAGTGTAGTATTAAGGATATATCGTTTTTCAATGGCTAGCAGGGTCTTTTTTATTTTATTCTATGTTTACTGTCAAAACCTATGGGAAAAAAAGTCTACAACACACTTTTTTTTGCAACAGAAACAATATCTTGGACAACGAAATGCGTTAATACAAGTTTATTTGTGCCTTCAATGCTTTATCCATAGTGGCGTAGCCAGGAGTGACGTTCTCTGGGCACCTCCTTCACCTCGTCCTCTGTCATCAACCTCCTCATACATGCCAATTTACTGTGTTTTTGAAGGTCCTACGTTTCTTACGTCTATTGTGACATTCTTTCGTCACTCATTCTCCCGACGTTCCCAAACTACCAAAACAAATTTTCATTCTCACTGTGACATATTTAGTAGTCTGCAGAATTGTCTCAATAAGTTTTTAAGAAACATTGAAATTTTCCATAAATGAATAATGTCAACCTCACCGGGTTGACATTATTCACACATATTTAACCTTTTAATTTAAATAGGTCATTGATAAATAAAATATAATATATTTTTATATATTCTTTATATTATATCATAAAAATTATATTATTTTGAGTATTTACAAATTTTATATCATACTTATTATAAAGCTTGGGATCGTAAAATGAAACGTATTTATGAACAAAAATAAACATTATATTAAATACATGAATATAATAATAAACCTATAAAAAATTAATATTTGTAATTTTTTTCATTATTTTTAAGTATTTATTTGAACGGTTACATATTTGGCATATTACCAAGGTGACAACAATCTAGCAGGAAATACCTGTAGATATCAAGTACTGGATTGATTTTCTAAATTATTATTTTTTGTAGATATAAACTTTTGATATTCACTACAGTTGTATAATTTATTTTTATATTTTACTAGCGGACGCGCGCAGCTTCGCCTGCGTATTGCTTAGGGGTGAATTCTAATAAACCATGAAAACGTGTTCAATGAAATATTTTTAAGAGTCTAAGTTTCAAATTTTATTAACTCGGTGGCGATTTAAAGATTTTTCCATANCATACATGCCAATTTCTTCAGTATAATCGTTGCTGTGCTTTTGAAGGTCCTACATTTCTTACCGAATGGTCATTCACTCGCTCTTGTTTTATAAATCTACGTCGACATTCTTTCGTCACTCATTCTCCCGACGTTCCCAAACTACTAAAACACATCTTCGTTCTCTCTGTGACATATTTAGTAGTCTGCAGAATTGTCACTTGATGGAATTTTCTGAATAAACTTCTAAGAAACATTAAAAATTTTTTAAAAATGAATGATATGCGAGTTTGACATTATTCAGACATATTTAACCTTTTAATTTAAATAGGTCATTGATAAGTAAAATATACATTTTTTTATATATTCTTTATATTATATCATAAAAATTATATTATTTTCAGTATTTACAAATTTTATATCATACTTATTATAAAGCTTGGGATCGTAAAATGAAACGTATTTATGAACAAAAATAAACATTACATTAAATACATGAATATAATA
This sequence comes from Heliconius cydno galanthus, assembly GCA_036379175.1. NCBI lineage: Eukaryota > Metazoa > Arthropoda > Insecta > Lepidoptera > Nymphalidae > Heliconius > Heliconius cydno. The sequence goes on from JAKRZM010000984.1 coordinate 489,637, forward strand.
AACCTATAAAAAATTAATATTTATAATATTTTTCATTATTTTTAAGTATTTATTTAAACGGTTACATATTTGGCATATTACCAAGGTGACGACAATCTAGCCGGAAATACCTGTAGATATCAAGTACTGGATTGATTTTCTAAGTTATTTTTTTTGTAGATATAATCTTTTGATATTCACTATAGTTGTATAATTTGTGTTTATATTTTATTATTTTTAATATTAATAGTTATATTATTTTATTGCTTGCAATTACTATAGCTTGACATAAAAAAGGAGCCAAAAAAATAGGCAAAGATAGTGTCAAAAACCTTCGATATTAGTTTTCCGCCCAAATTCAAGTCTCTACGCCCCTCAGAACTCTACATCTTTTTTTATATTATCAGAGAACAAATTCATTCCTCAGATTGGGCATCGAACCCACAACTATCGCATTGATAGTCAGAATTGTGCGCCAAGACTGGCCTCTTTCATCTTCTCAGTTCATTTATATATTCACTCAGTTCATTCTTCTCAGTTCATTTATATAAAAATATTTTTATGAAGTGTGAAAAACAAATAGGTGTGTAAATAACATTACAATACCTACGCTATTCAATAAGTTCCACTTTCAATATAATGATGACCTAATAGCGTGCCTTTAAAAATAATTCCAAAATAAAACAAAAGTTAAATACTCAATAAATACTCGTTAAAGCAGTAGTAGTCGTTTAATTTAAAACGACCGATAATTGGCTACGAATACCTATGTATATAGAAACAATATCCTACTTTGTAAAGGCTACTTGATTGTATCCTCGTAAATGACGTAAAATATAGGAAAATAGCCTGTGACTCGTATGAAATTGGCATTTTTCAAAGATGTCGTGATTTTGAGATGGTGGTGCAGGGGCACAAGCACGCAGCTGTAAAGGCGACAGGTTGTGGATTGGATTCCCACTCGAGTAAATGAAATATTTAATATTTTTGCTTCTTCGTTCTGGTATCGAGATCTCTGCCTACCCTGCTGTGTGCGGGATACAGCGTGAAGCTGATTTTTGTTTTTTTTTTCGCTTATTTTTATTATGTACTTGAACCGAATGATGTCTTTATTTTCAAGCCAAACCCAAACATGAAAATAGTTTCGGTAATCGATAAATAAATGTATAATAATAGGTAAGTACCTATATTACATTATAAGACATAAAAAATAAATTATTCAGGTATTTTAAATACACTACAAACTGTAAAAACAAACATAATAACCGTAAAGTTATTTTGTAATAATATTATAAATGTATATTATTTTATACGAATCGAATGAAAATATAAGCGTTGATAATGTGTTTTTTATTGTTTCACGTTATTATCAGCTTTATGTGATACTTGTGTACGTGACAGATAGGAATAGTTTCTCCACGTATCCCACATGCAGGGTAGGTAATGTGAAGCTTTTATTTAAAAAGGCGTATAGGGTGGCGTAACTCAACGCCGCGCTTTATTTTCTTACCGGTGCCAGGTAATGAAAATAGTTTTTTCTCGATCGAGAAACGAACTCATAAGCGTTGTGATTACAGTTAGTGTAGCTATAGGCTTTCTTTAGCTTAACGCTGTATCCTCCTTATAGAAGTGTAGGTAAAAGACATCTAGTTTCTGAAATAAGAGTGCTCATTTCGTATTTTTTTTTAACATATGGGTTCACCTGAAGAAGGCCGCGTGCGAAACACTAGTTTATGGATTAAATATATACATGTAAATGGTTCCATTGGTAAGCTAACACTAAAAACCTCTAATCACAAGTCTTAATTATTAGAATTCTTAATCCGTATGGCATAAAATTGCAGTAAATAAAAATTTACTAGAATTCCATAAAGATTCTATGTCAAGCGTTTTAAAACCATACGCAGGAATTTTCTTATATTTGTAAATTTTTTTAGCTTTTCGCTGTATCCCGCACACAGCATTACTGGGAACCTGGGAACCTAAGTAACGCCCCGCTTTTTTTTCTCACTAAAGCAAGTTACAATATTCAGATGGCATTTTATCAGAGTTTAACCACGTTGTAGTCAATTCACCATACAAACTAGCACGTTCAACAAGTCTGAACCGGCCTGTAAATTTTGCGCAATGTTCACTCCAAAAATAATTATAATATAATAAGAAAAATCCTAAAATCAAACCTACGCAGCCGTCTACAGCTATCTTCAGGGCTGCCACGAGTCGTCCACCGTACTGTAAAATAACATTTTGGGCAAATTAAATATATTCCAACTAAGGTACAAGGCGAGGCTCCTACAGAACCCTACACAGCATCCGTTATGTCCTTAACCGGTCTCATTTAAGTGTAGTTGATCCTAAGCGTAAATGTCAAGATTTAATCCAATTTATGTTACATTATCGATTACCGGCGTCGGAGAGTTAAAAATTTTACGATCCGAGATCGATTGGATGGTGTTATGCATAATAACTTAAGTTACAAGACATTTTTTAATATTGTAATTGTAAACACGATGGTTTTAAGGTCGCTTCTCAGTCGATGTTATAAATACATAAAGTTTAATATTATAAAGTAATATAGATAATGAAAGTGTTGTAAGTTAAAATTTAGGTCCAACAGAATATAATTATAGTACAATTTTTATTATAATATTTTGTTAATATTATGTTGTATTTAGTTGTTATATTTAGGATGCCTTGTGTATTACCCGCTCCTCAACTCTCATCCGCTTCGTTTTAACAAATTTTGCAGGTTTCTTTTGTATTAACTTCTTTGTACCAACAGTTGTGATGATGAATTTTGTCACTAACAATTTCATGTACACACAACCGTGAATGTAGAATAATTAAATAACGCTTTTAATAGAATAAGTATATTTATTGTCTTTTTTATACAATATTTTAAACTAATAAATATATATGGTCATGATTAATAAATTATGGTCATAATTCAAAAAATATTCCATACAAAATGGTAACATGTTGCATAACACGTCCAAGTGACGTTTACGATGATGTTTTGAACATTTTTTCATATATTTTATAATCGGCCAACGCAAGCTATAAATCGTTATTTATAAACTGTATCTTTACTTCAATACTTTGTAAGGATATAATTAGAGGAAGGATTAATGGTACATTTGTAGTAATAGCAATTTTAATAATAAGTAGAAACTACTGGAACTAGAAAGTGGGGAACAGGAAGTGACTTAACACTACATCCTCAGGTTCCTTCTGCCTAACCTACCATATGTAGAATAAAGCGTGGAGGTAAAAAAGTAGACAATTAAATTATTTCATGTAATTTTCACTGTTTACACAGAATTCACGTCTCAAAATCGTTCATCTTAGACATTATTTCATACACCAATTTTAAGCATAAATTTCCAGAACTGACACGTTGTATAAAAAGATGTTTTCATTATACGACTATATACGACTTTTAACAATACTTATTTAAAACAACCAAGGCGCATCAAGGTTCGATCCGCACACAGTGGAATTCTGAAGTGCATGTTAGCATTTTATGATGTCTTTATCTTCATAATGGTAAACTAAACATTATTTACATATTAATAAACATTCAAATCCACAAAGAATATAACCAAAATTAGAACTAAATTGTATACGTTACGATAACTAATCGTTACGTACCCGTCTCGTATCGTCATGCATAAATAATATTTAATAATGAAAAGGAAACAGTAAATCACCTTGTTAAGCCAAAAAACGTATGGACGGTGTACATTGACGAGTTTTTGTAATTAAAGCTTTATGTACATACTTACATAATATGTAAATTTTGTTTGTTAAACTTGAGAAAAATGGTTGTGGGTTCAAATCTCGTTTGAAAAAGGTGTTAAATCTGCAGGTTATTTCATTGGTATATTTTCTGTTTCTTTTTTTCGTTTAAAGTACGGAACCCTAAAATCATTTTTAAGCAAACTTCTTACTATCCTTATGTTATTTTCTTACAAAAAACCCAGTTTTTTTTCAAAGACGGCTGTAACAAATCATTTCAATCCCACACTCATACACTTTCTTACCGCAATCCATCTGCGCTCGTCACAAATCAACAAGACGCATGCTTTCCGGCCGCCTCTCGAACTGGCTAATGGCGCCGTTGAATTTATTAACCCACTACAGACTACACAAACACTGTAACGTTGTTAGGGAAAACTTATTAGATTATATATGTTCTGTATTTTTTTATTATATTTTGTAGGTTTTTTTTAAAATGTCGTAATGTGTAAAGGGCTTTTTTAAAGAAATATACAATGAATATTTGTGGTTTAAATTGTGAATAAAAAAATATATATTTAATCTAAAGTTTAGACCTAGACAAGTAACTTTTCTTATAATGATTTAATTTCATTAATAAATAATAATTAGGAAATATTTACGTTCATTCATATTAATTGTAATTTGTAACACGCTGAATTCAATTGAAATTAAAAACATGCAGCTAATTTATACATTATCATATCAAAGCCCCATCAATGTTTTCATAAATTAGAATAATAAAACAATTCAAAAATTATTAAAACAATTAAGAAATAATACTATTATTATAAACTATAGTAGTAAAAGACATATTTGCATAATTTTCGGTGTTTAAAAGAACTTTTTTCACTATTTATCTATTTTTCCTTATCACAGCGTATCTTTGGATGAAACAAAAGTTCATTTGAAGAGCCGCTTCTGATTGCCGACTCGAGTTGACTATTTAAAGTACCGCCGCTAAGTTATGTTTGTATGTTACTTAATGTTGATTTACGTTTTAGGTTTGCTCGTGTGTTGAAAGAAAAGTTACAATTTGGGACAGTTTGCGTTTAAAACGAGGGTTTTGTAAGTAATGACGGCTTGATGGACTTGGGGCACAATTAAAAAATATAGTAATGCATTGGTTTTGAGTTCAAATTGTATGGAAAATGTTTGTGTTTTTATAGCTTTACGTTTTATCTCACAAGCAAGTATAGGTAGAGAGAATTTGACAATATTACACTCCGTTTTCTAATTTCGATTCAATTCGATTAATGAATCCAACGCCGCGTAAATAGAAATTTGTCTTGCAAAAGCCTGTAAATATGTAATTAAAAAGAAAGGAAGAAACAATGTGAAGGATATGTCAATTTTTTCCTTATATATTATCACATACTAGATTATCAATCATGGAATAATTTATTCATTCTCTGTTTTGACTATTATCGATCTATATCTACATATTATTTATATTTATATTAAATTTCATCTGTGCCGCCGAATCTCGCACATAACAGTGAGGTAGGCAGAGGGAACCTGAGAATCTAGTGTATTTCACTCCATTCTTATTAAGACACTTCCTTTTCCCACTATTCGTCGTATTCTTGGGGCATTGCGTGTTGAGTGACGAAATTAAATGCCACGCTTTCGCTCGTTACCAGAGCGAAGAAATGAAATTATTAAATATTTCACGCCCCCGAGTTGGCATCAAACCTACAACGTAAACTGTAAGCGCGACCGTTTACAGTCGCATTCTTTCATTTTACTTCTAATTCATACATTATTTGTATCTACAAAATATATGTATAGGACGTACGTATATATACATATTACTTATATAACATACAAAAACCATCTTGACTCATTGTTTGTTTGAACAAAGAAAATCTAATTTGCCTCCAAAAACAATGTGGTGATAAATCGAAAGAGTCACTTCCTTCCGTAATAAAGAAGAGAAAGTACATTAGAAAAAAGCTGTAAATAAAGTTGAAATGTACATTATAGTATGTACCTATAGGACTATAGCTAGAGAGCTACAGCTACAGAAAATTTATTGCTCTTAAACATCTTAGAAAAACTCCAAGTCATTCCGATAGGGAGTGGATCAAATAATTTCCCTCCAGAGAATGTTTCGTGAAGGGTAACCCTGACTCCAACTCGAAAACCCTTTAGCTCTTTGTCTGGCAAGTTTAATAAATTTAAGTTTTTATTGCTAATCCAATTGTAATGTGTTTTGATGTTTTTCGATTTATGTTTTGCTTTAACCTTAAATTAAAATTGTTAATTTCTTGTTTAGCTTCATGCTTTTTATGCATTTAGCAGGGTAGGGTTTCCCGTTGCAAAATGAACAACTACTTTAAAAGAGAGACTTTCAGTCCTATCTATCTCTTCCATCTTATTTTATTTTGCCAAGTGATTGACATATCTATCTTTAAAACGAAAAAGAAAAAGAAAGGTATCCCATAAAACCCCCTCCACACAAGCCACAAACCCAATAACATTACACTGTAAAAAGGCAGACCTCAAAAACCCATAACCAGCTGTCCCAGAACTATCGTAAGCAAACCGTTTCATAAATATTCAGCTGCGTTGATTGAACCTAAATAATAAATTCAATTTGCGCCTCCTTCAAAAATATTTTCTTTGATAACGTTTCTATATTTGGGCGGATGGGAATAATGGTGTTATTTAGAAGGTTGCAATATGCTAAGATAGTAGGCTTCGGCATTAACAAGTCAGAAGATGGTTGCGCTCGGGTGTCGGCTAGAAGACGCGTGGAGTGGATTCTTTTGTTTGTTTTGTGGTTTTTTTCATAGAATTGAAACGGAGGGGAGACCCCGGCAGCGAATTCTGGGACTAATGCCAGGAAGGATGAGACGAGGTAAGCTAGCGATTGGGTCACTTGATGATATATCCGATGGATAATCATCGTTGACAAAACTCCATTTAATAAAAAAAAAACTAGGTGTGACGTTGATCTTTTCGATGGAGAAAGACGAGCTTGTGATAATCGTTTTTTACGATATTAACAGGTTTTTGCTACGTTAAAATTTTTAAAGGTATCTAAATAATTAATTTATAAATTATTTTGTAGAAAATTGATGGTACCAAGTAAGGGTCGTAAGGGAATGAATGATTTTAATTTTCATTTACTCACTCTGGTAACAAACGCGGCGTTGAATGACACAACTTAACACTCAATGTTTCGGAAATTGGGCATAAATTAGAGAACGCAGTGTCTTGGCACTAGTTTGCTATATGCAGGTTATAATAAGAAAGAAAAAAAACAAAACAAAAACTTTAACACCAAACACCGCCTCCACAGACGCGGAGAACAATTTTTACGACATAGCTGAGGCGTAGTGGCCTCTTACAATTTCGCGGGCTTCTGGCGCGCCTGTTAAAAACACAATGAATAATTATTGGCTCCTTTCCCTACGCTTTTTTGCACGAACAATATCCTGATACTGTTTTAATTCGAGGATAAGGGTTTCCTTATTTTATCTTATCTTTTAATATATAATTATGGACTGAATTAGCAATACCTATCTATTGTGTTGACATCCTACGTTGTCTTATGTAGTGAGATGCAGGTTAGCAGGGTAGTGTTGAGTGGATATCATCACGTGTTAAGTGGCGGAACTTACCGCTGCGCTTTGCATTGATACTAGAGCTGAGAGCCCGAGTAGCAACCGAATCCACAATTATATACAATGAGGAGAACGGAAAAACTACCATGTGTTGAAAGGCGCTTATTATGCTGATATATATTTACCTTTGTAACTTAGGCAAAAAGGATTTTTTTTTAATATAAACCTGCCTTAGCTTAGAATTCAATCCAGTACTACAGAGAAATTACTTATATAAGTCAGACCAAGAGTAATTAAGGTACCTTAATAGTATTCTCTTTCATTTATATTCAAATGTGAAAGCGACAGTAGTTTTAATATAATTAAAAGTATTTTAAAGTTTTGCTAGTCGCACCCACGTCAGGATTTATTGGGACGACCTTAGTTTCGGGCCCATTCGGCTGTCCCTGGGAAGCTTTCTGGTAAAATCACGTTGAAAATTAATTTGGTTAAGTTGATTACAATAATAGATTTATTTTCCCTTTTATATCATTAGTTTTGTGGTAAAGAGAGCCAACATATATTACAAGTTTCGACATACACTTGGTATATTTTTGAGGCCAGTCGAGGCGCAGGGGCAAGCGTGCGGCTAAAAACGCGTCAGGTTGTGAGTTCTATTCTTTCTGGAAAATGAAACATTGAATATTTTGTTTTCCTCGCTCTGGTAAAAAGGCAAAGTGCGGCGTTCAGTTGCCGCACTCAACACGCAAATCGGAGTGTCTTAACACTAAGTTCCCAGGTTCCCTCTGCCTACCTTGCTATGTGCGGGATATAGCGCAAAGCTTAAAAAAGCATTGAAATTTGGCATGCGCATTCTTTGGGAAGTTTAGGGGAGCTCTAAGAGACTACTCCCGCTGTATCCTGTATAGACACGGGATATAGGATGTAGCTGCAAATCGGGATCACAGTATCTTAATATACCATATACATATAGACCTATATAAGAAATTTCTATTCTCTCTGTCCTCACAAAAAAGAGACTTTCACATAGGTATTTTAAGTATCAAAAAGCCGACGACAGTAGCACGTGGCCCGTTTTATTAACATTCTACAAACAGCTTTAATCAGTAAGGCTGCCCATTTACCAACACCGCGGCGAAACTGTAAACGAAATAAATCTTCTCGTACATATTTCACTGGTAACTTTACATCCTGACGTTGTAGTACAGTAGGTGTAGGATTGTACTTCGTAGTTATAGGTTCGATTTTTACTATGAAATATTTTTATATTGAGGCCGTCGAGGTGCTGTGGCAAATAATGAACGCGACGGTTGTCGTTTCGATTCATACTCGAGGTTATGAAAAATTATCGTTTTCTCGTTCTGATAACAAGACAAAACCCAGTGTAGTTCCGTTACTAAACACGTAATGTCTCGAAAATTAAATAAAAAAGTGGGAAAGGAGTATTTTAATATTACTGGTTTCTTTTCTGCTTGAACAAAGCAATGCCTTGAATTCCTTTCTCAAACATCAATGTTTCCAAACTTAATAAAAACGGAAAACGGAGTGTCTTCCCACTACATTCTCTTTGCAGGCGAAACATGAACCTAAAAAAAACAGAACCACTCATCAAATCCTCAAGTTACAGTCAAACCCCCAAAAAGTGCATAACAGGAAACGACCACTATAAATCAATGCTTAACCTAGACAATATAACATTGCATCGACGAAACAAACTAATATGAAAAAAATGGTATATCATATGCTTGCAGGAACTTAGCAAAAAGAATTACATCCAATAACATGCAGTAGTAGTGACGTTACAAAGAAGTTTGTAACATTTTCAAACAATTTTGACACTTTTGCGTATTGAAATAGAGTTGTTAATGTCAGTAGATGTAAGTTTGGCAGTGATTTAGTCCCTATCGGCCGTCAACCTGATTAATGTCGCTGTAAATCAGCGGATTACGACAATGCGAGAAATGACGAGTCGCGACCGAATCGTTCGCTACACCTCGCTTGTGACAAGTGATGTGCGTAAGCGGGCGTTTTCTTTTTTGTATTGTTTAAAAGGTTTTTTTTATAACTTTTTTTAATTTTTAAGTATGTTTTATAGTGTGAGCTGAGAGAATCTTGTGCTATGTTTATTTTTTTTTATTTTTAAAATATTGTATATTGGATGGTAAGCTGATATTTGTCTTTGAAAAAGGAAGTACCTCAAATCAACAATGACTCCAACTCCAGCGCGTACTTGCGTAATAAATATTATATATTAAATAGAAAAATCACAAATTCCTCATAACTTACACCACATCGTATAAACGTATCGAATTATTGAGTAAACACGTAACGTAATCGCAATCGTTTCATTTCAAACTGCAAGGGTCCTAAGAAATATTACACGATATATATCAGACAACGAGTGTTGATGGCTAACTACAATATTTCTATAGGAAAAAAATATGCAACACGCACCGTACAATTTATCCCATTAAGTATGAAAAATGTAGTTACAAATTTATATGGCGGTATAATGCAATTATTTTTTTATAAATGCAACAACTGATTATATACATTTATGTGGGCTTTAATATCTTAAAATTGTAAAAAATGCCATAAGTTATCGCCCGGTGTAAAGAAAAATGCGGTGTTGATTATGAATCAACATAGGAAGTTTTGTCCCATGATTGGAAATGTAGTGTATAAAATGACTAGGTCCTCCCTGTTCATAACAAAAAAAATATTATATATAATCTTTAAATACAGATACATATTTAAATATTCAAATTTACTGTTATTAATGATTACATCAATTCTTTTTTTTTTTTATTTTCAGCTTTTCGCATGTATTAGGATAGGCAAGGGAAACCTTAAGACGAATATTTCATTTCCTCAAGTGGGAACCGAATCTACAGCCCGTCGTATTTACATTCACACGCTTGTGCCCCTGCGCCATAACTGGAGTCAACTAAATGGAAATAATTCTCAAACCTAACCTAACGGCAATATAGTTTCAATTTTTTTTCGGGAAATATTTGAATGCTATATTATATGTAGATATTTAAAACTTTTTCTTAACATGATTGTACGAGATTTGAACTTTGGCAGTCACTATCTTTAACAAACTTTACTACTACTACTAACTAGGATAGTTAAAAACTTATTGACAAATTTATGAAACAAGATCTTTTTTTGTACAAAAACGAAATAAACAATTATTATTACTCCCCAACAAAAACACTTAAATAAATCCAAACGTTGATGCATATAAAAATAAATTATGGGACGTCAGGCCGTTATATTTTATCGAATGAAAGAAAGTCATAATCAGTACAAAAAAAAAATCTTTTACAAGTCAAGTAAACACGTGAACAAAAAAAGCATGCGACGGAAAGTTGTGTCACGTCACTGACAAATTGATTTATACAGTCGAGGGGCAGCCGGCGACCGGGTACAGGCGACTTCGCGAACAGGCAGCGCAGCAAATGCCACATTAGTTTGTCGAAATAATGTGTTTTATACGAACATTGATGAAAAATCTTAATTTATCACCATTTTTCGAGATTTTCGCATATTTTACGACATAAGTAAAAATAACCTGTTGAGTATCGGAACCTAAAGCCGTTTTGTATGATCAAACGAAAATATTATGGTATCTAAACATTTCCTTGAGGAGTATTGAAGCTATAACCATCATGTATGGTATATAAATATTGAGCGCAGTTTTTAGACCACTATCTTACCACTACTTACCATATTGGGATCGAACCTCCATTTAATTAAATTATATTATTAGTAAAATTTATAAGCGTATAATTAAATTAAATGTAGCCAGGTTGGCCTTAAAAAAATTAAATATTTTCTTCATGTTATATTAATAGATAAAAGTAAAAATATTTAGAGTTGGAATCCCTCACCTAACATTCAACTTCTTATATACACGATAAATGAGAAAAAAATAATAAAAAATATCTTAAACAAATGTGTCTTTGATAATCTTTGTATAGTAGTAGATATATGAAAATGTCCGATTTCGAAACGTATGATACTCAAATATATGTATATACATACGGTTTATCCAGTTGAACGTTTAATTTAAAACGTGTATATAATAATGACTAATTTTACTTAGCTTTTGAGTAAAGTTAATAAAATATTATACTATAACAATATGACAGCTAAAGCTCGTTAGAATATTAATTATAGCATTATTTTGTAAAATAACCAAAGTCCTTGATAGTTTTTCCGTTGCGAGTGTGACACGTCACTGACGAATTGATATACGAGCGAGGGGCGGCCGGCTACTTCGTAAACACGCAGATTGTGCACGATACTACTACATTAGTTTCAAGGTGAACTATACGGGTGTAGTCACGTTTTAGAAAATTTATTGTTATTGTCATATCAAAATAAGAGTTTTAGAAACTTATTTTAATTGTCAGAAAACTGGTGAAGTATTTATGGATTGTGAATATATTAAGTGCCTTCTTCGTTATGGTTAAATAAAGTTTCTCCTAATTTAGATACGTCAGTGTTTTATCCCTCTGTTTACCATAACTCCCGAACTATGAAGATAAAAAGCCGCCGCTTATACGTGAAGATAAAAAAATACTGTATATTACCAATATTTTATTCAGAAATGAAACAGTATCTAGAACTTTGAAAAGTTCAATGATAAATAGATGAAGACATACGATACGTTAACTCCACCATACATTATTTATTACAGATACAGAAAAACCACTAAAAAGCGATATCTTAGAATTATCTTTCTCCGACTTCTTTAACTATCAAATATATTTTAATGAAGTAATACTGTTTTCAAATTAGAGCACAAGTTTTATTTTATATTATTTATTTATTTTACCTTCCCGCTGTATCCCGCATACCAGAGAGGGCAGAGGGAACCTATTGTTAAGAAACACGTAAAAGGCGCACCCCCCTACTTTTGAGACATAGCGTGTGAGTGGTAAAATTCATTGTTGTTAGAGAGAAGACATTAAAATAATTCATTCTGCCGATCGGGAATCGAGACCACTACCGTCATGCTTACCCTCAGACGCTGTACCTCTGCGCCACGAAAGCCTCGGCCTTTGTTTAAAATATGTACTATCTAATACTTTGAGATTCTAAGCAATTGACACCTCAAAGTTTTATAGCGGAGCGGCCATAAAAATAGGCATTAAACAAAATTTAGAGTGCAAGACCCAATCGGATGGATTTTGGTTTATTACATGTTCCCATGTGGGTGACCAATCCAGAATGTGAGATGATCGTAAAATAGATAAATAATGATCCCGGGAGACGTTTTATAGTTTGAAAAAATTATTTGATTCGAGCCAAGACGGTAATGGTCGAATGATTTACAAGTGTATTTCATTTTCAATATACTCGTATAGGTATATGTTGTTATTATACCAGCATTGCTACTACGGTCGGCACGTCTATGCGTTACTTTATAGAAGTCTGTAGTAGTAAGATGTGAAAGTTCAGATGTGTCGTGAATAGTTGTTGAACTGAATGAAGAATATATAATAGTGCTATAATATATTCTTCATTCAGTCAAGTCAAGATGACGGAAGAAGGATGTGGGCTGGTTGGTGAAGGGTGACGGACGGTGTAGATAGAAAACTCTCATATTATAAGCAATTGCATAATTAGATACCTCTATTGAATTCATACTATACTTTTAGTATTGCTGAATAACTCTTTCCCTTTACCAGCCGAACGTGGAAATAGCCTTATATCATTGTAGCCGATTTTAATACGTCTATAGATACGTAGACCGATATTTTTCGTATTCATAATTTCATACAAATTACGTCGTTTTCTTTCAAAGAGTTTTAATTTTAATTTTAGCGTAGTATTGTACTCCACCTCACTACACTATCCAAGTAAATTTTGTATTCACTATCATCACGTGAAGATACATGCCAAAAGTATGAAAGTGTCAAAATATGAGTAAATAAAAATTTTGTCCCCGAAGTTGACAAATCACTCAACACAAACAAATTAAGAACTGCACAGAAATTTTAAAAATAATACGAAATGATGTGTGAATAAACGTCGCTTTTATTAAAGGAACTGATTACTCTTTTCTCACCTAATTATTTTTACTTTATCACCAATAATTTGGTTTCTGAAAGTAGTTAGAAAAAAAATAGGCTAACCTAGATCATTCCTTTTATTAACTCATGCAAAAAAATATAAACATTTTTCGAAGTGGGAAATGAACCCACGACCGATATGTGTACAGACCTTTCTCAACAGTGCCAACGATGGCACCCACGCTACTTTTAATAACAACACACAAGCACAACTGAATATTATATCATAACGAAATATCTAATCAAGCTTAATAAGAGATCTCTGTTACTGTACCATATTAGGTCATAAAATAATCGGAATTACGGAGGACCCTAACAAAAGCAATGATAAGCTAACACAAACAAAAATACACTTTCACCATCTAATAATAAGATCAAAAATAAAACAAACAGACACACATGCATGCACATAGTACTATTTTTTCAATTACAAAAGTCTTAATCCTGTCTAGACATCAGCAATATCCAGCTCTATTTCGTAAATGGTAGAGTCGGTAGTAGTTTGAGCTCAACTCTATATATGGCGTTCAGAAAAGGTTAGCCACGAAAATGTTAATATAATAGTTGCTTCTACGGGTTTTGTTGGCGTGAAAACATAAATCAATTTTATAGCCCCATCTAAATCAAACGTGTTTTAATGGGCGTCCCCCGTCATATCAACCCAGTATGATAATTTACGAGTAGTATGTGACGAATGTAGAAATAAAATTTCCACCTACCCTCAGTCGGATTAGTTTTACGTACTGAGCAGTAAATATGTCAAGGGATATCTTAGCAGTCAGATAATTTTTGGATTTATAAAGTGTAAGCTTTTTTCGTCCCATATTGTTTTTGATAGCGTCAAGTTTGAGTGATTTAAAGATGTCGGGATTATATTAAAACGTTGGTAAACATTGTGAGTGAGTGTTTGTGGAGGTGCTCTACCGTCTTCGGTATATGGCGGTTTGTCTTTTATTTTAATATATTGTTATAATTTTAAATTTTATGTTAATATTTTATTAATATTAACAAAGAAATAATTAAAAATTATTAATATCTACTTTTTTTAAGTTGACACATCCAGTTGAGATTTCCTTATGAAGTGTGACGTTAGAGACGTGAGTTTTAATTATTATTTTTTAACTTTACGTAAGTATTCTGCGTAGAGTTACGCCAATAAACAAGCAATTCCTCCGAATTCGGTAGAAATTGGATAAGGGAGGTGTCTTAGTAAGAACGGAATGTTACACTAGGTTCCTAGGCTCCCTCCACCTACTCTGCTATGTGCAGCATACAGCGTGAAGCTAATAAAATAAAAAATATAAAGTTATAGACAAAACTGTCAATCTCATACATTTCAACCATTCGACTCTAACAGACACTATACCTACGAGTATGTGGAGTAAGCTGTGATAATATGACAGGCCGCGACAGGTGCACGTCAAAATATGAATTGAAAAGTTGAAAGTAATTTTGTAAATACTACTCCTGCACTGTCAATATGAAATCTCATTCGATTCATAGTAATATTATTATTGACATAGAGATGAACACTTTTGGCACAGTAGGTATGAGTACGTGGCTTTAAAACGTGGTTGGTGGTTCAGATTCTACTTAGAAAATTATGTTGCCAATATAAAACCAAACAACAAACCCACCAAAGAACAACTTAATACGAGTGTAAATTGAAAGTGTGGCGTATTAAATTGAAAGTGGAGAGTGGAATGTTGAAGAAAAAAGAATAAAAATATAATATTTAAAACGGTTTCAGTGCCAAATATTACAAGACATCAATCGATAACTAAATGCAATTTAAAATCATTTAAATTTACAAAATTTCTTTACGCCTGCTATAGTTATTAACTAGTTTCCGTTCTTCGTTTTGTGTGTGAATTCGGGACATGTGGAAATTAAATGAGTTTTACTTACGTTTATTTAGAAAGACTTTAGCAAACACCAAAGTGGCCAATCGTGGTGCAGGAGCACAAGCGTACGACAGTAAATACGACAAGTTGTGAATTGAAATAGAATATTTAATAATCCACCACTACTCAACATATAATGCCTCCAGAATTTGGCGGAAAGTGTGGACAGTGTTTTAATGAGAACTAGATTCCCTCTAGGTTCCCAAAGTCCCTCTAAGTGTAGGATACTGCATGAATCTAAAAAAAAAGATGAATAAACTTCAAAACGAAATAGCTCAACAAGTCTCATTGGGACTTATGGGGATGACGTACAAACGTTTAAAATGACAGACGCATGACTAAGACTATCTCATGCTGATCAGGCAATCAAGCCAGCTGGGTTTTTTATTTGTAATTCCGGTGAGTCACAATGTACTAAGTATAGCGCCACTGTATTAGCTATAACATTTAATATTATAAAAAAATATTTTATATAAATATTTACTTACTTATTACTTACTATTATTATCAAGATTTATATCTTGAAAATTATTTTTTGACTGTACTGCGTTGAACTCCGCTACTCAACACACTAAGCTCTTTTGTCTCGTCACTAAACTCTTACTGGCTATGAGGGAAAAAGCATGAAGCATTAATTTAGTGACACAATACACTGTTTTCTATTTCTGTCCCACTTTTGTCAACTGAAACAACAAGGAGGGTTATTGCTTATTACAGGCTGCTATTTACTTGTTCTATCGGATTTTTGTATTTTTTGTAATAAAAAAATTATCTTATGTTAAGGTCACATAAAATTAAAACTATAACGTTATTGCTGTAGATTCAATCTTCATTCGGGGAAATGAACTATTGGATTTTTTCCCCCACTCTAGTGATCTAGTTACCAAGTTCAATCAAAATGTTTTGCGTGAATTTGATTTTCTTATTTTGCTAAGCATAGAGTGTATTGACTCTAGATACTCTCTTCCTACTATTTTATTTACAGGATAAAGCGTGAAACAAAAATAAAGACAGACAAGCAAGACAGAAATCCTCAAAAACCTCCCAAACGTTCACTCAGAATCAATGACCTCAACACAACATAATACCATATAAAATACGACCGACATAAATTACATTAATTACTGATACACTCATGATTAATAGTCGCTGTGTAAATTTAACAAAATCACAATATTAAATAACGTGTCGGTCAGTATGACGGTGGGCCGTCAATTACCGATTTTCATAATGATTGCAGGTGGGTTGGACGGAGAAAAGAGGGTAGGTGAAATACTTTTACAAAAGGAAAGGATACCAGATTTTGTTTGATGTAAAATATACTTTTTTTTAGCTTCACCCTGTATCCCGCACATAAGACAGTAGGCAGAAGGAACCTGGGAACCTAGTGCTAAGACATTCCGTCTCCATTCAAACACTGCCGTTCCCATGTTCACCCCATTTTTTACGAAAAAATTTAGAGGCTTTGCAAATTGAAAATGATAAATATTTTTCAATGGTAATAATAAGTACATAATACAGTGTTAAATTCAGTAGTGAACAACAACAACTAAAAGCAGAGAATAGAGTGTCGAAGTCTTATTATGAAGCTAAAATGAAAAGAAAAAAATATCAAACAATATCCCAAATAAAATTCAAACTCACTACATCAATGTCACCAAACATCAAAACTGAAAATTTAATGAGAACGGAATATCTTAACATTAGGTTCTCAAGATCCCTCTGCCTTGTTAAATGAAAGATACAGGATGAAACTAAAAACAAAAAAAAATCACAACCAACTAACATAAATTAGACAATTCGCTGTGAATGCCAAAAATGTTTTCATTTAAAAAAAAATGATTCCAACATTTGATACGTTGGCGTTTCACGTTATATTATAGCACGGCCGGTGATGTGCAGCGCATAGATCAACCTGCGACGCGGTGTCAGTCAACCCGATAAATAATACTTGCGTGTCGATTGGCTGGACGATCTCATGCTGGCTGGATGTGGGGGGAATTATGGATTTTTTTATAATTTTTGTCTTCATTTTAGTTATGATAGAATGAGGTCGTCTCGAAGCAGCACAGCTGACTATAAACACGACAGTTATGAGTTCAACTTCCACTCAGGTTTCAGTTCCTTATGCAGGGCAAGTCAAAAGCGGCATTAAGTTCGCCACTCAACACACAATATGTCGAAAAATCGGCAGAAAGTGGAATATGAAGTGTCTTCCCGCTGGGTTCTCTCTGCCTGCGTAGCGTAACGCTATTTATATCACAAAAATATGCCATTTTTTTCAGCCTCATGCTGTGTTACATTTTAGGCATAGAAAATCTAGGAAAAACACTATCCCGTTTTCGTTGGAATTTTGAAAGATTACTGATTCTGTGGTGGAATCCAACATCGTCTTTCAGTGGTTACCAAAGCAAGAAAATAAAATAAATAATCACTACCCCCAGTGGGAATCGAATCTACAACAGTTGCGTTTGCTGTCACACTCTGTGCCATGGCAGGCTCTTGTTTACTTCACATGTATTTATGAATAAAAGTTTGTATCAATTATATGAATCAACTACTAAAGACGATCTAATATATCAGAATTGCATTATATCATAACACCTCAAGCAAATAAATCTTTAAGAAAATATGTAAACATCCAGAAAAAACAGTACAAAAAAAACATGCAAAAATATAAATTTCCAGCATAAAACCATCCACCGTTATAAAATAAATCATGGGATTGTTTCATTTCATTTTATTATGCCGTGTGCCAATCAAGCCGACTTTTGTATGAAACACTAACTGTAAAAATGTTATTTTATAGTTTTAATAACTTCACTTCCCACTTTTAACGTCGGTTCTACATGTAAGGTTTACAAGAGAGGGATGTATGAGACTACAAACATACCACTTTCATTAGGTCGATTTGTAACTAGATAATACAATTTAAGAAATTGAATTTTATTGACTTGTTATAATTGTATCCTGGTGAAACTTGACTTTGGTGACAATATTTGATTTTTTTCATTTCCTCGCTCTAGTAACGATTCAAAGCCCGGCGTTGAGTTAATAATGCTTTGAAAATTTGGCGGAAAGTTGAGAACGGACGTGTCTTGTGCGCTTGGTACCCAGGTTCCCTTTATCTATCCTATTATTATATAGAGTGAAGCTGTAGAAAGTAGCTGGTTTGATGATGGAGCCAGGCTATGCCAGATAGTCTCATACGTCTGTCTCTCTTGTGTGAGCTGAATAATGAACCTCTTCAGATGTTACTTGCAAAAAACTCGATTTAGCCTCATATAGTTTGTAGCCCCATATTATATAGCTCTTGTTGCACATTATTATTATCAAGTAAATGAAACTCTAAAATTACACTTGATCAAAAAAATTAAGTAAGTTAAGTTAAGGTTTAATAGAGAAAATAGAAAAAGATATATCTACTTTAAAGGAAAATTTAACAAGAAATTTTGGGTTTTCAGCATTATTCCTCTGTAGGGAAGGGTGCCAACGCGACCCTTCTCTAAACGTCCACATACCGTCCATATGTTTCGAGAGTGCTGCAGGTTTTGAATCAAATTTTATAGGTAAAAACTTTTTATAATAGCTTTATTATTACAGATTTGGTATATTTTTGTGTTTATCAACTATTAACTTTTAATAGCAACGTAAAAATTACGTGATTACACTATAAATACGGGAACATGAAAACCTCAGTAAATCGACTATCCAACACATATTTCTAAGCAATAGTTTATGAGATTAGTGTGTATAACCAAACAAACGTTTTTAGCTTTGTTTTGATTGATTGATTGTTTATTTTATGGCTTTCAGGCGTGCCAGTAGAGCACAGTTTACTTCGCCAATGTCACGTAGAATAAAGAAGGCACGATGGAAATTGATCAGTTAGCTTTATTCTATTAGTATAGAAGTAACTGTAAATTATTTTCTGTCATAATCAAAGACCAGAGAAACTTACGGTCTTTACCCAGAGGGAAACTAACTTGTTATATGCGGAATACAGCGTGAAGACTAAATATTTTTTTTTCCCAATTAAAATATATTCAAACAAAGGCGATCTAAATAAAGTCGCAAGCATAAGCTCACACAAAGAAACTAGAAGCAAAATCATCCCCTATATTCGGCCTTGTATCCAAAACTGATTTATAGGTTATGAATCATCCCCACAGCCATTACGCCCTGATGTATTACCCAGATAATGAATCTAGTATTTTTGTATGGCAATACGTACGTAGGTGGGGCCAGTGGAATGGCTGTGCCTGTATTTTATATGGAACCTTTCAACGTCAATGTGACGCAAGCATATGATAGTTGGGTATTCGATTCCCAATTGGTGCAATATCTGTTAAATATTATGTGGCGTAAAATACAGTTATCTTCTTTTACATGCAATGATTAAGCAGAAAGTGGATATCTCGGAGTATTTTAGGTCTACTAGATTCTTTATGTATATAGGTACCGCAAAAAAAAGACTACGAAACGAATACATGTAAAAAAATACTAAAATAATATAAAAAGAAAAAATAACCATAACACAATTTATCAATCTTCCAAACTTCATCGAACAAGTTATAAGAATTGAAATTGAAATAAAAAAATATCCATTAAACCTCATTGACATTTCAATATATGACTGACACGCGTCGCCGGCAGATAGCGTGGCGACTGACAATTGACGAAGGATCGATGGTAGATACCACTTTGTGCTCCACCATCGATCGTTTCAACTTTTTGAAGGGCTTAAAGTTGAATAAAGAGTTGAGAATACACAATTTTTGTTATTTATGACGATTTTTGTGATTGTTGAGGCCAGTCGTGGTGGTTGGGTATTAACCCAAGGTTCTCAGGTTGTCTCAGCCTACCCTGCTATATGAGCGATACCGCGAAAACCTAAAAAAAATATAAGGTAAAAGAACAGAATGAATATATTGAAAAATATATTACTTTACCCCGGTATGATAGACAAAGTACTACGTTCAGTTCCACAACTAAACACTCAACACTCCCCTCTGCCTAGTCATGATCATGTCAAGACACTTCGTTCTCCATTTTCCGTCCAATATTCGAGACATTGGAGAACCCAATGAGAAAATAAAAACATGTTTTTTCCCCGAGTAGGAATCAAACCCATAACCGTCATGTTTACAGTCAGATGCTGATCCACTGCGCCACTACAACCTCGGCAAAATACAATTTATTAAAAACGTATTTCGTAAAAGCAGAATGAGCAGAGTCACTGTCACGTTGAAATTAAAAAAAAGGGCACCGACAGTCCTTTCACTGACGTTTGTCAATCATTCAACCGTTGTCAGTGACGATTTACGGCGGCCATACAAGAGTCGGGCGTCATTTGGCTTTGTGATAATGATTAATGTAATGAACTAATGCAAATCTTTTGCTCGGGAGCACGGTTAGTGTGTTTTTTTTATTTTTAGGGTTCCTCTAATTTTTTTTATTTAACATTACATTTAGTTTTATTTTTTACCTAATGTAAAGTTTTCCGTTCGCCACTTTTACGTTAAAAATTATAAGCAATAGTATACAAAAGTAGTAATGATTATTTATATTACTTACAATCATGAGTCAAGTAAAGTGGTCACACTTTTTTTAAGCTTATAAATTTATAATGACTAAGCTACATAAATCTACAGAAATGTTTACCTAGAATAATATAATTACTTTAAAAATTATAATAATACGGAACCCCTCACAACTTCGATCAATTCCAGCATTATCAATTTCGGTATAATATTGATTTATTAGAGTCAGATACGCAGTTGTGTCTAATGGCTGTAGGCGTTTAATAGTGGAATTGTTATAGCATGTGAAAAGATTGTAACGAATATATTTGAAAAATGATAGTTTTAGCCTTATAATGGTACTTTTGGTCAGTAAGCTTTTTAAATAGTTTTGGCGAAACTTTGAACATGACATCGTTTATCACTGGTTTTTTTTTGCTTCACGCTGTATCCCGCATAGAGCAGGGTAGGTAGAAAATATTTAGACTTAAATCACTCCGTTCTCCATGTGCCGCCAAATTTTTGCAAAATTACGTGTTAAATAGTACAGTGGAATGGAACTCAACGTAGATCGTAGGCTTAAGAATGTCTTGACCGTTCTCTCCTTTTTTTTATTTTGATGTAATGTAAGAGTATGTATCAAACTGATGAGTTTGTTGAATGGAATACGATCATAGATTATTATCCTCATTATCGTCATAAGGCTGTTTATCTGTCCATTGCTAGAAATAGGAAACGAGCGATTTCTTTTTATTAGTTTAATAAACTATATATATATATAATATTATAAGTTCCTTGACTTTCTTACTGATTTTACTTATTTATATTTTGGAATCGAACCCGTACCCGTACTTGTCTTAAAATTACTTTTCCATACATATGTATAGGTATATTTATATCTGTTTATAATAATCTGTTCTCATCGTAACCTTTGTAATTTAGCAAAAAATACGTTATTTAACCAAAACTCGACTCTATTTGTTTAATAAGAGGGTCTCAAGTCCTTAAAAGTTTATACATATATATAAAGTTAAAATTTCGTTACTCGTCAGTGTCGCGTCACATCAGTGTCAGTCATGTCAACGTTTATATGACAGATTATTAATTAGAGCAACATATTATGTTACTATAGATATAGTATATAAGGTATACATGAACAAAATCCTGCATTAATAATGTATTTGTGACAGTTTGTCTGTCAGTCGTGTCAGTTTGAAGCTGACAGCATACAGTTTGCTTATATGATTTTTATATAATACGTAAAATTATGTTTATATCACATGGTTTGTATTGGTGAATTATTTTTATTAGTATAAAATTACAAAGATGTTTCTAGTATTTAGTATAGATATTTCTTCTTTTTTTTTCAATTACAGCATTTTCTTTTTCTCTTTAGTTTCATGCTGTATTCCGCACATATAAGAGTAAGCAGAAGGACTTGTGAACCTTGTGTTAAGACAACCCGTAGCCATTAAGACATTTCCGTTACCGACTATCGCTGAATATCGAAGGCATTGTTTGGTAAATCGCAGAACTTAACGCCGCCGTCGCCGTCGTTTTATGTCGTTACCAGAGCGAGAAAATGATAATATTAAATATTTACTTTTTTCAATTTACCTAATCCAATTTTTCCAATTTACCTAATTTCAAATATTTTACTATCAATCATGTCACTGTGCGATAACAGCTTAACCAAAGCAGCTGTTAACCATTACATATTAGAAATAGATTCGAAACAGCTTCTTTTCTCGCTAAAACGCTCCCGCAAACACGCCAGCACGTATGTGTATAGTATATACAGACCAACTATTTTAGTGATGATATATTACTAGCACTTCTGTCGTACACGTCGATGAATTTTACAGAATTGTCATTTCGTTCATGTTTGTGCTTTGTATTTTGATTTTCTTATGTCAGCTTCACTCTGTATCCCGCAAATAGCTGGGTAGAAAGAATTACTGGTGCAGCTGGTAGAAAGAACTACATATAATGGGAAGGTCCTGCCTCATTTTCTGCTATGTTGAGTTCTGCCGTTTAACACGCAATGCCTCAAGAATTCGACGGAAACGCAAGTGTCTTACCGGGCAACGTAGCATCTTAACACTAGGCTCCCAGGTTCCCCCTGCTTACCCTGCTGCGTGCGCGATACAGCGTGTAGGTACAAAAAAACAAAATTATATTTAAAAATGTCACTTTGATGTCGATTCAACACGTTTCAAAGTGATAAGTTTAATATGTGCATGTACAAGTTGTTAAGAGATGCACGGAACGATTACGCAGTTGTGCGCTTGCGCAAGCAATATAATGTAAGCTTCATTAAAAATTTATATTAAAGGTAGTAATAAAGATAATAATTAAATATATGAATAATAAAAATGTGCATCTTCCTGCAATACGAGTGTATGACTGTCGACACGGTAGTTACGGGTTCAACTCAAGTCGCGGGAATAATTAATTTAAAATTATTTTTCCCTTCTTCGTTACGGCTAAGAAATTTTGTTACAAAATTACTCGAAATTGGTCGAAATTGACTGGTATATGGAAATGTATAAAATTAAGTACGCCTATATGGGAGGAGGGTACATAGAGCTTAGGTCCCCCAAGCGTTAAGACACTGTTCCCCACGCAGTGCCCAATTCTTTCCCCCGATTGGGAATCGAACCTACAACTGTCACGTCGAAATTAGTTTTTTATAAGTATTTAAAATAATTAGTACACAGAACAAATAAAATTAAGTAAAAGTTAAGTAAGTTCTCTTTAAATAATCTTTGAGCATTATTCGTTCTGAGAAGTGTATGGCAGATGCGCGGGCGCCGTGACGAGACTTGACGGACATAAATCAATTGTCAAACCGACCAATCTTGCGAGTGGGGCTGATAGCGACGGGAACACGTGGATGTTCTGGTGCTTTGGGTAGCTATTGGTGTTTTTTTTGTTTATTTTAACGTAAAAAATAAGTAGATAAATGTAAATAAATATTTTATTTCTTCGAGTGGGGATCGAACCCACAACCAGACGATGTTACAGCCACATTTTTTACTCCTGCGCCACGACCTGCCTCAACTATTATAAGTCAAGGAACAATTATAAAATATTTTGCCTTCCGAGTACCCGATTGTGCCAAATTTCATAAGTATATGTATGCCTGTCCACGTATTTTTAGACAAGTAAAAAATATATCGACATATAATTTTGTTTTGAATGGAATATACTCCAGCTTGGGCAACAGTCAACTTTTCATCAAAATCGGCTTAATTATTATTTAAGACATATGAACATTTCTGAGAGCAACATAATATATAGTATAGATCGCTTATTCTTTTATATTTAATTAATTATAAATATAACTGTCTTATCCATCACAGGCTGTCATCCGTGCGTCAACTGTTGCGGCGCTTAATAAGTCCAAGTGGCGCTCCGGTCTTACAAAAACTGTCGTTAAAACGTACAACACAACGCACAGCTTTAGCCGTTGACTATTTTATATGGAACTTAGTGACGTCTCTCCCGCATAGAATAGACTAGATAGGGAGAATATTGTGTTAAAACACTCCGTTGTTCGAGTTTGGCTCGTTTCGGAGACTTTGCGTGTTAAATGGCAGAGCTGAACCGCGTTTTGCTTACTGAGCAAAAGAGTTCGTATGAACAAGCTAATCTCAAGAACTACTGGTTCAAATTGAAATATTTTGTCAATTTGCACCACTAGAACCAATTCCAGGAGGGTCAAGTCACAATTTAAAACAGTTTTTTATATTAAAACAGTTCAAGTAACATTAGTTCATACAAATTAATGAGAAACTTGCGTGGTTCCCCATCACCGCGGTCGTGGGAGCCGATCGATTAACTCATATGCAATTAATATACAAGTGATGTCATCTGGTCGGACGCTGATGCTGATGGTACATATCTTGAAGATTTAAGATAATTGCTGGCGTTTAGAGATTTTTGAGTGTTAGTAGAAGGGAGTGAGTGTTGATTTTTTATTATATTTTTTTAATAACTGGCTTGTGGATAATTGATTTGGGGGTGTCATGGCGTGGTGAGATAGCTATGGGCTGGAAGCAATGGTTGTGAGTTCGACTTCCAGCCTAGTTAAAGTAACACATAAAATAAGGTAAAAAGAAGTTTTCTTGAGGTACGCCGAACTTTGCCTTGTTACCAAAGCGAGGCAATATCAAAATTAAATATTTCCCGCGTGGAAATCGAATTTACGTCCGTCGCCTTTACAGCTGCACACTTTTGCTTTTGCGCTACAACGCCGTCAAATAAACAAAAACAATTTAAGTAATTAAAAATTAAAGATCACACAAAGTTTTAAATTGTAAATTTCCAATTTAAACTCAAATATTATATATATTTATATGTATAATAATAGTTTATAAATTTAACCCTCCCGTGTTAAAAACGGTCAGGTCACCTTGTGTACTCTACGGTCTAGTGTGGTTGTTTACGTAACTGCGCCCCAACTATCGGTTATGGTGTAAGTGGTAATTTATGGAAATTGTATATTTTTTTCATATAATAAGTGTTGTGTATAAAAATAAGACAAATCACGGCGTTGAATTCCGCCACTCAACATATATTGTCTGGAAAATGAGGCGGAAAGTAAGAAAACGGAGTGTCTGGACACTATGTATCTGTGTACCTAGTAATATGCGGCAGCGCGTAGCTAAAAAGCGATTAAAAAATAAGCATTTACGACTAATACCAAACCTAAACCTAGGTCAAGGTCAAGAGGCTAGGTTAGTGAAGTTGATTTTCCCTAACATATTTCCCATGTTGATAATTTTATTTAGAGTTTCAGTATATAAAATGATATTAGTAAGCATGTCTATTATTTCAAAGTTCTAAAGTAATCGCTAACGCTCACACCTTGGCCCTACAGCCTCGCCCCTACTTTCGTGCAGCCGTCAGTCAAGGCACATCAATCAATGTTGTCGGGGACTCAACCTCTCATATTTCAACTTTAAATTTCGTTACCTTACTACGGTGCAAATAAGGTGTAAAATGGGAACCTCCGTGTAGGTACGGTCAAAAATGTACGATCGATTGAGTGCCCTAGTAAATTAAATGGTTATGAATATTGTTTTAAATGGGCCACGTTGGTTAGTTCGGATTACTATTTGCTTTAAGTAATTTTCGTAACAATTTGGATATTTTTTCTTGAAAACCAGGGAAAAGGACCGTAAGGAGTACATAACAAATAAGTATACATCTATAGTAGGTTACAGATATAATTATTTTAAGTTTTATTGAAATCTACTCCTTAACCAGATATTTTTATGGTATTACGCTGCAGGCCACACATAGCAGGATAGGCAGTGAGAACCTGGGAAACTATTGTTTATACACTCCGTCCCCTAAAGAGATTCCACATTTTCCGAAGAAATATTGAGTACTCAACGCCGCGTTACCAGAGCGAATAAATATTTAATTTTCCAAGTAGGAATTGAGCTCTCAACCGGGTTTACAGTCGCACACTTGTGCCCTTGCGCCTCTACGGCCTCTGTATGGGAGTATAACAAGATAATATATGTAGTTAAAGAAATACATTTCTAAGGATGTAGGCGTACACTACACAGTTTAAACTTCAAAGTCATAATGAGTTATTAGTTCCGCACACTGTCTTCATTTGAAGAAATGTAAAGACTGTTTATTTTTTCCTTTTACAATAAATTAAAAGGTTTTGATATTTATTAGTAGGTTAGTAAGTTTTGTAAATAGATTTCGTTTTATTTAGTAACTTGGTTGTAAGTAGTCTGTTCGATTCTTGTCCACGTCTATGATACGATAATTAATAATAATAAACCGATGACATCCCTCTTATTTCATTGATTCAGATCAAATTCTGAATAACGACAACAATACGCTTAATATACTAAGAACATTTTTGGTTTCCGTATAAAGGAGGACGCAAAAGACCGTGCAAAGTGGAGTAGGTTGAGTAGGAGGGCAGGCCCTGGCAATAGCCGGGATTAATGCCAGGAGGAAGAAGAACCATCATCGTTTAAATTCAAACATTCCCACTACGCCACGATGCGACGGCCTTAAATTAAAACAATGCAAATAAAATAAAATGTACAAAGGACAAACCTATCCCACGTTGTGACAAGACGGGACCTAAAAAGTAAATTTAATTTCAAACCAACTGACATCTGATCAAATTAAGAACTCAAATATTGAATGTCAAACTGGATTAATCGTCCATTGGAATAATCTTGCTATATTATAAAATATTTTGTATAATTTCTGTTTTACTTTTGTTTTAGATTCACGCTATGTACCGCATATAGCAAAGTAGTGAGGAAACCTAGTGTTAAGGCACTTCGTTTTCCACGCACCGTTCAATTTTCTATAGATTGCGTGTTGTGTTAGTGACAGAAATCTACACTTAGGTTTGTGTTGTTACCAGAGCACGAAAAATTATGACAACTTACTCTGTTGTTGTGGGAATCGAGTCAACAAACAATTTAGCACAATATAGGAAATTTATATATTTTTGTATTTTTAGCACCTACACTGCTGTATGGAGGGTTCACCGTGCAGATAAAACAAAATATTTTTAAGATAACATATGCAATATGTTCAGTAGAATCGTTTCAAACGCTCAATTGTATTAAAAAAGAAAAAAAAACAAAATAAACTTACAGCTACATATTTCCCTCCAGTGGATCGATTCCTAAATCCTTTCACTGTTCAAGGCATGCACCTGATTCTGTCACAACAAAATAGAAGGACCCTACTCACTTCAATCAACTGTCGCTGAAAGTCGCGTTGACGTGTATAGAAGTATAGAAGTCGTTTGTACGTAATAGTGGAGTCATTTCTTAATCAATTTATTTATTCTTTTCTCTATATATACTCTTTTCATAGCTTCACGTTATATCCCGCATATAGCAACGTCGACAGGGGGAACGTAGTGTTAAGACACTCTGTTCTCCATTTATAATTGTAGAGATAATGAGTCGTGAGTGGCGGTACTCAAGGCCGCGCTTTGTCTTTTTATTACAGCGAAAACATGACAATTTTCGGTCTCCTGAGTGGGATTGAACACAGAAGCTAAGTTAACTCTACAGTCAGATTTTATACTGTCATGAATATACCGCTATTTATCATATTACCAAACTTATGAGAAAATTCCGAGTCGGAATCGAACCCACTTTTCACACCGGCTTATACAGGCATATGCTGTGCCGCTCTTCTAAACTAATCTTGATATAGCTTTAAATAAACATTTCTACCTAAAGGTGCATTTGTAACAAAAAGTCGCTCTTGAATTCTGACAATCAATAGAGCTGACGTTGACGAGACGTGGACGTTCGAGAGGTATTTTTGGAAAACAGCTTCGTCATTTATTTTCGTAATTTATAAAATACTTGTATTTTTTTAAGTAAAACCATCGATGTAGCCTATTCTATACGATGAATGCGGGTTCTAATCAACGAGGTCATTTTAAATATTATTGATAAAACGCATGTCAGTTTACGAATGGCAGTTGATGGGTGACCTACGCATAATAAAGTTTCATATTAACACATAAATATATGATTTCAGGGTTCTGTACACAAAATGTAAAATGGGAACCTCTGTTTGAAACGGGAACCTTTGCTTATTAATTTTAAGTAATACGACGCATTTCTTAATTTTATTTGGCTCTTATTTGACATTTATGTTTATGATGGGATATTTATTACTTGTCCTCTACGCTGTGTATATATTGTAAATATATATTTTAACTTATATGTATTTCGATCTCTTGTTAACATGCATTCTCCTATTGTCTCCTAGTACTCAACTGCCACAATAATCACAGAGCAGAAAGGAACAGAAGCAAATATGATGTTTCACTTACATGATAAGACATACAAACAAATACATACCTCCTAAACGACGTCAGTGAGATCACTTTCTAACCCCTCAAACGTGCGCACGACGGTGACGGATGATGGATGACGGATGGACGGTAGAAATATATATGTCGATCAATCTAGTTGACGCCGTGTTGAAACTGCGCTTATATTATGTATTCTTAAATTTCAATAGAGTGTGGGTTCGATGCTTCTGAAAAGTAATACATTGGCTTCTGAAAAGTAATCAGATATACATTGGCTATATTATAATAATCTTTGTCAATAGAGAATGTAGAAGGCTGAAAAGACAATGCCTTTTTTGTATCACCTCTCAGCGAGTCCAATTTTTATTTAATTTATATATATTTCAAAAAGTTCAAATACACCTGATCACATTCTTATCTGTTATGAATATATTAATTAAAATGTATGTAGAAATGAGAAACACTGTTTCTTTATTTCATTTTTTACTAATAACGAGGAATCATGTACCGGCTGACGTTTACCAATAAAGAGTCACTATTTCGACACAGGACTTCGGAGTCACTACCTTAATACGCCATAACGTAAGTCACTAAGTCACTACTAGTCTCAACACTGTCAATAATAATAATTATTATTGAACGTGGCTAATTATTCATTTAAAATTCAATCAATTCATTTAGACTCTCAACTTTTAAAACTTATTTATTATATCTATGGTAAACGATGTGGATTTCACAATTATTATATGTATAAAGTATATTATATATAAATTATGTTATCGTGATATTGTTAGTTTACCTCAATAAATCAATAAAAAAAAAAATAGCACAACGGCTCAAACACGCAAATACAAGGATCGATCGACATAAATATTTATAGATTGACCCTTGACAGTTCTATATTATGTAAATACTAATTGAGTTTCTGATAAAATATATTTAATTTCCTCGAATGGGAATCGAACTCAGAATCAGTCGCGTTTACGTTCATTTAGTAGGACGTCTGCGTTCCTGCGCCACTATTGGCCTTATTTTAATTTCAATGTTTGAAAGGTTCAGTTTATTATTAGCCTTGCTATTTAATTTAATTATGTTTCATTAAAACATGTTTTAAAAAAAATATAGTCCTTCATTATTTTTAGAGAAACTTTATACTAACTTATTATAATGAAAAAGAAAAAAAGTATCATGACATACATAATATATTCACACAGAGAATTATTACAATTAAATACTACTCAATCTCAATATACACTGCTAAAAAAATAAAAAACACAGTTTTTTCAACAGAATAGATTAATAAGACGAATGAATGAGCACAAACTTGATATGTGTACCAGTAGGCAGTCCAAGGTTCCGTCAGCCATCTTCCATCATCAGACCAGTTTGATGGTACTATAATATTGTATTGTCATCCACATATAATTACCAAGTTTCATGATGGAAAAACAACAAGAAGTGCCTGTAATTCAGATTTTTAAATTTTATTACATAGTTACAGATCAGCCTGATGAAAGCAAGTTAAAAAAACAAAATTCACTATATAGAGGCCGTCGTGGCACAGCAGCACAAGGGTGCGACTGTAATGAGTTGGTTGTGGGTTCGATCGCCACTCGGGGAAATTAATTTTTTCATATGGATATTTCCAGTTTTTCGCTCTGGCACCACGCCAAAAAGCCCGGCGCTAAGTTACGTCAGTCGACACACATTGTCAGCGAAAGGGGGAACGGAGTAATTTAACAGGTTCCCTTTGCCTACATATATACACGGGATTCAGCGTGACGCTTATTTATTTTTAAAATTCACTATATTTTCTAAGTGAAGACTAAAATTTAACCCGATATCTTATAACAGCACATTTTCGCCGTTGTTTGGAGTTACGTGCCTAATGGACACATGTCCAGCCATCCATCACGACAGATGGCCCGTTTTAAACTTTGCGAACTTTGTGTTCGTCGTACTGTACGTGTATGTAGTGAAGTGTACATCGATGATTCATGCTTCTGTCATAAAGTAATGTGAGGGGTCTCTTATGGTTGATATTATGGGTTATAGTTATAGATTTTGAGTGGTCTGGATTTTTTTCAAACTATGCCACAATATTAGGGTATAATTATGTATTTTTTTACTGGTATTTAAATTAGGTTAATAATTAGATATAAATTTAATATGATATTTGATGCTTAATTGTAACTTAAATAAATAAAATAAAATTATATTTTAAGATTTTTAATTATTCCTTACAACGAACCACGTGAACAAAAGTAATCTAGGGAATTACTTTGTAACAAGATAATAAAAGTAACAATATTCCAATAAATGAAAATCAAATCCATAACGATCTAGCATCTCTTTCATTCTAATTGCGCTAAAACATTAATTAAATATATTTAAACATTTATTTCACCATGTAAAGAAGACTTGAATTGAATTATTGAAATATGGCGTTTCGAAATAGAAGACTTCTAAAATAAAACGTGCTCCTCTACTTGTTAATGTCAGTTAAGCGCCACAATAGATTAAAATATCTCATTGTGGTTCTTTTATACGATTAAATTATCTAACGTTGAAAATAAACGTCAAGTTAAGGTTTTTTAATTTCATGAATCTGGCACATGAAAAGAAAGGACAGAGTAATCTTAGTGTTAAGACACTCCGTTCGCCAATGTATTACCCAAAATTTTCGGTACCTTGAGTAGAGGAACTAAGCGCCACGCTGTCTCATCACATCAGAGCGAGTAAATAAAACCATTTGTTGCCCATATTATAGAAAAGAGTTACTTATTTACTCACTTTCTATATCATATATATATATATATATCTAAACAAAACTTAACTGTAGCACCAATATACCGCTACTACCCTAACCGTAAGACAAATGACAGGGTGTGGACGGACATTCGTCTACTTATTACCGCGGCCGAACTAAATCATTTATTGTGTGATCCAAATCTCGCTATTTACTCAACGAGGGGTCAAAGAGACCCATCCGTCAGCATCTTTTGTTAGATTTTAGTGTACTTGAGTTCAGGGTTGGGATAAAATAACTGATTCACTTTAAGTACAGGTCATTCGTATGGTTTGGAGGTGGAGAAATACTCTGTTTTTTTCTAAAGGTTTTTATGTAGTAGCAAATACTAATTTAGAAAGTTTTATTGTGCCACTAGCTTTTATTTGACGTTTCCTTTACGAGGTTCTTTTACGTAACGCAGTGGTGCAAGCGTGCGTCTGTAAGCGCAACGGTACGATTCCCTGTTCAATATAAAATTCAAATATCTCGAAAATTCTTAAAACGTTTCCCCTGCCATTTGCGGATTGCCGCGAGAAGCTAAAAAAATAGCAAACACAATCTTAGGAAATATAATAAAAATTTACGAAGAGTCGAGAGTAGAATAAAATTCTAAATATGAAATAAAATATGTAAGTAAAAAATTAAATAAGTCTTCAGAAATCAAACTTGACATTATCTAAATACGTTTAAAATAAATGCATACCTGTAGGTTAGTTTTCCACTATTTGTCGCTAGATGGCGCTATGAATACAATAAATATGAAAAGAAGCTTTAAATTGTAATAACTAAACAAAGCACGGTGTTGAGTTCCACCACTCATCACACTATATATATTTTCAGAATTGGAAGAAAGTGGGGAACCGAGTTTCTTAATACTAGGTTCCCTATGCTTTCCCTATGATTTGAGTGGAGTGTTTCTTTTAATGAATTGAACTTATTGAATACTCTAAGCTGCTGACTAACCGCAATAACTATGAGTTTAATTCCCATCTTAAAAAAAGCTTTTATTTATTATAATTAATTAAATTTTCTTGATCTGGAGCATTTTTTGTTATACATTATTTTGTATCTAAATGACTATCAAATTTTAAAATTTTATTCAAATTATAATTGTTCATTTTCCGTTTATTTAAACACTTTCTTTTCCAAGCGTATAACTTGAAATCTATTACATATAGCAAGCACTCAGGTATAACATAGTGCAGTTTTGAGTTCCGCCACTTCACACGCCATGTCTCAAAATTTCATTGGAAACTGGAGAACGGAGTGTCTTAACACTAAGTTTCCTCTGCCTCCTACCTGCCTACCTTGCTATATAGCAGAATACAGCGTAAAATGGAAAAAAGATAGACATATCTACATATATATACTTACTTAATCGAATCGTCTGTAGGTAACGCGACGATGGATGACGTCATTACAATGATAAAGGTGAGGTAGCGTCAGCGTCGATGTGAAGACGTCAAGTTGAAGGTTGTTTTGATAATAATTAGGAGGGCAATAGAGTTTGAATAAGGCAAATCGTTTTGAGGGTAGCTGGTGAATAATAAAACGATCTATGGTTTGGCGGTATTTCTTGGAGCAGCGGAAGATATAATAGGTTTTAGCTAAATTTAGCATAAAGTTTTTTACCTTTACATATGGTAGTAGGGTAGGCAGAGAGAACCTACCTGGGAACCTAGTGTAAATACTTTCCATTCCCATTAATGGGATCCTGGCCACGACGGTCTGAAATATAATTTACAACTTAAGGACAAAAATCGGGTAGTATGGATTGTTTTAAGCCTTTACAGTTTATCTATCTATCTTTACCCACTTTATTTTTTTCTACCCACATAAAAATTAAACTTATAATAATATCAATCTATCAGTGAGACAAAATCATTACACGAACTACTAATTAAAATGACATTTTGTTTTGTTTCCCCCACAGTAGGTAATGATCGTCCCTCATCCCCCGACCGTCAATCCCGTACCAGCATGCATGATTTATTTGACTGTTTATCAAATTTTATGGCATTTATGGTTTTCGTTTTGTAATAATTTTGTATGTTTAATTATAGATTTTAGTTTTGTTAATTTATTGCATTGACAGGCTATGGAGATATGGAAGTATTCGTATAACGTCTGTCCGTTTTCCGCCCATTTTTGAGATATAGCTTATAGGGTAGCCTTGCCTTTCTTTTATATTAGGGAAATAAACTTTAACAATATATAAAGCCAGTCGTGATTCGATTCCCACTCGAGAAAAATTACACATCTCACATTTTCATTTTCTTCGCTCTGGTAATGAAGTCATAGCGAAGCGTTGAATTCCGCCAACGCAATTCCTCCAGAATTTGGTGGAAAGTGGGGAACATAAGGACCTCTCACAAACATTGTGTTCAATACCTTTAAAAGATTTTTTAATGTTTTATTTGTCACGCTTCGCACTCATTTTGAGACGCTGGCCAAGAAGACATTATGATATACCACTGTTTTACTATTATTATCAATTTTACTTATATCACTTGCTCTATCACTTGCAGTAATTTGCCGAATTAGATTTAAAAAAATGTTTTTTTGTTCTTTCAGCTTTACGCTGTATTCCGCATCTAGTAAGATTGCGGATGGAACCTCGTACTAACAAACTCCGTTCTCTACGAACAGAATAATTTTCTAGACACTGAGTGTAAGTGGCGGAATTCAAGGAGGAACAAAAGTAATTTATTCCATATATTGGGAATCGAACCGACGACCGTCACGTTGCACCAGAGACTCGTCAACGTTCCACAATAGTAAATAATTAAATCATTTACTAAATTTACAAGCTAAATTCTCGTAAATCGCTCCCGCTTTCCATAAGTTGACGCAGCCCCTTCCTGTCAAAATGTTGATGACGACCAATTAATTTGACGTTTTGTTTTAAATTATCCAATTATAACCGCCTTTAGGAGACGATTTTGATTGTATTGATAATAGTTACTGCTAGATTCAGACATTCAGGGTTGTGAGTTCGATTCCCAAGCAGGTTTTTTTTTGGGTACAATGTCTAAAATAATTGAAAATTTTAGTGGTATTTTTTAGTTTCAAGATTCTTAAGAATATCAATTGTTTATTTTACTTATGTATTCTAAATACATTAAAATTTTGTCCAACATATTATATTAATAAAAAGAATGAAAAAAAGAAAGATTAACCATTTGATAAATAAATTTTATTCTATTGTTACTTCAAAACTTATATTAATTAAAATTATATACAAGTCTGTGCAATTAATGATATAGAAAAGCATATGATTAAAATTTATTTAATATTTATCAGTCAATATCTTAATGTAAGCTAAATGAAACTTATTTAAAAAGTTTAAAAACTGCATTTTTATTTTTGAACTTAAATGTTACTATAATATGTATATTTTAAAATATGTTTATTTGGAAAATATTTATTTACAACTTCTATTTCTTTCTTGTTCAGGTTTATTATATGTTTTTTTTATTAACAACAATATTTTGATAAAAATTCACTCAATGCATTTTTATTTATTTTTAAATGAATTCACATAAGTAGTGAAATTCTGAAGCTAAAGAAAAACAAAAGGGGTTTAATAAATAAAATACATTATATAGTATTTAACATATATATTTCTTTGAGCTTTTAATTGCATTTTGAAATACAACATAAAATATTAAATAAGATTATTAAATTTGGTAAAATAATTATTCAACACAGTGTTTTTTTTTTCATCAATAAAGAATGAGCAAAGTCTCATCGTGGAGCTAGCGTATACATTTTCGTACGTTTCATTATTATCATTAAAAAGATTTATCATTTAAAATTTTCACCTTAGCGTCTTATTGCACAACCGTATAAAGGAAAAGGTAGGCAGAGGGAACCCTACCCTGCAATTTGCGTGATACAGCGTGAAGCTTAAAAGGAAAGGCTTCTTCACTTCACGCCGTATGGCTGTGCAAGAAGATGCCGTTTGATATCTTGAACTTACTTAGTTACAATATTTATAATATAAAATGAGTTTCCACTCGAGTACCGTATATACATCGTATATCTGCTGTTACAGAGGAAGAATGTTCTAAGCGTATACGAATGTAATAGTCCTTTTCAAAGAAAAATTGTATAATTATCACTTTTAAAAGATCGATCGGTCGTTTGAACCGATCTGCTGTATACACTCGGTCACAGTAGTCGCCCTTACGTTAGGTATACTTAACACTAAATAATAAATAGCAACCTCGCGCGGAGGCGTCTAGAAGACAATTTACACTAAAGAGATTTATTATTGCATGCTATGAACTGCGTATGTACAACTTAAACTGAGATTTGATCTCCGAGATTGTGCATCGGCGGACATCAGCACTAAACGAGAAACACAATATACATAAAAACCAATGCTAACTAACGCGATACAAGACTCACATTACGAGTATATCATATTGCAACGAATTTTCTTTAAATACTGTCTACGCGCGACGCCCGGCCGAGCCGTGTCGAGCCAGGTCGAGCCAGGTCGAGCCAAGTCGAGTCAGGTCGAGCCAGGTCGAGACAAGTCGCGCCCAAAGTTTTGGATCATTAGCAAAAAATATACATTAACGAGAGATCGAAATTGAACTTTTTAAAACTTAATGTGACTTATATTTACAATTATCGAAATGGAATTAAAACGTATGGAAGAAGCCCTGCCACCCCACTCCTCCGGCCCGCCTCCTCCGGCCGCGACAACCGTCTAAAGGCAATATTTTGAAAATATTCTCTTACACTATATGAACGTAAGACGTTTGGCGTATACTTATGTCGCTAGTCGTTAATTACACTAACCGAACTATGCGGTGAACTAACTGTTACCTAAATAGTTAAATTGGCAAAGAGTTTCGAAATACTTAACGTCGCGCCGCGACCTAACCCTAGACGGGTTCGTATCAGGATATGCTATCATCACAACTGATCGCCGACCGACCTTAGTCTACATGTACTTGCTTGACAGCTGCTTTGCCAGTTCCGTATATTTTAGGAATTTGGAGTGAGGACTTTCGTCGAAAGATTGAGATGGGCTCCGGGGGTCCTGCGGGGATGCCGCGTTGGATCCGCCGCTTTTATGTACACCGGGAGACCCAGCGGGAGGGGCCTTCACTACTACCGGTTCTGGCAAAGCACCGTCTTTAACGAAATGCATCTTCGAAAGATGATGTCTGTATGCCCCCTTCGATATAAATGGAGTGTCGCATAGCGCACACTTCATAATCGAATCGGTAACAACTGCGTCGTTACAAGCCCAGCTGAATGTCAGGATGCTGGGAGGACCAGCAGGAGAAGGAGCTGGGGCGGGCGCACGTGATGTGTTTGTTTCAGTTTTGTCGCAAAGCTTTTGCAAAGCTGCTAAAGGGTGGCTGCCGCTACGGCGAGATGAGCTAGGTTCATTTGAAGAACTGCCTCCAGCAAGACTATCGAACATGGAAGATAAAGCTCCTAAACTAGAAGCTGGTTTCCTATCAGCACCAGGTGTTGGTGCAGACCGGTCGCTAGCCGGACTACGAGGACTAGCTGCGGGGCTCGGGCCCTCACTTTCACGTTTGGGGACGGGTTTTACGTCCTCTTCAGCCACGCTACTTGGCCTAGCCTGTTCTTCGTCATCGTCTATCTCTGTCTTAACCCTAACTGGTTGACTACTCAAATCAACACCATTTTCGCGTTCATCATCATCAGTGACTTCCTTCTTTATCCTAACCTCAGTAGGGCGATCTTCAGAAGCAGGTGTTTGGGAGCCGCGAGTATCTGGAGTAGTACGTGGGGTCATATGATACGAGTCTAATTTCCTATCAGGTGTAAGAGATTCAACTCTACTGCCACCTCGCTCTGACATAGAACTGGATTCGCTACC
Source organism: Heliconius cydno galanthus (assembly GCA_036379175.1). Classification (NCBI taxonomy): domain Eukaryota; kingdom Metazoa; phylum Arthropoda; class Insecta; order Lepidoptera; family Nymphalidae; genus Heliconius; species Heliconius cydno. The sequence goes on from JAKRZM010000984.1 coordinate 526,974, forward strand.
GCTGCGTTCCCTACGACCGTAGCCTTGCTGGTGATGATAATTACGCAACATGCTCATTGTTTGGGGGTCTACTAGTGGCTTCGTGTAGTCTACACTCTCATCTATACCTAACCTTTTTAAAATACTTGAACCGATAGGAGCGTGTGATGCGCCTCCTGGCATACCAGGTACCGAGTGCCGGGAACGAGTATCGAAACTTTTTTCTATTAATTGCTCTATAGCGTTAAGTACTGATGGTGATGAGCTTTTTTCATTGCTCGTGTTAGGATCTTTGGAACTAGGTGAAGCATCATTGACAGAAGAAGGGGAGCGATGATGTGCAGACCCGGGTGAAGGAATTTCTTCATTGATACTTTTACGTCCGTCACGGCTAGTAGGCGTTATATGACCTGGTACATCGGGTGGGATTATATTATTAGAAAGTAGAGCACTCTTTAAAAAATTCCTTTGGCTATTCGACATTGGCGCACCGATGCATTGTCGAATGTGTTCTACAAAAACCGCAGTCTCTATTTTGTCCCCACATTTTTCGCAAGTGATACGACTACCGGTACCGAAATCTCTAATCGGTTTACCCATTGGGACACCGTTACCCTCACCGTTCTTAAACTCATGTTGAGCTCTTTCTAATTCGAGAAGTTTCCTAACTGGTAACGATTTCTTTCGTTTCTCTCGCGTCTGTCGTCTCCTACCACCGCTTTCTGTAATCGAACGCATTATATGTTCTTTATAATGAGAATTTTTAACCATGTGATTACTTAATTCTTTTAAAGAACTAAACGCTTGGTCGCAAACCTTACAAGTTAAAACAGCGCTAACATGACTACTAGTTCCTGTTGACGGAGGTACTACATTATTGGTACCGGGAGCGCTAGAGTTGGATCCTTTTGCTTCATCCGAAGATTTCCACGAAATTATCTGCTCTTGTGATATTATGTTAGTATAATGTTGAGTACGTTGCATGTGGCTTGTCATTTCGGCCAACGATCGAAAGCTTTCAGCACACCACATACATTTCAGTATTTGTCTAGTTTGCTCAGCGCCTTTGCCTAACCACACATCTTGACCACGAACCAGTTTTCTTGGTATTGGCATATTTTCTTTAATGAGCATATTAAGGTCATTATGGTTAGGTTTAGAAGAACTGCTTGAAGATGACGAGTTGTGAGATGGTGTTGATGGCGAACTTGATGGTGGCTGGAGTGAAGCTGGTATTGGGGCGCCTGATGATGGTACCGATACACTGACTCCACAGTGTTTTGCTTCTTTCATATGTACAGTTAAATCAGCAAGAGAATTGAAGCTCTTCTTGCACCAAACGCATTTCAATACATCTTTAGTCTGATCAGCTCCTTTGTTTAACCAATGAGATTGCCAGGCGGAATGTCGCGCGGCTGCATTTGGAGTAAGTCCAGCGCTCAAGGCAGCGCTCTGAACCGATCTAAATAATTCCTCACCTCCTAATCTGCTTAATTCACTCATCTTTTCTAGAGCTTTAGTGGCATCACTGGGTGTAGGAGTGCTATGCTTCAATTTCCCATTCCATTCAGCTGGTACTCCACCCTTGGGAGATAAGCTAGCGGCAGCTACTGCTGCTGCAAAGTAAGGCAAATGTGGGGCTACTGGATTCGCCCAAGGTGTCGTGATTGGTTTAAAGTCAGATGATCTCGAACTTTTTCTACTCGGTACTGGTGATGGTGAATCATCTGGACCACGTTTTCTTGTACCAACAGATAAATCTAACGGCCCGTTTTCATTCTTGCTCAGATTAACAGCATCTTCATCATCATCATCAATAGGAGATTCACTTCTTTTGGTACTAAAATCTAGGACAGCGTCGTTTCGCTCAGAATCTGTCATGTCTTCGTGGCAGGACATGAGGAGTCTCTGCTGCGCGGCCGCGGCTGCTGCGCCGAGGTAGGCGGCTACCGCGGCTGAGTGGGGAGGGAGGAGGGCGGCTGGTAATGCGGCTGGCAGAGCGGCTGAGAGGGCAGCTGGCAGCGGCAGACTGGGGGCACTCCGTCCGGAGTAGACTGAGTCGTTTGAGGGACATCGTGGCGCGCCTGATGACTCCCGCGACAAGCATCTTGGACTATCCCTGTCAACAAAAAAAGGGCATGTTATTTTTTTTATAATAAAACCAAATTTTACCTCTCGCTTTTTCGAAAAAGTTACCTATCTATATATAAATGAATATTTATCTATAATATGTATATGATCAAATATAAATTATAAATTAAATCATTTGTCAATGTATTCGACTCCAGCTTATCACGTATAGTGGATAATTTATGGCAATGTACACAGTTTTTACTGACATAAACTCCAACCTCACCTGTCACATAAAAAACAAAAGTTATTGTTTTATAACAGACGTACCTACCGACATATAATTATGTAGATACGTACCACCATGGCGACTCTACAGAGCCACGAGTATTTTAATAGGACTATAAAGAAAAATTATTATATATCACACAAATTTCAATATTTATGTTATATTTTTCAATAACACTAGCGGCAAGTCGCGGCGAAGGGACACAAGTATGCGATTGTGAATAAGAAGAGTTGAAGGTTCGATCCCATAAAAAATAAATATGGAGGAAATAAAAATATTTATTTTATTTCCGCCTTTTAGTGACGAGACAGAGCGCGGCGTTGAGTTCCGCCACTCAACACGCAATGCTTCTAAAATTCAGCAAAAAGTGCGGAAAGGAACTAAAATTGTCTTAACACTGGGTCCCCAGGTTTCCATAACCTACCCGGCTATTTGCTGGATTCAGTGTGAAGGTAAAAAATCACAAATCTCATTTTTTTTCTTATTCATATATAGCGACCAGTTTGAATTTTATTATATGTACATATATTATGGCTACCGACCATCTGTTTCCCCAATAATTAAATTTTTTTGCTAAAGTCAACATATAAAGTGTAATGTCATGTTTTATTGTAAAACATAATAGATATATAATGTGGTCTAGAAATTCTTTTTCTTTATCATTAATATGTCCTTGCCACTCTCATTATACATATATTAGTTGAACACTAATATATGTATAATGTTTTTTTTATATATTTAGTTTACATCATTTTCTTATTTATTTGTCTGACTATAAGCGCGGTGGTTGTAGGTTCGATCCCATTCGGTGGAATTAATTAATTTTGTATTCCTATCTCTGGTAGAAACAAAGTGTTGAGATTTGCCTTTTAGCATACAATGTCCCAAAAATTATGAGGAACAGAGTGTGTTAATATTAGGTTTCCTCTGCCTTTCCAACTATACGCGAGATACATAAAGATTAATCTTTTTTATGGAGGCGAGGGAATGAAAATATTAAATATTTAACTCCTCTTAGTGGGAATTGAACCCAAAAACGTCACGTTTATATCGGCGCTCCTGTACCTCGCAATACTAAATAAAATCAAATGCTTTAAAAATACGAAAATTCATACAATAACACCACAGTAGTTCATGTAAATGTCTTATTATACACGAACATAAAATGAACGTGGGTTCGATGCTCACTTTTATATTTAGAATAGTTTTATATGCATAACTGAGTTAAACTAAAAAAATATCTGTAAAATAAACGAAAAATAGCGAAAAATTGTGAAATAACATTTAATCATTAATATTNTTCTCAGATTTCCATAACCCACCCGGCTATTTGCGGGTTTCAGTGTGAAGTTAAAAAAACACAAATCTTATTTTTTCTTATTCATATACAGCGATCAGTTCCAATTTTTTTATATGTATAGATATTATGGCTACCGACCATCTGTTTCCCCAATAATTAAATTATTTTGTTAAAGTCAACATATAAAGAATGTCATGTTTTATAAATAAAATATGTTTTGTTTGTACTGAGGCCGGTTTTTTTAAAACATAATAGATATATAATGTAACATGTGGTTTAAAAATTCTCTTTCTTTATCATTAATATGTCCTTGCCACTCTCATTATACATATATTAGTGTTCAAGTAATATATGTATAATGAGAATTGTTTTTTTTATATACTTAGTTTACATCATTTTCTCTTGTTTTATTTCTCTGACTATAAGCGCGGTGGTTGTAGGTTCGATCCCATTCGGTGGAATTAATTAATTTTGTAGTCCTATCTCTGGTAGAAACATAAAGTGTTGAGATTTGCCTTTTAGCATACAATGTCCCAAAAATTGTGAGGAACAGAGTGTGTTAATATTAGGTTTCCTCTGCCTTTCCAACTATACGCGAGATACATAAAGATTAATCTTTTTTATGGAGGCGAGGGAATGAAAATATTAAATATTTAACTCCTCTTAGTGGGAATTGAACCCAAAAACGTCACGTTTATATCGGCGCTCCTGTACCTCGCAATACTAAATAAAATCAAATGCTTTAAAAATACGAAAATTCATACAATAACACCACAGTAGTTCATGTAAATGTCTTATTATACACGAACATAAAATGAACGTGGGTTCGATGCTCACTTTTATATTTAGAATAGTTTTATATGCATAACTGAGTTAAACTAAAAAAATATCTGTAAAATAAACGAAAAATAGCGAAAAATTGTGAAATAACATTTAATCATTAATATTAAATAATATACCTGCCTATAATAATAGTATCTACCTATGAGTAAAACAAAAGTATGCGGAAAAAAAAGAACTCGGGCAAGTAAAATGTATGAATCGATTAATTATTCAAGGTATCGAGATAACGAAAGATAAACACCTTTGACAATGAATAAACGGTTATTGACTAATCTTCATTAATAAAAAATTGATTAATGATAGTGAGTAAATATGAAACTAAATTTAAACAAAATGATAACATAGCATATCTTATTTAAAGATTATTTTTATTGAAGTATAACATTTGAACAATTTCGTTGTAGAATTGATAGAAATGATGAAATTGATAGAAAGTTCATAGCAAAAATAAATAAGTTGAAAAATTCAAAACTCTACATAATTTTCTAGAGAAATAAACAATGAAAATAAAACGTAAATACTGTATATCTAACATATTCTTACAAATAACTCAGAAATGTAGAAAATGAAACCGACAAGTTTTAAACAAAAAAAAACGAACTCTACAAAATAAAACAAAACCAATCCATACCTTACATGGTCGGGTTCCACGATCATTTTGGACTTAACGAAAATAATCTTAAAACTCCAAATACATAGAAGAATCCATTAAAAACACAGAAAATAATCACTTTTCAAAACCTCCCAGATATAAACACGTCGCGTAAGACGCGCCACTACGGCGGCTAAAAGGGAAGTGCGGTACCAACGCCGACGACGGTCCCGCGTGGAATGAGACGCCGCGTGATTTACGACCCGCCTGCATCTCCCCTCCCTCCCTCCCCTGCCCCCCTCCCATGCTAGGTTAGAGGGAGACGGATGCTGTGCTATAGGAGATATAGGTGGGGGTGAAAGAGATGGTTATATGGAAAGCTAAGGGGTGGCGCTGCGTGATGCAAGCGTATGCGCGAGGACGTGCAGTGACTGTTCCGATGACATGTTGTAAGTATGACATGAAAAATATGTTTATTATCTAATAAATATATGAAATGTATTATTATTTCTATGTTCTGATAGAGTTATATGAAAATTGTTTACTCTGTTGTGAGTGAACGTACTTACATATTAAATAAAGGTATATATAATATAAAGAGTATGAAAGAAAATACAAAAAAAGTATAAAATTATTTTGTATAATTTAATTCTTCTTGTATGGAAAAACTAAAAGAAAGCTTTAGAAGAAACTAGAGTCAACCTCGAAATTTCGAGACATTGCGTATTATGAACTGAACACCGCGTTTCATTCTTCTTCGTGATATTGAAATTTATTATATTAAATCAGATTATAATAAAAAAAATCTTTGTGGCACTACTGGCAAAGCACATAACATATAAACGTGTTAAAAAGGTCTTTTTTAATGTAGAGTCAAATGTTCTAATTCAGGTCACCCTATTGTCCAGTCTCCAATTTCCGCTTATTTTACACATTTTGTGTAGGATGCAATTGTTCTAATGTTCTAATGAGATTAATGAATATTGTATTGAAAATTTTATCAACTATAAGCGACAGTAGTGGGTTCATTTTCTACTTGAGGATATGATTTTTTTATCAGATTTCAGTTTCAAAGCTCTAAAATTACTTATTATATGTATATATACTTATACTGTATGCCTCAACGGATCACCTCAGTAAAAGATAACTTTTCCCAAAGATTACAAACAGGGTTGACAAGAAAATCTCGGGAACAAAACGTCAGCAGCCCCTTTAACGGACAAGGGATGGATTTACACATATCATGAACAGATTTCCTCTAACAAAAATGCCCCTTTTATATACAATACGTTTCTAAAGGTGTGATACGTTTATATGTACGTGTTTTTGTGGTTTAGGAACACGCTGTATTCCGCTTATAGGAGAGCAGGCAGAGGGAACCCCACTTATCCAATGTTGGAGATAATGAGTGTCGATTAGCGGGAATCGAACCCACAAACATTGAGCTTACAGTCAGACGAGTTAATTTTATTTGAAAACTTTTGCTAGGGTCATGAAATATAGATAGGCTCTAGGTTTTATTAGCTACACAAAATTTTGTTTTCTTTTCTTTATAAGCAAAGGTTGCGTGTTGGGTGTTATTTTTTTTAGCTAACCGTCAAAATCTTCGAAAAATTACTTTCCGATATGATACAAGAAAATATAAAAATATATGAAATTTTAATATTATAACAGATAGATGATGCAAATTTTATACAAATTAGATTAAAACAACAGACGGTTTACAAAACAAACTAGCTCTATAATTCATTAAGCGTAGCGTGGGTTCAATTCCTCGTCACGACAAAAAACTTTTAAAATGACGAAACTCTACAAAATGGCCAGCTGTTTATAGTTTCCTATAAGCATTAGTTGGCTGCGGGTCAATCAATCACCGGTGTTTATGTGACATGAATTGTAAGCGATCACGAACGTCGGAAATCCTATTTTTGATTAAATTTTTGTGTTAATTTTTTTTACCTAAATGCTATATAATCAGGATCGGTACCAGCATAATATATTGGCAAAAGGAATTTAGTGTCACACACTTCGTTCCCAAGTCACAATTTGACAGTTACTGACTAGGAATCGAACCCACGGTCGTCGCGTTTACAGTAACATGACGTGCCGCTGCACAACGACAGTCGTTAATTATTTTCTGTGTATATACATACTATACAAAAAAATATTTAGGTATTGTATGTAGATTTATACCTCAGTACATAATAATATTTTCGATAATTTACAATTCTGTACCTACTTTTATGAAAATAGAGAAAAAATAAGTGATTTAATAAACTATTTTTTATTTAACTCAATTCAAAATTCGTGTTCCCTCAAATCATAATCGAAATTCGATCGAAAATCGAACCTACTACTCAGCCATATACAATATGTCTTTCCATCAGCATCACGAAGGCATTTTGCCATTTCCTTGCTCTATAAGGATAAATTTAGTTTATATATATAGTTTTGGAGGCAAATGCTGCATCGTGCGGGCGTATGGGGGACACCTGACATGGTTTGAATAATTTCGCAGTTACATTGTGAATTTTAAAATCGGCACAGATGTCTCCGTCTCGGAGCTATAAAACAGCGGAATGTTGATAACTTTGTTGTTTTTTTTCCCCATTTTTTTGTTTGATTTATATAAGACAGGAGTAGCCTATTGGAAGTCGTTAGAAAATGTTACATTTTGTTAAAGAATATTATGTAGAGACGGTATTTTTTTTTCGGTCGCGTATAATTTTGCATTAAACTGTAGTTAAGTTAACTATCTGTTATTGATTGGTTAGTTGTAAGAATTAATAAAAAATAACACATATTTCTGTGTGGAACATTTAGTATTTAAAGAAAAGCATGATTAGTTTCGACTATATAAAATAAATTAAGTGAAAACAACGAAGTGGCACACCGTCTGACTATAAAAGCAACAGTTACGGGTTTATTCCCATTTGGGGGAAATGTATTGATTTCATTTTTTTCCTCTGGTGCATAAAGAAAGGAGTGTCTCAACACTATGTTCCCTCTACCTACCTTAATACGAAATAGAGCGTGAACCTCTTTACTATAATGAAAACATCGTCTTGAAATATATAAATACAAGAAGTCTAAATTCTAAACAATGGACCCTCAGGATCATTCAGCTCTAGAGAACGTTTATGATTGATGGCATCTCTTCACTGCACCTAATTGACAGTGATTGAGCAGTTTACGTATACATTACAAATATATTATGCGGTTGAAATTATCTATATTTTATATTACACACCCTATTAATAATAGAATAAGATCGAAATTATAAAAGTTAAATTTCTGTAGTGGCATTTCAATAACAAAAAGGCTCTACCTGCAAAGTAGAGTCCAGTTTTTATTGGTTTAAAAATATTAGAAACCTAATTAAGTTGTTGAAAAATTAATATTATGGTATATCTTTTTATTGTGAGATGCATCTTAGATGTGGGATAAGGATGTAACAGAGTGATTTTGTTCTATAGTACAGTAGTTAGTTTAATGCCCACAGAAATTTGATAGCGGATTCTTTTTAGGTAATTTTACGTTTATAATATCAATCATCATCGAGAAAATCCAAAAAAAATTTAATTTCAAATAGACTTACGAATAAAAAATAGTAATTTATTTATTAACAAAAAGCTTCTTTCCTTATCTTTTCTTTAGTAATTTTTTTTATGTCCCGTATATAGCCTATGAGTACACCGGGGAAACCTGGAAATATAGTGTTAAGGTATTTCGTTCCCATTAAGACATTTAGTATTTCCTTAAAATAAAGATACTATAGAAAGAAATGCGTAATGAAGGTGAAAATCCACCTGTGTGGTCATGTATTAGTGATAAAGCACGCCGTAATGCAGTGTCTCTTATCAGAGAGATAGCAAGTTCTATTTTTATTGAATGATTTATTAAAATTGATTGGATTGAATCATATATTTATAATCTAACAACCTAATTGATATTTTTCTTTAAATTCTTGTAAATGTCTGTCTGTTGTGTCTTTGGAATAATGAAAAAAACAGTTTTATAACGCTATATTTTATAATATTTTTTTTGTGTTTTAGATATGGCATTTTGTGGTCTACTTATATATTTTTTAGCGTATTTTTTTATCTATCTCCTTAATGACATTCCATTCTTTTAGCCAAAAAAATACAGAATAGTTCAATTTTCGCTATCAATTACTATATAAATGCACATTAATAAATCATATGATGGACATTCACTAAAAATTGCCTTTTTATCACTCGCGATAATTATCAAGATAGATCCTTCCCACTATAACAGATATTGATGAAGTGTCAAATGAGAAATTCTTGATATTTTTTAGTGTCACTACCTACTAGCTGTCAGTATCGCGTATCCATTCATTTCGATGTTCCAGCCAGTTTACGTAGCAACTTCGTGCAAGGAAATATACGCTTTATATGGAAGGAATAGAGATGGAATGGAGTCGTCGATGTTATTTGGTTTATTCAGTTGACAACTGATCATTGAAAACAATAGGGTCGTTAAAGTGGACACAGCGGATTGAAGGCGAGACCACCGTCAAGTAGACAATGTGATTGTCGGGAGTGTTACGAATGTATGGCAGATAGCACTGCGTTTCGTTATTCATATTTCTATCGAATTTCATATTTTGTTATGGTTTTTATTTTTTGTTTAGAAGATGTGTTTTATGAGTAAATATTTCTTTCATAATATTTTTGACTTTTGGTTATTTATTTAAATATATATTTAAGTGATAATTTAAGAATTACTCATTATGAAGCTATTTTCTATAATTTTCAAAAATTGTGTGTTGAGTGGCGAAACTCAACGTCACGTTTTGTCTTGTTACTAGAGCTAGGAAATGAAAGTAATTAATATAAGAAATATGTCCATCGATACCTACATGCCTAAATTATAATACTTTTATTATCTCTATGTAATTAATGTACTTTAGTAGGTGTAATAACTCCAAAATTCTTAGAAACATCAAATTTTGTTACATAAGTACATAATTATGATGAAAATGTTGTTATAGATAAAAACATTAATAACTTTCTTTCAATTAAGGATTAATTTGAAATTTGTACTCAGGAGTAAAAGTACCTAACTACCTTTATTTATTTTTAGATTCACGCTCTATCCTGCACATAGCGTTGTAGATACAGGAATTCTGGGAACTAGTGATAAAACACTCCGTTCCCAATAAGTCCCACTTTCCGCCGAATTCGGAAATGTTATTAATTATTTGTTAATTTTATTTTCGCGCTGTATTCTCACATCATAAAACAAAAAAAGAATTAATAAACAAAAAAAACTCAATCTCTACCTTTCAGCATTAGGATCCTGAATAAGAGTGGCTGGGATGCTGTGCTCTATGTCCCTGTCATCTGGCGAGACGCGGGACGCGGGGGACTCGGGGGTCCCCTCGCCGTCCCGCGCCCCCGTCTCCCGCTGGTCCTTCACACCGCTGTCTGGACTGGTTGCCTCTTCTGTGGACAAATGAGACAAACATGAGGTTGTTTTTCTTAATTTGGTACTAGGCTGGATGGCAAATGTAGTAGAGCCTAGTATTAATCACTAGTTTCTGTTTGTAATATGGAAGACAATAATTAAGAAATAACTCTAAGCTGTATCCCGCTTCTACCAGGGTAGATAGAAGTAAGCTAGTGTTAAGGCACTCTCAATGCCGCGCTTTGTCTTTTTAATAGAGCGAGAAAAATAATTCATTATGGAGTTGGAATCGAACATACAACTATCACGTTAGATGTTTAATCGCTGAGCGATGACTAAATTAAGATCCGATTAGATACTGAAGTAGAGAACGTGGTCAAATATAAAAGTTTGTCAATGAAAGCTCAATTTTAAATTCGATAAGCTTAACTTAAAGAAACAAAGGAATTGTAACAGTTTGATATTGGAACTTTTAATCAGGAACAAGTGAAAGAAAGATTACAGATAACGCCAAAACGTATCGTGTTCAAATTGACACAGATATCAAATAATAATGAAATGAACTTATTTAGTTGGTTAACTTTACGCTTTTTCCCGTCAATAGCAAGGTAGGCAGAAAGAACCTAGTGTCGACACTCCGCTCTCCACCTTCTACCTGGATTCGAGACATTCCAATCCAACTTATACCCAAAAACATGATTAAACCAGGAAAATTACGCATTAAATAAAGCTATCATTGACGCGATGTTACGCAAACCTAATGATTGATTGATTGTTGTTAGTCACTCTAGCAAAACTGACCAATTATTTACAGTTTGTTATCAGCTGACATAATTTTGTTCGTGATTATCGATTTCAACACATATTTTTTTTATGAGCTCTTATCATTTCACTTTGTATGAATTAAAATGTACATGTCATTTGATTTACAGGATACATTTACAATATTGTAATATATATAGAAAAATAATTGTTTAAGTCTTTTCTGGATTGTGGAGTTGAGGTCGTCGCGAGGTAATGGAACAGCGACTGTCTACGAGCGTGATGGTTGTGAGTTTGATTCTCAGTCTAGGAACGAATTATTTTCATTTCCTCGCTCTGGCAAGACCAAACACGCCATTAACTTCCACCACTCAACCCGATATCTCCAATTTGGGCGATGATATGGAGAACAGAATATTTTATCACTAAATTCTCACTCCAGAGAGACATTCTATTATTAAACAGAGATAGAGAGATATCTATACTTTAGTGTAATGAAACAGTTATTTGTATATGTGGAGATATAAGTAATTATTTATCATGAAGCACTTTAAAACCAGCCTTCAATCTGATATCAAATTTCTAAACGACAGACCAAAACCTGAGCTGTAAGGCAAAATAAGAAAAACAATTTTCGCTTATAAGCTTATCGTTCAGAAATTTTAAATATATAGGCTGTGACTTAATTTATTGAACCTGTCTGTATAACGGTTAGCGATATTGTTATAGGTAGTGGATTCGTTCGTAAAATTGTTTTTTGTTATATATTTTTTTAAAATGTTAATATAATTCTAATACAAATATTTTTTTGGAAAAAAATATACAAATTATAAAATTTTAAATTATTTATATCTAATATTATGACTCGGAAAACAGAGTGACTTAGCACTAGATTCACTCTGCTATATACGGGATACACCGTGAAACGATTTTTTAAAAATCTTATACCAAATCCGCTTCACCCTGTACACAAAGTGAGACGTCACGTCAAAAATTTTGAAACCGGAGATACTCCAAAGTACCTACACACCGAAAACGTTGCGGTGGGCCTTATTTCACTGCCCAATGGCTCGTGAACCGCGTTTTGCGGGTTAATTGATTAAAATGCATCTCATCAAGGATGCGCTAAATGGATCGCCTAAAGCCTCCANAGAAAGATTACAGATAACGCCAAAACGTATCGTGTTCAAATTGACACAGATATCAAATAGTAATGAAATGAACTTATTTAGTTGGTTAACTTTACACTTTTTCCCGTCAATAGCAATGTAGGCAGAAAGAATCTAGTGTCGAAACACTCCGCTCTTTACCATCTACCTGGATTCGAGACATTGCTAGTAGAAGAGAAACTCAACGCCAAAAAAAAACAATATTTTAAATAGCAAAAAATAAACCATTTCTTTTTCTAAATTAAGAAAATAAACCAATTAGACAAGATATAACACTAGGTTCTTTAGAACAGGACTCGACAAATACTTAATATGTAAGCATCATCATCAAAGTAATTTTTATAATTATTAAAAGAATCGAATTCCAACTGTACCCAAAAACATGATTAGACCAGGAAAATTACGCATTAAATAAAGCTATCATTGACGCGATGTTACGCAAACCTAATGATTGATTGATTGTTGTTAGTCACTCTAGCAAAACTGACCAATTATTTACAGTTTGTTATCAGCTGACATAATTTTGTTCGTGATTATCGATTTCAACACATATTTTTTTTATGAGCTCTTATCATTTCACTTTGTATGAATTAAAATGTACATGTCATTTGATTTACAAGATCGTGATATATTTTGAAAAACAATTGTTAAGTTTTTCTGGATTGTGGAGTTGAGGTCTTTGTGGGGTAGTGGGACAGCGACTGTCTATAAGCGTGGTTGTGAATTTGATTCTCAGTCAAGGAACGAATTATTTTCATTTCCTCGCTCTGGCAAGACCAAACACGCCATTAACTTCCACCACTCAACACGACATCTCGAATTCGGGCGGTGATATGGAGAACAGAATACTTTATCACTAAATTCTCACTCCAGAGAGACATTCTATTATTAAACAGAGATAGAGAGATATCTATACTTTAGTCTAATGAAACAGTTATTTGTATATGTGGAGATATAAGTAAGTATTTATTATGAAGCACTTTAAAACCAGCCTTCAATCTGATATCAAATTTCTAAACGACAGACCAAAACCTGAGCTGTAAGGCAAAATAAGAAAAACGATTTTCGCTTATAAGCTTATCGTTCAAAATTTTTAAATATATAGGCTGTGACTTAATTTATTGAACCTGTCTGTATGACGGTTAGCGATATTGTTATGGGTAGTGGATTCGTTCGTAAAATTGTTTTTTTTTATATATTTTTTTAAAATGTTAATATAATTCTAATACGAATATTTTTTTTTGGGAAAAAATATACAAATTGTAAAATTTTAAATTATTTATATCTAATCTTATGATTTGGAGAACGGAGTGACTTAGCACTAGATTCCCTCTATCCACTCTGCTATATGCGGGATACAGCGTGAAACGATTTTTTAAAAACTCATACCAAATCCGCTTCACCCTGTACACAAAGTGAGACGTCACGTCAAAAATTTTGAAACCGGAGATACTCCAAAGTACCTACACACCGAAAACGTTGCGGTGGGCCTTATTTCACTGCCCAATGGCTCGTGAACCGCGTTTTGCGGGTTAATTGATTAAAATGCATCTCATCAAGGATGCGCTAAATGGATCGCCTAAAGCCTCCAACCCGGTCGAAGGATTTCCTTTGACCAGGCTGTCAATGCCAGACCAGTCAATTCTTAATCATACTATCATTTCATATCATTTCACGCTGTATCCCGATTATAGCAGGATAAGCAGAGGGAACCAAGCGATAATCTATTCCCACTATCCGTCAAATTTTCCAGACCAGTCGTGTTGAGTAGAGTAACTTAACTTAACGTCTTGTTGCCAGAGAATTAATTCATTGCCACGTGGGAATCGAACTCACATCCGCCATCGTTAACAGTCACATACTATGCCACGATGGCCTCATCTCTCTCGACGTTATCGTCGTAGTCATACAGAATTATCCCGACCTAGCTACGTTTGTCCGAATGTGCCCAACGGCGATGCCTCCAATAGACGTCCATGGGACAGTGAGTGGTCGTTTTACGAAAACAATGGTATAATTTCAACAGAATTCACAATTTTGATAATATCTCATTTTGTTATCAAACGCCACCGTTATGTCGATCTTAGATGAGGTAAATAGGTTTCTGTGCAAGTATTGGGACGTAAGTAACTGTGTATCGGATTTATTTCTTTGGTTTTTCTTATTTTTAGATGCTCGTGATTTGATGGATTTTATGTGATGATTGTTTCTAAAGTTATTCTTTATTTGTGTTCTTTATAGATTATCGTATATTCTTTTAAAAAGGTCAATGTTGTGATTGATTAGAAATTTATATCCAACCAGAAGATATTTTCTTGATCACCTTGAACTTATTACTTTAAAAGTTAAGGTAAGTTAAGACAAAACAAGAATTTGAGTTTTTCCATGCAACACGCAACAACTTGAAGTTTTAGTGGTAAGTAGCAGTGTCGTAACACTCCTCTGCCTACCCTGCTATTTATGAGATACAGTGTGAAACGAAAAAAAACTACACACAAAAATAAATATAGTTAGCATTTATTACTATTAATTTTGATTGATATGTTTACTTTATTTTCGATATTAGATTTTTCGAAGCTTTGATTACACACTACCTATACAGCGCGTTATCAGGTGTAATCGTTCGGGCTGGTGTCCCTTATCAGATCATCAATCATAGGCAGATGGTAGCTTATCCTGGCAGCGCAGCGGTCTGATAGCGATTGTGCGACGTTTCATACTATTTACTTTGAACTTTTTGCGGATTAACGGTCAATTGTAAGTATTTGGGTTAGAAAAATATCGATTGGAAAGTATCGTACGGACGTGTGGCACAGTACTTTTGAATTTGTTTTGCTTTTGAAAGGTACAAAATATGTAATTATTCCTGGGTCTAACGGGATTTTATATGGAATACTCTGGGTTGTCAAGTTAATCGTAGTCAATTCATAATTATTTCCATTTGGCCAAGCGGGCGAAGCCGAAAGTAAAAGCTAGTGAAATATACTCGTATGTATTTTTTGTTTTTAGGTTCACGCTGTATACCGTTTTCCGCCAAATTTATGAGTCGTGTTGAGTAGCTCAACTCAAAGCCTTTTGACCAGAGCGTATAAAAGAAACTTTCATTCCCTCAAGTGGGAACCGAACTCATACCCATCGCGTTTTCAGTCACATACCTGTGTTCCTGCGCCACAACGATGTTTATAAATAATATATAAAAACAATATTTCTACATAAAAACATTGGTTTCCATTTAATCAATCCCAGACGGTCTCAATTATAACACACGAGATGTAATTTCCCCTCATACAAAGCTTTTGCATACAACTTCAATCGATTTACACAAGTTTTGAACTATTTTCTTATTTTCATAGACTAAGCAGATTTATTTTAAACAGTTTCAAGTCTAAATAGGATTAGTTGATTGATAATTTTATTAGGTATTTTTTAAACTATTTATTGCTTTTAGTGAAACATCTTCACACTTTTTGCAGCAAACAGGGATAGGTCGATGTAACCTAGTGTAAAGATACTCTGTTCCCCAATTCCATTGCGTGCAGAGTGGCGTAATTCAACACCGCGCTTTATATCGTAACCAGAGCCAGGAAATAAATAAATATAATCAACAAACAACCCGTTTATAATAAGACGTGGCAGGAGCACACAAATGAGCGATAGTAAGCCCAACAGTTTGTGAGTTGTCTAACCACAAGGTTCCCAGGTTCCCTCTACTTCTAAAAAAATCTCCCTGCTTAAAAATAAGTAATAAGTCCGCTCCATTTCTCTCTCTACAACCAAAAACGTCTAGAGATTAGAAACCCGACAAATTACTTTCGCAAACAATGACTTTACGAAACAATTTTGATGAATTTAGGTACATACTTGATTGATTATTACAAAAAAATATGTGATTATCATTTCGAAGGTTGGAGACCTCGTGTCAATTACTATAATGTATTAATATTGATTAAAAAATCCAATTTATTACAGATAGGTATTTTATATTGTAATGATTCATATTAATATTAGTGATTAAAATAAATTAAGTATTAAGTGAGTAAAAACAATTAAATAGGCCGCTGTGGCACAGTGGCACAACTGTGGGACGTTTACGGCTTCAACTTCTACTTTAAGAAATGACATATTGATTATTTTCATTTTCGCTCCGGTGACAAGGCAGAAATAAAAATAAATGATATATGAAAAATTTTCAACCCCAATTGGATTCCAATCCTACTATGCCATGGCCGCAATCAATGTGACATAGAAATATTTAATGCTATAAAAAACATCTAGGTACCCAATTGTTATCTCGCTTATCAATATTTATCAGTTTAATTGAGTACAGTGGCTTGTAACGTAAGGCGCCTCCGATAGGTTAAGTAATGGGTAGGCAGGCTTAATCTTAATGCAAAAACCTAATAAATATTCTTCTTTTTCTTCTTTTTGTGTAAGCTACTGATGCTGTGTTTCTATATAAATTGTATGGAAGTATAGATTGCTCCCAAGTTCATTTGCTTCACGCTTTAAACGACTGAACTTTTTAAATTCTGTCGTTTTATCTGTGTATGGTCCATCAGTTACTCACTCACGAAAGAGATTTTTTAACTTCACGCTGTATCCCGCATGCGGGGTAGGCAGAGGGAACCTAGTGACCTAATGTTAAACGCCGATTCATTTCCCATTAAGGCACTTCCGTTCCCCACTTTCCACCGAATTCATTTATCAGAAATCATTTTAATTCCATCCACAATACTAAATCAGTACTAGATACGAGCGATATATTCGTTTGAAACACAAATGACAAACGACTGTTAGTGATGTGACATCGGTGTGACGTCGTCGCTCAACAAGTTTATATTCACTGTATGAGATTAGCAAAGCTTTTTATGATCTAGCTGCTAGTACAACATTAGCGACAGTAAAAGATTCGATTTTTTAAGTAGTACTTTATTTAATTACTTTTATTAGCTTAACGCATCCTTTCCTAATTTTAGAAACATCGCGTGTTGAGTAGTGGAACTTAACGTCGCGGTTTTTCTTATTATTAGAGCTAGGAAGTAAAATATTTTTTTCCCTGGATTATAATTAAAAATTAGATAAATAAATAATGTTACGTTAAGGTTGATAAATTCAAGCTTTTAACACTTAATCTTATAGTTTATTCTAAAAATATTCTGTTTTTAAGATGGCCCGTCTTTTTGTTTAATCGATTTTAAAGGCAAGCAAAAAAATTATAACTCTGATCACAATTTTAAGCCGTGGCGTTGAACGCCACTTCACACTCAATGTATCCAATTCGAGACAATAACCAACAAAATGTCTTGACATTAGGTCCTCTTTGACCATCCTGCTATAAAATATTCCTCCATCAAATATTTTTGGAACGCAGTTTTTACATTTTTAAAGAGTTATTCTACGTGGCAGGTTTAAATCCCGCTTCTTTACGTTTTCTAAAACAGTACTTCTAGTCAATCAATTCAACTAACTTGTCACTAAAACACTTTACTCGACTATTCTGATAAAGCCACCAAGAATGGTGAAGTCGTGATTCTAAACAGCTGGAGACAAATGATAGTAGATCAGGACGTAGCTGAGTGAGTATATATGAGGGAAACCCATTTTATATATATTATGCAACAAGTTGAATAAAGTTGGAGTAAGGAGTAGCTGATTATAAGACGTAGCGAGTTCGATTCTTTGTTAGGGGATTTTTTGTATTTGTATTGAAATTACTGATAAATTTGTGTGACTGACTAAAGAATATTTACCGTACAGTCTCCTTCGTGTGTTCTCCATACAACGTGACATTGGCGAAGTGATTAGTGCTCAACTGGCACGCTCGAAACGCCATAAATTAAGAACTGAACTGAATATTTCGATTATTCTGATCTAACATTTACTAACTTAGATTCCCCCATTACTACTAACATAACTTACTTAACTAACTTACTAACTAAACCAAAACCAAAAAGTCCACACAAACAGATCGTAACTGAACGACTCGCGCACGTTACACGCAACAGGTATCATTTGTCGCTGTCGGCCGCCACGAATTAGAGCTAAGCTTGAAATATGCTATACAACAGACGATTTTAGAACGATTCTATACTGGGGTATGTTGAATCGACGATTTTTCATATTGTTTTTTTATTATAAATCGATTTTAAGTGAGTTTTGAGGAAGCTGCTGTATTTCTTCTAAGTGTGATAGTGGTGCAGTGGTCAGTGTGGTTATAAACGCGATGATTGTGAGTTCAATCGAAAATTAGAAGAATTATTATATGTCAACCGCTTCCATTTAACCATTGCTTCAAAAATTTAAGCTAGTTCCACTTACTTCAAATATCTATTATTTTTATTATTTTATTCCTGGTCTCCTATAAGAGTTTGAAGTTCTAAAGATTCTAAACATTCTCACGCTTAGTTTATTTCATATGTACATATATGATTTGGATTTGACTTAAACATATGTAGAGTGTATTTAGGCTTCACACTTGAAAATTAGAATATTAAAATCAACAACTTAACGATTTAATTAGATATCGGGACCGATGTACGATAATTGCGGCCCGTTGGAAAGTGGTGTAAGTTTTAAATTATATTTATTTCATTAAATCTGTACTATACCTAATAATAATATTTTGTTTATTATGTAATATTGCTTATCAATTATCTAAGACAAGAGGCCGTTGTGGCGCAGTGACACAGCGAAGTGTAATCTCGAGAATGGTGGTTTCGATTCCCTCTCCGGGAAGAATATTATTTTTATTTCCTCACTCTTTTATACAAAGTGCGAAGTTAAGTTCCTCGAATCAAGGCGCAATGTCAATATTTAGTGGAAAGTGGGGAACGGAGTGTCTCAATTAAATTCCTCTTGACTACGTACTAAGAAAAAAATTTAAGCTGTTTATTTTTTTGTATGTTAGGCCTCTTTTATAAGTGTTTAAATTAATAGCTCTATCATAGAGGAACACGACTAACACTCTGAGCATATCTTACGGCCATCACATCAAGATTACGTTAATTTCTATGGGAATACTGGCATATGGTTTACAATATTAAAATTAATTATACATAAATCTTACTAATATAAGATAATATCATGAATATTAAAAGAAAAGCGGTAATAGGTTCAATCGTACCTTTTGACATCACTTACTAAACTCAGTGTCTTCTATATTGTAAATATGTGTATAATACTTTAAAATATACCCTGCTATGTGTGGAATACAGCGCGAAGGTGAAAAATAAAGTTAATATACTATTCTCTTAATCCGTATATCCAATAATAGGCAACTTAACTATTAGTTAAGTTAATAAATTGCCTGTTGACCATTTAAAAAAATATCACGCATGAATCAAACCTATGACCTAAATTCTCCTAACACATAATTATCACAATACATTATCATGTATATATCATCATATATCGTAAAATCATCCCCCCAGCGATGACACGAGGTAATGCCTGGTGCCCTGGTTTTTGTTTCGTCACCCATCAATCTCGTCTGATGGATGGCATGGCTACATAAACGTATTAATTTAACTTTGCTATGACATTGATTGATATTTAAGCTATTAATGTTTTATATTATAATTACTTTGTGGGTACCGATTATTGATCAATGAGTATGGAAGTAAAAACATGGACGCTGGATGTAAAAAATATCCTTGTCATTATCATTGCATATTTAAGGTTACAGAAAAAAAATAGATTTTGATTTTTGCAGTTTCACGGTGTATCCCGTATATAACAGGGTGAACAGAAATAATTTAGTGTAAAACACCACAATTTCTCAATTCCACCCAATTTTAAAGATGATGCGTATTAAGTGACGTAAGTCAACGTTGCGCTGTGTCTTCTGATGAGAATGAGGAAATGAAAATAATTAATTCCTTCCAATGGTAGTGGATCTCATAACCGTCACGTTTACAGTATATGCACTACTCCATTCCTATCCCTACTTTCTCTCATATGAACCAATATTTCTTAATAATAATAACTGCTACCGATGACCTTTTATTGAGCATTAATATTTTTAAATGTGTTTTTGTTTATTTTATAATCTATATATACAGAATAACAAAAATATTTATTTTTAACAATTTTTAAAGTGCTGATCAGAACCCGTGCTTTATCAAAACAATCCGAGACCATTACTACCGCCGCACCCTATAAATCCTAAAGTAACAAAAATCTCCAAAGATTGAAAAAAGGCCAGATAGAGTCGTCGCCATCAGTTCGCGTCGTCGTAGAGACGTTTGGACATCATTCTCATTAGAGACACAAGTCGAATCAATTTATACTAATGTAGAGGTGAGAGTGGGTGAGAATGGGGTCGTCTAAATCCTATGATATTTTTTATATTTTGGGTATAAAACAATACAAAAGTAGTAATGCCTGGTAAAATGACTACAGTATAAGCATGTAAGTATTTATATAACGGCCATTTGGCACAATTTCTTTCAAAAAAGTCATTTTTCATTACGTCTATATTTGAATGTGCAATTACGTCGATGTTGCACCAGAGGAGCAATTTATTTTTCATTTCACATATGTAGGCTTGTGGGTACGGATTACCACCCTTGGGATGAGTTATTGTCATTTTCTCAATGTTTTATAATTTGACCTTAGTGTTATAAACGCACATTTATTATAAGGTGTTCTTATATCCTCATAAAGATGAAGAATTTACAGCCTAACGTCAACAAGCATAAATTTATTTGAAATATAATAATATTGGTTGAAGCGTAATTTTTAGTAAATCAACTGGAAAAATAATTGCCTATTAATATAACAAAACTCGCACTAGGAACTCTAACATATTTATTTAGAAAATTGCTAATTGTGGAATAACAATTTAAAAATGTCAAAAATAACTCTAAAACAAGCAATCTATCAATAAAAATTTTTCCATAATTAATCCGCAACTGACAGATGTAAGTAATGTCAGTATGTGGTGTTAGTACTGTTGCAGCAACAGTGTAGTAGTGTAAGTAATGCTAAACACGTGATGTACAGTTGTAAAGAGGCGCACTGAGCTATGCGCTATTCACGCGGCCTAGAACTGAGGTGTGTAGCGTCAGCAGAAATGTTTTTTTTTAGGAAAAAAATCTAAAACACTAATAAACAATGAAAGAATGTAATTAATGAAAAATATGAATTATAAAATTTAATTCAAAAAATATAATCTTTTTTTTTCTTATCAGATTAATTGCAATTACACCTTATATCTTTAAGCTGTATTGAATGATAATTAGCAATTAATATATCATAATGAGACTATATTTTCAATGTAATGGCGAATTTGTTGTATTATCGTTTACTGATGGTTGTAACCCAAAGATAGAGTATACCTTAGCCTCATTCAGGGCGTTCAGTTCCGTTGCTGACGTTACGTTTGATCGAAGCCAAGTGTCCAAGTACCTGCTCTAACGCTCTTCGCTCCAGGAGGCGGGGACTGAGTCGCGTTTTGACCAATGATTTCGCTTCGTTCAGGCAAAACTAATTATACTGATTTATGCTCCCATTGTTCANAAACTATATTTTCAATGAAATGGCGGATTTGTTGTATTATCGTTTACTGATGGTTGTAACCCAAAGATAGGTTCCGTTGCTGACGTTACGTTTGATCGAAGCCAAGTGTCCAAGTACCTGCTCTAACGCTCTTCGCTCCAGGAGGCGGGGACTGAGTCGCGTTTTGACCAATGATTTCGCTTCGTTCAGGCAAAACTAATTATACTGATTTATGCTCCCATTGTTCATTGTTGTATGTCCCTGGCTATACGTTTTAATGCATATGCACTGTGATGCATCGCCCATCAACTTTTGTTTTTCTCACATTGAAATTGAAATCTAACTGAATCTCGTTTTTGAGATTATTTTCGGATAGTTCACTACAAGTTTTCTAATAATTTTCAATTGTTGGGAATCTCATAAGGATGCAATTTTGCAACGGATTGAAAGTTCTACGAGTTCGGCAAACAACATTAACCTTGATTAAAGGAAAAGGAAGTAAAAATATTGTATTTTTAGCTTTTGGATAATTTTGTAGTCGCTGTATTGTAATGTCGTAAGTTTGCTGTGGTTATGGGCAAAACATGTATAATTTCCACTTACCACACAAAAACAGTATAACTACAACAGTTATTTACTGGTATCATAATAAAATATTTTTTAAATTTTAAAAATCAATAGGTAAAGAAAAGCATACAATTTAGTAATATAATACCAAATTTATATAATTATTTATAATACAACAAGGTTCAACCATTATCAGCCATTGACTGATTAATCATTCCAACAAAGATAACACGATACTAAATTCTGAATCGATATAAGCAAAACTATTCAGCAAAAGTAACGTCCAACAAAAAGAGACCAAAGATAACACTGTCAACCATTGTATATCAATATTTCGCTAATATATTCCACGTTGTGCAAAACAGAGCACGTAGACCTGCGCCCGCGCATTCACCTGTCGTTCGCACGTGGGCGGAGTCGAAGAATTTGACTTTCACGCTTTTTTCCCTTTGCCATGCATATGCTACGGAATTCGGGTGCGATATTTCCTCTGGTTGGAATCCGAAGGTTGAGATATTTATTTCTTCGCCCTTCTTATTTAGATTTATGCGAATTTTGTTCTTTTTTGTATTGAATTTATTATAAGGATCCTTATTACGTTTCGATTCGATTTTGTTATACTTTAGAAGATCTGGCACTGATAATATTGGTATTGTAAGGTTAGGGACCGTCTGATTGTGCATATTATACATTATTATATATATTTTGTTTTTCCGGTCGGATTAGATAAAAATGCGGCGTTGATTTACGCCACCTAATTAATATACAGTATTTCTAAAATAGCTGCGTGGAGCAATCCTTCAACGCTGTACATTACTCAACTTAGTACGGTATTTACGTCAAACATTCAATCATCAAAATGTTTCGGAGTTCCACATTCACATCTAGGCAATCGCGTGTCGTTCGCGATAATAGAAATAGGGCAGGTGGTAAACAACAATAACAGACGAATCCACGGCCGGGGCGAGGTTGAGTGGTTTCCGTTGAAAGATTGATCGCTTACTAAATTTTATGAAATATGATTTTGGCTGAAAGTGGGTCGAAAGTGACCGACGCGACGTGGTGGTGATACATAATTTATGGATTACGATAACATTTAATAATAATAATATAAATATGTTTGACTTTGTTAATTTTGGTTGACTTATCTAATTGGCACATTGATGGGAAGTAGAAAATAAATAACTCTCTTCTTATCTAATTATTTGGATATAACATAGTTACTATAAAACAGCATGTAAAAGATAGTTAATAATAAAATATCTATTTTATCCTAATCTATTTTGATTTAGTAAACAATATTTTATCTAAAACTACAGACAGAACAACAAAGGGTTCTTAAACCGAGATGACAGAATTAAAATGATGCACCGACGTCGCACGTTTGTCACCGTCGAGATCAACCGCTTCCTGCCCTATCGTGTTACTCAATACTCAAATAGGATCACATTCGCTTCTCATCTTGATCTTTTATGATATATTACCATTCCGCCCATACTTTACTTGATTTGTTACAAAAGAAAATATTACTTCGTTCTGTTTGACTCTGTATTTCACTTAGACCAGGGAACCTAGTGTTAAGACACTCTATTTCATATTTTCTATTCAATTTTCGATACATTTTGGGTTGAGTAGTGGGAGTCAGGGATCGACGCCACCTTTAATGGTGACACCAAAGTGAGAAAATTTAAAATTTCTAAGTCCAGTAGTTTTGTCTGGGCGTTCTCTGTCAGCCATTCAGTAACGAAAGAGTTTTATATCTATATATTATATCAAATTTAATTAGGTTCCCTTTAAGTAAATATTATATGAATAGGTATCCTACAGGTATCATAGCTTAACTACATTCAGAACAATCGTGATAAAGATAACTGAAACTAATTAAATATATACGTATAGAGAATTTACTTAACAATGAGGTTGTAAACAGCGAGGTAGGTGTAGATACGAAGCAAACAATAGGTGTATAGTTTAAGTGAGGCGTGACTTAGAAGCAAAGATAACATTTCATATTTACATCGGAGTTAAGATAAAGAATGAAACTAAACAAATTTTCTTGCTAATTCTTAAGCAAAACAACTAAATCTTATTTGTGATGCTGGTTAAGATAAGATTTTGATCTTTGTCTCGCTGTGCAAATGTTTTTAATCATTGGCCTATCTGGTGCACTGATACTAGAAGTTTATTGAAGGGAATTCAAATTGTGTGTAATTTTATATATTTTGGAGGCCACCGGCACAAAGGTGAGACTGTACGCCAGACAGGTTGTGAGTTCTTTTCCCATTCGAAGTGATTTATTTAATATTTTCATTCCCTCGCTCTGTGTCTCAACACTAAGTTTCCAGGTTTCCTCTGCCTATAGTGTTGTGTACGTGAAACTAGATAAGAAAATATTAATTGTTAAATATTTGAACAAGTAGTTAAATAAAAAAATTGTAAAAGTTTCATGCTGTGTCCCGCATGAAGCATGGTAGGCAGAGGGAATACATTATGTAAACTTTCCAATTTTCGAAATATTGCCTGATAAGTGTAGTAACTTAACGTCGCTTAGTTTCGTCACCTGAACGAGGAAATGAGAATAATTTTTTCTTCCCAATATGTATCCAACCTACAATCGTCGCGTTTTCAGTCAGACGCTCAAATACCTCTAATATCAAATATGATAATCATAGTACCTATACACAAATATCCATATACTACTCGTTTATGTATATATTAAAACACTCCGTCGTGTATAATATAATCTAATAATAATATGTCTGTATGTAAATAATGCATGGACGCCGCGAAATACTCAAGTGGTCACACAGCATCCAATTTCGGATTCGATCTCATTACCATAACGCGAGTGCCCAACCGCACTGCACTGCAATGTAATGTAAGATGGCCGTAGAATAAAGTTAAATATATTTTAAATGGTTTCTATTTAATATGATTAAGAGAATTGTACTGAAATAAATATTTTGGTGAATGTGTTTTTAATGTAAGTGAGCAGTTTCATCTATGCTATGTCTGCCAGTCAATAACGGAATAGCATGATCTTAAATTTGTTTAAAAATCCGGTCAAGTGTGAGTCGGACACGTCCACTGAGTGCTCCTTGCCAATTTCAAGATTCTAGGGCAATGGGAACTGCAACTTATAAAAGTTGGCAAACTTAAGTTTGTGGGCGTAGACACTCATGAAATGAACTACAATAAGTTTGTAATAGTTTTTACCTCTAATTTTAATTTCCCTTTTTCCAACTTTTTGCTTTACTTTCTTTTTAAATTTCAGAATTGTAGGTCTACCGGAAGTGCCCTATAGATTGTGATTACGCGACGAGTTTCATAAAGAATGCAGCAAAAACGATACATAAATGCTAGTATCTTTTGCTGTACTCCAAGGGACCATAGACTAGAATACTTGATATTAGTTTCAGATTGATACCTCTTTGTGATCTCGAGATAAATGGACACATGGACAACAAAGTAATCTTATAAAGATCCTGTTTTTTTCCTTCTGAGGCACGGAACCCTAAGCAAGACAAAGAAATCAAATAAATATACAAAATCTAAACCAATAAATCAATTCAATTTTACCCACAGACTAACTTTAAAAGTCATCTCTAACTTGGATAATGTAAAACTTGAATTTCATTACCACACTGCTCGGAAGGCACTCGACAGCAGACCTAACGTCCTTTATATGGCCAATATGTTCGGTCACCAATTGTAAAAAAAAAAATTCAATATACATATTTTGGTTGATATTATAAAATTATAATTATTAAGAAATAAACGGCCGTCTGACTATAGCCACGATAACTGTGTCCGTATGAAATAATGTAAAAATTAATGAATGAAAACCATAAGTCTAATTTCAATAATTTTATGTGAGAATTGCAGCGATTGTTCTGTTTATTTTCCACTGTCTCGAAATTTGTAATATGCGAGTTTCCCTCTTTACCAACAAAGCGACGTATCGATGACCCTATCCGCTATTTACAATACTTTGAGCCAGCATGTAAGCCTTGCACTACACACGATACGTCCCCAGATTAGACCCAGAGCTAGAATAGATAGCATACATTATCATACTCAAGTAGAACTGCAAGAATCTGCAGATCTCTTCAAGTAGGTGTGAAAAGCCCTCCTGTTATTGCCGTATGGAAACTAGTATGGGAATAATATAAATTTCAACACTCATATAGTGAAGATTGTTAAAGTTAAATGCTTTTGAGTTTGCCTTTGTCTTAAAGGAAGTCTGGGCAATTTTGTTAGATATATATGTTATTAAAACTGATGACTTCGTTTGGTAGAAAGTCCTAATCTTAGGAACTACTGGTTCGAATTGAAAAATAAGTTTTGTGTTGGAATGGATGACTGGACCAACGTCCTATCCCTGAGGGACGCTATGCCATATTACAGTAACGTCGAGTACTAAGAATGTGCCATGTATCATATACAATTTTTAATTGGTTTCGGTCAACCACAGGGACAAAACTGAATGTAGTAGCTAGAGTATTATAAAATGGGTTTCTTATTCATTTCAAGACATTAAATGTCACTTTAATTCCAACCTAAAGTGTAAAGATTTAAAAGACCACCTTTAATCTACAACCAAAATGTAAACAAAATAAATCGATCACACTAACTAAACGAGACAGAATTTTAGCAAATAATTAAATACATAAAGTTAAAACCGAAGCAAAGGGAAGAGAGCCAAAGGGGGGAATTTCGGATGCACCGATTCCACTCGACGCGACCGCATTTTATCTCGGACTAATGATCTTTCAGTAATGAGGAAGGTGGGAGCTTACCAGCAATAAGGTATTTATGAGAGTGCCCGCTGTAATGGAACGTGTCAACGGCGGTATAAAGGTCACCCTCTATTATCGTCCAAGGAAATTAGAGAAAGCGTTCGTGGTCTGGCTAACAAATGTATTTAGACGTTGTTATGCATCTACGGTATTTAATATTTCGGCTTAATGCGGAATACTAAGTGCTAAATGTTAATATGTGATTATAATGTAGGTGTTTGTATTATAGTTCTAAAATTTTTTAGAAATTTATTATGGAGGAATATATGAAATTGTCACAAGTTAGTATCTACAATAATATTAAAAAGCTTAAAGAAGGGTTTGCTGAGTTGAACGCGCGAACTACAAAAACTATGCCCATTTATTGGATTTGGATGCTTAAAATGTCCAATTTTATATAAAACTATTAAGTATTTCATTTGAAATTAATTTATTTTAAAATCAGTATAATAAATTCTCATATACAAATATATATTGTACTTAAAACTGTTACTAAAATGGCCAAGTCAAGTTTTGATGAGGCTAACGTATCATCGTGGTCCACAGTGCCCAGTTATGGGAAGGCTCTAAATAAAGGAAAAGGACAATAGCCGATCGCATGTCGCCGTACGCAGAATGCGACTCGTTAAGTCGCTTCGGACGCGAATTTAAGAGACAGCTTCTAAATATCCAGGCGGCGCGGCGTGCGCATGCGTCGGGAGATCTGTATCGCGCGCACAATACCGGCCGTCACGAGGACGCGACGGTAGCACAAATATAGATGCGCCCGCGCACTCCTCTCCACTCTTGTTTTATGTTAATGCAACCTTAAACGACCAGTGAAAAATATCGCTTCCAATACCAGATATCAATGCCTGAGTTAATTATAAAGCAGCACTGTAGGTTAGCGCGTAGGTATCCCATCACGAGGCGAGTACAATAATTAAGGAGTATTCGTCGCGGCACCGACGCATTCCCTCGCACTATCGCCGCTGTCGATCTGCCGCGGGCGAAATTCCGAAACCTAATAAGTCGCCCAGTCTCATTTGTGTAAGGAGTCGACTGGAAAAAAGGAACGATACCGATAACAGAGACGGGCCCAATAATTTAGGGTCATTGTTACGCGTTTAATTTATGTAGTGCGGGTGGACGATTGATTTGTAGGTTTAGAAGGGATCGGCCGAGCCGGGGTAAGTGTTTTTAAATCTGATCCGTGGATTACCGGGTCGGAGGCGGACGCGGGCGTCTCGAAGCGTCAATGCGTCATGGAAAACTCAATTTATTCGCGGTGGCATCTCCGCAATATACATACAATGCTCGGCATTAAAATGCGCGATAGGATTGGCCGCAGCCGCGAGGCGGGGTGCGCACGCCATATACGCGCTCGTCGTGATGCACATATTAAGTTAGGCCTTCTCTACATGGGATGCGATCGGATACCGCGAGGAATTACGAGATAGGCACCGATGACGTCCGCGCGGGGCTGCGGTCGTGAGTGTCCCTCTCGTACGGAGCACAATGGGCGCGCCAGAATGAAATTACTGAAGCCCGCGAGCGTTCAGTGTTACATTAAAACGCGGGTGGCGGGCGCTGCCTCTAAATTATACAACGGTCAAACAACCTCCTCTAATATTATCTTTAATAGACAATATCACGATCTAATAAGTTATTTATTGTTTTCGACCATGTAATGTAAATACAAGCGCAATGATTGTTCTATTGTAACTGGATAGTTCATTATGAATCACCTAAACTCCATTTCCAGGTAAATTGTAGATCAACTGGACTCTTTCAAAATGGAGTGGAGTTATCTGAGAGGTACCAGTACCCGGACAGGCTATACATCTTCGTCGAGGATTTATTCTGGTCGTTTCAATATCGGATTAGCATTAATTGGAACGGTTCGCGATCAAAGATTACGCCTCCTATAAATGGCGCGAGGGTTTATGGTATCGTGGTGCGTTGTTGCCGTCAACTGCGCCCGCGCTGCCTTGTAATTGGTCGAGCGCCGGTTGACATTTACACGCTTGCAAGATGGCCGATGGCTGGTTGCGACGAATAATTGACAAATAGTATGTTTGATACAGTTTTGTGTACAATTATATTGTGATGTTATTATGGTAATAATAAAACAATATTAATTTTAATAACTTAAATTGTACTCGGAGTATTTCAATGTTGGTTGAAACAATTTTATTTCTCTCTGACATTAGGATAAAGTACTGCATTTATTGTTCTTTTAAAATATCTATCTATTTGGACTTAAAGAGGGGTAAATAAAGTTATTTACTAATAATAAATCCATTTTCAATTCATAAGGCAGAAACTTAAATATATTTTATAAGTTAGAGTTTCTAAATTATTCAAGAAAAAATACATTTTCAAAATTTCTTGTTTTAAATTTTTTATCATTAATAATTATAAGATTTTTCTCACTCGCTAACACTCACAGAATAGAAAAAATCTAAGTTACAATTTTTAACCTAAAGTCACACATATTTAAATATCGTACGCATAAAATACATTTAGAACATAAATTTAATTATAAATCCAACGAGAGCAGATAGCCACCGAGGTTTCTTTGAAATGCAAATATAAGGAAAAAAAGGCACTAAATGATCTCACGATGACGACTCGTATTCTACTCTTTAAACTGTTAAAAGTAATTTATTTGAATGATTTATATTGTGTAATCTCCTTTTTTTCAACCACTTTCGAGTAATATATTTTTTAAGTTAATTTACTTTAGTTAATTAATTATTTGGTTTTTTTAAAATTATATGTTTCGGCTGAGATGTATTTCACACATTATATATGAAAATCATTTAAAAGCAGTAGAAGTTTTGTACTAAAGGAGATGGCTTGTGATGACTTCGATTCCCACTATGTAAAAAGTAGTGTAGTAGTAGGGTATTTATTTTTTTAAATAACTCGGTCTAATTAATTTCCAAAATATTAAATATAAAATATCACCCTTAAATTACAGGAAAGTGTAAAAAAGAGTGTCTTTACAGGTTTTTTTCCACATACCTTAAGTACAAAGGTAAAGGGGACACCTTGATAGCCTTATTATCTTATTGGTTTTTTTCAGTTTCACTGTATAACAGAGTACGTAGAGGGATTCTAATGTTAAGGCACTTCGATCCCCACTTTTCATCGTGAGGCATTGCGTGTTGAGTTGTGGAACTCAACACCGTAATTCTATTGCCTTGGTAACATAAAAAATAATATAATGGCTAAATACAGTAAAAGTCAAGATGTAGCACAGTTGCATGATATCCTTCTATAAAAGCAAGTTTTGCTAATAAGCCTGTTCCTAGAACACGAATCTACGTGATTGGAGTGTTGGACAAATTTTACAAATTGTAATTACGTTTTCTATTCTTACACGCAATTGTTTTACTTGAAAATTACTTTTGTATATATTTTTTGCTTTAGCTGATAATGAATGAGAAAAAACTCTAAATACATTTTTTGCTTTGATAACCAAAGTGGGTTGGTTGGCGCTTGATGAGGAAGGCCTACGTTCAGCAGTGGACGGCGATAGGCTGATGAAAAAAGCCAAAGTGGGTACCTAATTGTTTTTTTTTCATTAGTGTGATGTGATAAATATGTTAGAAGAATGACTGACAATCGTTTCGTTTCTTTATTTTTTTGTATCTTTTATAGGAGTCAGGCTATAAAATATGGCTTTCCACGGATTCACCGTCCGGGTGTCCACCACGTTAAAGAATAAGAGTTCAAAGGAATGACTGCGACTTACGACCCAACGTGTGCATGTTAAGGGGTCACTGAAAAATGAGCATTAACAGTCCCCTCCAGATTACTACCGACACCAACTTAAAATTATTCTAGTAGTGCCGTTTTTCCAGTACGAATAAGTTTAAACAAATTGAAAGTATAAGAATAATTTATAAAAAATGCACCTAAAATTTCCTCTAGCAAAATTGCAAAAAACTTCCAATTTACCAAAGTGAAAATATAAATAAATGTTTAACCTACTTAGCGGCGACCACACGAGCGTTGATTGATAGATATCCAACGTCGTTCAGATGGACGCTTGTCAACGATCCATCATAGACGCGCCGTCGAGTCGCCAGTCTGGAAACCCTTTTACAAGACGAATTCAATCATTTTGGCTCGAATTTTATTTTTGAATATATGTTTTGATATTTTAAATAGTATATTCGAGAATGAATGACGGCAGTACGGCAATGATTTATGAAGTAAGAGATGCAGAGGAAGAAGGTGAGGGGATACCTCAGTTGACTTTCGTGTATGCATCAATGCTACTATAGGAATTTATTTGCTAGAAGACAAAATATGAAAATAAAACTAAATAATTAAAGAATACATATTAGATAAGCTTTGTAATAATTACCAAGCGAGATGATACCAAAAAATATTTAGAATATCTTAATTTAATTTCTCTATTTTAATTATTCTCTATTTTTAATATATTAAATGAATCAGAAGAAAATATATGAATCAGATAAAACTATTTATAAATATAAACAAATAAAATATAACTATATACATCAAGACTTCGCTAAAACACTAAACAAAAACAAAAAGAATAATAAATCTCCAACATACAGAGTTACCGATCGATGCATTTCCTCGCGTGAGAAGAACCAATTTGAACATTTATTTGTTTTGTTTGACAATAAAAATAAATTATTTTAACAGATTATGCAGCTAATGTTTAGGTAGAGGCGAATAAATATTTAATTATAGGAAGCTTGTATAGCTTTATCTTAAATGACGAATGTGCGGATTCGATTCCTTGTGTTCCTTGTTAAGTTTAAAGTAGAGTTACGTGAAAATATTTCCTGTATCTCTTTTGGCTTTACGTTTTTTTGAGCATATTAGCGTATGCAGAAGAAATCTGGTATTATTTATCGAGATATTGGGCGTTAAGAGGAGGAACCCAACGCCGTTCTGTCTGCCAGGGCAGAAGATAATTAATTCTTACACGTATCGATTCCGCACGATGACCTCGAATAAAAAGAGACAGTGACTATTATAATCTAACTATTTATATCTATAGATAAAGCTAAAATGTTTTATTAACGACACGTGCTGTTGATATCTATAAAATAAATAATTAATAAATATTGTTTTTTACTTCTAATATAGTAATATAGACAGAGCAAAAGCATTACTGTTAGCAAAAAATATGTTTTATAAGCTTCACGCTGTAGTCTACACATAAGGAACCCGGGAACCAGGTGCTTAAACACTTCCGTTGTCCACTTTCTTCAAGTGGAAATCGAACCTGATGCGTTCAGACTCGTTTACTAGTTATAGGCGTTTATGAATATTTTTAACCATCAATCATATATCAGGAGTAAATAATTTCTGAAAGCTTATAGCAGGAAATATCTGTAGAATAAATACTTAAAAATCCTTATCATGCGTTGGCTCCAAATTTTAATTAATAAGATAAATTAAAATAATTAATACCTAATTTATATTCAGCATGATTTTTAAATTAATGCTCCGTAAAAAAGAATTTTATCTTTTTTTTTAATTTGAACAGAAAACTTAGATTAAGGCATTTTATTTTTATTAAACTAACGTAACTTAAGGCCGTGTTTTTGTCTTTGTAGAACAAGGCAGCAAAAATATAAACAGTTATATGAATTAACATCGAACCTGCGTCCATCGGGGTACACTACCACCCTACAAAATTAATTAACAAAACAAAAACCAAAAAAAAGAGCATAATTAAAACCAAAAATTTATATTCAGCAGGAACGTTTCAAGTTTATATCGCGCTAAAACTTTACAGTGCCTAATAAAAAACTGGAAAGTTCATAGTCCGGTAGGGTGTCCACGATAAACATGTCGCGCGGTCTGTCCGATACCCGACACAGCACTTATCAGCGGACATAACATCCTCAATTTTACGACAGCCTCTCAATGCCCGCACGTAAATTTAAACAAAACGTCAACTCGAGAAATTTTATTTTGCAGATCAAGGAAATTGTATCGATATTTCAATGATAATGTTTTTCGTGTTGCTACGTAGTGATATCTTTATGTGTGTGTTTGTAGTTGCTCGGTGTTCGTACCATTCTGATATGGGAGTTGCATAAAGTGACAGCACCAGCCTGTTTATTTGTTGAGATAAAATGTATAATAATAAATTATAAGTTTTATGTGTCACGATGAGGTAGCCTTGTTTGTGTGTTCGTCATTTTATCAGCTGTCTTGGGTCGGATGTAAATCCATTATTTTATTATGTTTACATTTTTATGATTAACTTTATGTTTTATATGGAAAACTAAGTGTTGAATCATAAATATAAATTTAATACACGAACAGTGAATGAATCAGTGGAAAAATGTTTCTGTATCGCTATTTATAGCAACATCCATTTAATTTATAAAATCGCTATTTTATTAACAAAAAAAGAGCAAGGAAGCGCTTCACAAATCTTGATTAGAGCAAAGCGAAAACTAAAAACCGGTCTTCTTTGCCGTGTAATTCTAATTAGGCAATCCTAGCAGCTAATGGTGAGGGTTCGGAGCCATAAAGTGGGCAATCTGATTGTGTGTACACGATGTCCGCGTGTCCAACCGACATTGTCCGGAGACATGCGATGCTTTGTCACCCTACAGTACTTATCGGCTTTCTATAAAACCTTTGAGTGTATTGACTAGATTTTGCTTAGTGGAGCTTAGTTTATACTTGTTTGTGTTGTTTATATGTTTCAATTGTAGGTATTATATGGAGATTTGATTTTCTATAAGATAAAAATAAAACATTTACTTTTTATTTGTCGTAAATAAATTATCTATTACCTTTGAACCGTTTGAATTTACTAAATGCAGGCCATTGTAATTCTTTTTAAATTTTGTATATGAAGTGAATTGTTCTCATATTTCCATTTTTAAAGACTTTAGAATGTGCTCACCATTTGATTTCAATCCACATCCACAGCATTAAACAAAAATTACAAAATAATAGTAATATTAAAGAACGTATAAAAATTGAGGCCATTTGGCGATAAACGTCAAGGTTGTGGGTTTGATTCCCACTCAGGTAAATTAATATTTTCATTTCTTCGCTCCAGTAACAAGACAGTTTAAAGTCCCAAAAATTGTATGGTAAGTGAGGAACGAAGATTTGACACTAGGTTCCCTCTGCCTATCATGATACAGGATATATGATAAAGCTAACAAAAAAAATAAAATTCTACATTTTATTCTGTCTCTCTCTCTAAGTCGAACCTGCGCCTCTTAGACACTGTCCTATCAAAAACATCCATCCAACCATCCAGTTTCCAGGACACTTCACGGCACTACAGCGACTTTCACTATAATAAATTGTATAAAAACACACCGTCAGTAATGTCAGTATTGTCAGTATACAGGGATACACACTCGGTGCCTTATTGATGGTAACAATTCAAATACCATTTAGATAGTGGTTGGCGTTGACGTATTATTATTATTGTGAGAGCGGACCGGCTTCGGTGGTGCGGACTGCGAAACTTAAAGGCGGTACATTGGTGTGTATTTGATAGATTTTTTTGTGATTTTTTGTATTTCGTGTAGATTTTGTGCATTCTTTGAAAATTAAAAAATAATTACTCCTTAACATGTCTCATATGCTGGGAATTTAGGTAGGTACATGTCTATTTTCTGGACGTGCGTTTTGTCCATTTAGTGATTTAGTGTGCTGAAATTAACGCTGCTTTCGAATTACACTTGTATATATATATATATATATATATATATATATATATATATATATATATATTTA